>LPNX010776984.1:590243-640277 GCA_001517045.1 Pseudotsuga menziesii
ACATATTCTGAAGGAAACCTTTGCAACATTACTCAGACGAACCTGATTGACATACCAGCCAAGCCTGATATTGTCGAGCATGTTCATGTTGGGCAGAACTACTCTGCAGATGAATCTGAAGCCTATAAGGCACTTTTTAAAGAATTCTTGATATTTTTTCCTGGTCCTACAAAGAGATGTCGGGGATCGACCCTTCCATTATGGTCCACGAGATTAAAACTTATCCCTCGGCCAAACCTATCAGGCAAAAACTTAGGGAAGTCCATCCTTGGAAGGCCGCAGCTATAAAAGCTGAAATTGAGAAGCTTCTGAAAGTTGGGTTTATTTATCCTGTAACCCTGACGGAATGGGTATCAAACGGTGTCCCTGTCAATAAAAAGCAAGGCACCATTAGAGTTTGTATCGACTTTAGGGATCTGAATAAAGCTTGTCCCAAGGACAACTTTCCTACCCCGCATATCGATCAGATTATCGACAACTGTGCTAGAAGTGTCATATTTTCATTCATGGATGGATTCTCTAGCTATAATCAGATTGAGATATTACCCTTCGATCAACATAAGACGACATTCATTTGCCCATGGGGAACTTTTGCATATAAGAAGTTACCATTTGGCTTGAAAAATGTTGGAGCTATGTTCCAGCGTGCGATGTCCTATGTGTTTCACGATGTCAAACACATTGTTGAACCGTACCTTGATGACCTCCCCACTCATTCATAGCGATGGGAGGACCACCCTAGTCATCTTAGAGAGATATTCCTGAGATGTCGTCATTATAATATACGGCTTAACCCCCATAAATGTGTTTTTTGCGTTGAGACGGGACGTCTGCTAGGTTTTGTGGTATCCACAGATGGCATCCGGTTAGATCCTTTAAAAATTGCTGCCATTCTTGATCTACCAGCCCCAACTAATCTCCTTGAACTCCAAAGTTTGCAGGGGAAGGCAAACTTTCTTTGCCGTTTCGTGTGCAATTTCGCAGAGAAAACACACGGTTATATGTGTGTCCTTAAAAAGAACACTCCATTCTTCTGGGATGACCAGGCCCAACACACCTTTGATAATCTTAAGCACACTCTGACTCATTCACCCGTGATACACCCCCTTGATTATTCAAAGGACTTTCTCTTGTATATTGTTGCCTCTGCTACTACCATGGCTATGGTTTTAGCACAGGACAATCTCCACAGTCAGGAGCACATGATTTATTACGCCAGTAAGAATCTCCTGGATTCTGAAACCCGTTATTCATGTGTGGAAAAGTTAGCTTTGGCCACGGTCATTGCTGTACAAAAATTTCGTCATTACATTTTGCTCTGTACTACCACCATATTAGCAGACGAGAACCCGATGTACTACATCCTAACTCGTCAGGTACTCAGGGACAAGTACTCCCGTTGGATTGTTATCCTTTAGGAGTTCGATCTGGAGTTTGTCAAGGTTACATCAAAGAAATACTTGGTCTTTGCAGAGCTTATGTGTGATCTTCCCTATGCTTCGACGAAATCTGAGCCCAGTGATTCATTTCCGGATGAATTTCTGTTCCTGATAAGCAATACTGATCCTTGGTATGGAGATTTGCTTATATATCTCCAGACACAACATTTTCAGCTGCATTTATCTCACGATGATCGCCGCCATATCCGTCACCACGCAAAATACTATCTTATCCTGAATGATACTTTGTATAGACGTGGGATTGAATCTATTCTTCGACGATGCCTCACTCATGAGGAGGCTGAAATTGTGTTGAATGATTGCCATTCTGGAGCATGTGGCAGTCATTTATCTGGGATGGCTACAGCCCAGAAAATCCTTCGCGCTGGCTATTTCTGGACTTCGATATTCAAAGATTGTCAAGAGGCTGTTAAGAAATGCCCCCCTTATCACATTTCTATCCTAAAAAGCGCACCCATCCTGCTCTGCTACACCGCGTCATTGCCGTTGGCCCATTCGCCAAATGGGGGATTGACTTTATGCATTGTATGCCTACCTCAGCCGGGGGGCATGGTTACATCATCGCGGCCGTGGATTATTTCACTAAATGGGCTGAGACCATGCCTACATATGCAGTAGATGGTAAGACTGCCGCCCTCTTCTTGTTCGATCATATCATAGCTAGATTTGGAATTCTGCAATCCATCGTTACTGATCACGGATCCCATTTCTGTAATCAGATGGTGAAGGAAATGAGTGCCAAGCTAGGGTTTTGCCATGAAAACTCTACACCATATTATCCACAAGCTAATGGTCGGGTAGAGGCCATTAACAAAGTTTTGAAAACTATGCTTCGTCGGATGGTTGGAGATAATAAATCCAACTGGCATCACGTTCTTTTCTCTGCTCTCTGGGCTTATCGGAATTCTGTGAAAATAGCTACTAGTTTCACACCATTCTAGCTTATCTATGGACTTGAAGTTGTCTTACCCATCCAATGTCAGATTCCATCTTTACAACTTGTCGTCGAACTTCTCCCAGACACTGCCGCAGAGGAAGAAAGATTTTTATACTTGAATAGCCTTGAGGAGACTCGCAGAGATGCTGCCTTGGCTAATGAGGCGCATAAGAAATGCGTCAAGGCGCAGTATGACAAATTCGTCCAGCCTCGTGTCTTTAACGAGGGCGACCTAGTCTTGACTTATGACCAGAGATACGACAAACTAGGGAAGGGAAATTTTGAGTCCATGTGGTACAGACCTTTCGTTATTTCCAAGGTGTTAGAGAAAGGAGCTTACGAGTTCGTTGACTATGATGGGATCCCTTTGGGGCAACCTCGCAATGGGTTGTACCTGAAAAGGTACTATGCCTAGGTTTTCTTGGGTAGTATCTTGTATATATGTATTATTGATTGGCTTTCAGTGTGCTTTTAATATTTTCAAGATGGTTTTTAGCTTCGTGTCCACATCTCTTTATACCATGTTTTGGTCATGCAGATGGCTTTCTATGGTTTCGCTGATGGTGCTTGTCGCCACACCTTGAATCTCGCCTCGGCTACTTGGGTTTTCTATTCCCCGGCTAAAGATTTGGTCAGTTCAGGAGCGGTTTGTATAGGTCCCGCTACTAATAACATCGTCGAGTATGAAGCAGTCATCGGTCTTCTGGCTGAAGCTGCCTCCCAAGATGTTCATAATCTAGTAGTCTTGATGGACTCACAACTCGTGGTTCGCCATTTGAACCATGTCTACACCATTAGGAACCTGATACTCCTCCGTCGTTTCCAGAGAGTGCATTTGTGAGAAAGATCATTTGAAACTATTACTTATAGGCATATCCCTAGGGAACATAATGTAGTTGCTGACTCATTGGCTAACTACATCCTAGACTGGCATATTGCCGATTCACGACGGTAAATCAAACATGGTCCATTGTAAATAAACGTTTTGAGACACATAAAACTCATAGAAAATGAATTTTCCATTTGAAACATATAAACATTGTGTAAAAGTCTGTATATATATACATGAAAAGTTTACAAAAAATAGGTCCCGAGACCTCCTCTGAAGCACGTAGGATTTCAGGCAAATCATCATACAAAATCCTGAAGCTATCAAATTTCAGTACATATCTCGTACACTAGTGGTGCTCGTGATAGCACAACATTGCTCGAGCCACCTTACACAGCAGCCTACTGAATCGGCCCGGTACTCCCGCTGTGGATCTCTGATGTCTCACTGGGAGGTCATCTATGTCAGCAACTGGGATGTCCAAAGTCAACCTCTCTAGGTTCTCCTCCAGCTCCCTGGTGATATCATCACCGTGTGGTACAAAGCGAGCTCCTGCGTGCCTATCCAATGGAGATGCTCCTCTAGGTCGCGTTGCTCCAACATCTGCATGAGAATATACAGGGCTCGTCACTTAACATAAAAAATATAAAACATAAAAACATTTCATCCATTTTATGGTTTCTTGCTTCTTACCGAGGTCACCCTATTTTCCGCCAGGTGGGAGTGGTAGGTCAGGATCTCCTGTGAATTTCGTGCCTACGTAAGCATAGTCCTCAACCATGAGGATCTGATCCCGTAGCCATATGAAGAATGGATCACCGAACTTCACCCTTCCCCTACCTGCTCCTGTGCAAGCCATGACCTAGACCCACCTCAGCATATGGGGGTACCTTGCTCTCAAACTCTGGAAGGTCACCTATGGCCTCATCTGTGGAACCCGCTCGAAGAAGAAGCAGGCTAAAATGGAACCAAATTCGAACTGCTTCAGCTCTCCTTGCCGACACTTAGTCAGCTGATCCTTGAAGATTGGAAGCATTGTTTCTGCCCAGTTGAACACCGTGGGTGCCATAGCCTCTATGGCATACAACATGTGTGCCCTAGAATCCTGGTGCACACCCTGACTCCTGGCCACCCTCTGCATGGTAAACAGGACGGTCCATAGAGCCCTATCCATCACTGCCTTGATGGGGATCTTCTTCCCCAATGTACCTGTTCCTGGTGCATAGTTTTGATCTATAAGCTCTCTGGTAGTAATGTCCCCGCCATGGGAACCTGTTAGTGAGATGGGGGCACCCCATCTCGATAGACCAATCAGGAAGTAGATTTCCTATATCTCCAATGTAAGTATGTGTGCCCCCACCTCGAAATATTGTTGCTCTGGATTCCACATTTGTAGTATGTGTTCCAGTAGTCGTTCGTGCGACACCATGCTTGGGGTCCAGAAGAACTTCAAGAACCCACAGTCCTGTAATGCGGCTATACAACCCGCATTTCTCTCAGCAGCAACATCCTCATTGTCATGAGTTCTTTCCTTCCATATCACCATGTTTTGAGCGATCTAGACCTGCCAAAACCACAATGGTATGCATTAAAATCATCCTTAAATCATTAATAATCAAAAGAATGAAGTTATTTTACCCATACTATTTGTTTAACTTATCCACGGTCGGCACTGCCTGTGCACCATTGGAGACAGGCGGTGGCACCGCCTGTCCACTATATTGTCGGCGCGGTTCTAGGGTGGAACCGCGTATCCCACAAGGGGTAGTCGCAGTGCCCTCATTTTGAGTTTTAGGGCTCGCCATATGGGCCCAAACCCCACCCAAACCTCAAAATAGATGCTATGAAATGAAAGATAAGGGTCTTAGCTATTACCTGCAACTGACGATGCTGAAAACAGAAGGTGGAAGCTCTCGGTATTAGCTGTGGAAGATCTGGCTAAGAAAATGCTCCAAGTGCTCTCTACTAGAGGTAAATAGTGAAATGGTTTGATTTTTTACTATTTACTTGGCTTATATAGGCATTTTTGGGTCTGACTCACTATAGTTTTGATGTAAAATCATATTTTGATCAAAATTTATCTGTCGTAATCCCTAATGCTAGTTGTAAATGCATTTAGCACTTGTTTCTGAGACTATTGCAGGATAGGAGAACTCTAGCAGAAAATCTTTGAAAGTTTGTTTATGGATTTTTCGTACTTTTATAAAATGAAAAAGGTCGATGAGCGTTTATTACGACACTTTGATCATGCTCTCTAAACCTAGTATCAAAGGTCCGAGTCCGTTTCCAAATCTTTCTAGGCTCGTAAAATTTGACATTGTGCAAAGAAACATCGTGGAGTCTCCTTTTCACATCTATTTTCAAACTCCTTAAACATGAAAAGATAGTCGAGCCCATTTTCGAATCTTTTCAGGCTCGTAAAAAGTGACATTGTGTAAAGAAACCTCATGGAGTCCTCTTTAAACTCTTTTTAGGCTCCCTAAATACGAAAAGATTGTCGAGCGATCTTGTCTTCTTCACGATCGTTAAAGTATTTGAAGAGTCGTCCATCCGACAGTAGGTTATCTCTTTTTCGGTTCGGATAGGACTATTTACGAAAAAGGAACATTCCAGCCAATCATGACTGGAAGAGTTCTCTAAGGTATGATTTTATACTTTTTCGGACCTTAGAGACTAAATCATATGAAAAAGGACCCCTTTGGAGTCTTCTTCCGTATTCGTTCAGACTCTCTAAACATGAATGATACCGAGTTTTCTTTCAGTGGACTCGTTAAATTAAACATTGAGAGACCCATGTTAGGATCGAACCCCTCCTCTCTCAGGTTTGTAAAACATCTGAGTCTAGACTTGTCTTCTGACAAGCTATATCGAGTGTTTGTTACCCTCTTTGAACTTGTAAAATTGAAAAGAGGCACTCATCGATCATGATGGGGGAAATGGGAAGGGAATCATTTTGCAAATAATGGCAGTTGTTTTTCGTTACCTTTGAACATGGCACTTGTCTACACAACCATGTTAGTTAATTGGGTCTTCAGTTGATCTTCGTGACGATCCACTTTCATGAGTCATGTCACTCCTTTGAGTCTTTCAAAAGAATGCATTGTCCACTGTCGCATTGTGTGTCTGTCCCGTCTAGTCATGCTGCCAAGTCTTTTGTCATGCTACCCGATGTTCAAAGGGGATCTGAAGAAGTGTCGCCTCTGCAGTCCACACAGCCTTTGTGTCAGTATCTTTGAGTCAGTCATATGGTTACTACATACATATAATTCCAGAACTATATTCCAAGTTTCGTATCGTCGATGCGGGACTCATCATGGCCCTCCTTCGATGAGACTTCTCCCGTCGACATCAGCTAATCATTTGGGAAATAGTCTTAGAAACAATGATTGGTACCTTGAGATCTGTATGCCTTAATGACAAATTCTCTCGCTCTCGACATAGGTTCACATCATTGACCTTTGATCGATAGAATCGACTGAGTGTTCGACATCAGGACATCTATTCACACTTAGTAGATTGTACTATAGTACTTTGGGAATCATTGACATTAATGGTGATCTCCCTCGCACTTGTTAACGGTTCACATCATTGGCCGGTAATCAAGTGGTTTCTACCATGTTCAACTTTAGATCATTGTAATTACATGGATAGAATTGTACTTTGTGGAAGACGAGACGAAGACCCTAGGTATTTGTTTAAAGTGCTCATTGCTTTTCCCCAGGTTGCGATGGAGTTTTGTATATCTAGCATGGATCTACATTTGTATGGTCATGGCTATGCTCAAATTTGTGTCTGTATGACATAGATCTACATTGTATGTCTGGTAGCTATGTCCAAGTTTGAGTCCTCTATCACATGGATCTATGCTGTATTCTAGTAGCCATGCTTGTTTATACCTCTCATGGATCTGCCTTGTATTGGTCTGCAGCCATGAGTTTAGTTACTTGTGTCTATGAGTCAACATACTGATGTACTACAGATGCCTACTTGATGACTTGCTCCGATCGAGCCAACATTTTCGCCTCATGGCAACGACTTGTTCTCTCAAAGCTCTCGTTTATCATATCCCTTTAAGACTCATGCTTTGGGGGGAATCCTGTTATACCAAAATCCTGTCACCATCATGTGATAAGACATTTGACATACCTACTTTCCCTAAATCCCAGCTTCTGGAGTGGAAACCCATATCATTTGTCAATCTTTTTATACAAATTTCTAGCACCGCGCTTGACCCTTTATCCATACGCGATACACTTGTTTGCACCGCCTAAACTCTATTGCCCACAAGCGGTGCCACCACTTATGGCCCTTAGTCCATAAGCGGTTATTACCAGAACCGCTTTGTCATTGAAGGAGAAACACAGTTACCTATGTAAAAAGGGAAAAAGAGAAGATTCTCGAGGCTTCTAGATGATAAGCCTCGAGATATCCCTTATCCCTACTGTTGTGGGTCTGTTGAGCTCGAGATCCCCCAACCTAGGATCTTGGAGGCCACCTCACCCACAAATCTCTCAACCTACCCTATCCATCTAGCCTTATAAATACAAGCTTATGGCCATGGTTGAGGGGGAGAACTCTGAAGGCATTGTTATGTTGTTGGATTGATCACTCGGTCCATATCATTGGAGAGCATAGAGAGAGCTAGAGTCAGAGCTTGTGGGGATGAGATGCTTGGTTTCATGGAGATGCATGTCAACACTAAGGCTTGGTTGTAAACTTCTCATATTTCTTTAATGCAAGTTGATTTCTGTCCCACATATAATGTTGATGTTTGATTTCATATATATGTTGTTAGATTCCTTAGTCACTAGCATAGATTAGTAGATCATGTTCTGGTTTCTTTGATCTGTTTCGTGACGAGCTTATTGTAGGTACACATGGTGACTATCAAAGCATTGTATTCCAGATATCTACGGCGTCTAGGGAGAGTATTCAACCTCTGTCCTCTACTTGTTCTAGATCTGAACCATTCAGACCAATGGAACACCTTGTTGTCCGCAAGAGGTGAAATATTCCAGGTAACAAATAGCCCACTCTAATCCTTACATTTGATCCATCCTTGATTAATTATAATAACGATTATGAGGTATTATATAATATTCACAAAAGACCAAGAATTATATGGAAATCATTCCACATAAGAAGGAGGAAGTGGATATGAAGGACGGGACAATAAAGAAATGATTTTAATGTAGCAAAGCTCAAGTTTCCTTCCCGTAGTTGAAAAATGTTGTAACCTATATTGTTTAGAATCCACCCTTCTTTAACAAGAGAGAGATCCTAGGTAATTCAGAATGAATCCCTACTTGGAGCTACAAATGCATTTAATATCTCAAACAAACCAGCTTATAACAAGCCATCAAGTTCTTTAGTGAACACAAAAGAGGAGAGCATGCAACTTTGGGAAGACCACGTGATTTTGGCAATTAAAAAACACACAATAATCCTCCATTTTCATGTATATAAACCACAAAAAATCAAGTTAGGGGAGTGAGAAACCATACAAATGTTAGGCATGCACTTGTTAATGGTGGGACATTTTTTTATTGATAACATTTTATGGTTACTTCTATCAAATACGCATCATGAAGGCATGTTAACTAAAACAACAAACATAGTTCAATTAACTAATGCATATATTATAATAGGTATACTTGATCCCTTAATTTTTAAGGATATTATAATTGCTAATGTAGGCCCCCTCAAAAAACATAACAAGTGCACATACACCTAAGATGGGTAATAGAAGGAAGTTTTTACCCAACAAAGGAGGGAAGGAACTACTCTACTTGCTACATGAAATGCAACAAATCATATAACAAGAAGTATCATTAGTTTATGCTTGTCAACGATAATGGGTTATTGCATCCCAAGAGAGAGTGAAAAGAGACAACAACAACATAATATATGTATCCCCTATGCCTTTGCACCCAAACTTCAATACAATAATGTCTAGTCACAAACTTCAATACAATAATGTCTGGTTACAATGGTCTGTAAAAGAACAAGGTACTATACTATGTTATTTTGTTCTTGTATGTTATCTTCAATGTTGAATGTTGTTATCTCAATACTTTACTATATTCATATTTGTAGATCATTTAGGAATTATATGGAGATTATCCTACATAACAAGGATGAAGATGAGTATGAAGGGGACAAGAAGGATGGGGAAATAAAGAAGGGCATAGAAGAAGGATGGTGGTGGGGGATAAGAAAGATGGTAGTGGGGAGAAGAGGGCGATGAAGAAAACTAAAAAAGAGGAGTAGATGATGATAAGAAGGGCAATGATGAATCCAAAGGTGATGGTGAAGACAAGATGGGTGAATGCAAGAAAAATGAACTCCATATTCCTAGATATATCATTGAGCATTCCTTATCAAGTCTACCAAAGTCAAATAAGTTGATAGGGAATAATTCTTTAGCATGAATCTAGGCTAGGTGGTGTAAGATAATACTAGGTTCATAGGAAAAAGTTGAATGTTGGTATCTCCTCTTCAAATTTAATGTATTAGCCTAGAATTTGATGAGAAGAGACGGGTTTAAGGGAGAATGTATGCTTGCCTAAATAAATAAATATATGTTTGCAACCTCTTGGTCTTATTCATTCTCGTCACATCTTCTTTATGATTTTTTACATGAAGTTTTGTCATTCCCTTCATAGTGATATTACTATTGCTCACATTAGGTTATGTTGTTTGCACTCTTGTCATTGATCAAATGGAACTCCTTGGAAGAATGAAGTCAACTTTGTGTGCAAATACAATAACACTTTCACAATACAGTCATTTTTATCGAATATAAACTTGTGATGCTATATATTTGTATATAAGACACTACTTCGATGTAATATGACAGAAACACGATACCAACACATAGGGCACTACACATGATAGCTACACATGCACACGCCACAAGTTGCAAACTAAAATGATTATATTAATGTGCATTTTTAGGTGATAAGTTCATGTTAAAAGAACTTGAATAAATATGGTTGAAAAATAAGAAAAGAAAATAGATAATAAATAAATATATGTAAGTCAAATTTAGGTGAATGGATATGATTAGGTGTGTGTGCATTATAGAGGGTTGGATGCAATTAAAAGATAATTTATTAAATTTTATTATTTTGTTTATGGAAATGAGTGTAAGCCAAATGAGAAAATAAAATGGATAATAAATAAATATCTAATAAATATATGTAGTGTACTCAAATGGTGAATATACCAAAGAAAGAGTATGGGGAAGGAAGATGCATTCACCTCTCATTTTTTGGGAGATGATAAAGATAGATTGAGATAGTAATTCTTGAGAGCTTCTTGGCATGTGCTACCTTGATTTGTTGTTGCTTAAGGTATTTTGATTTGTTGCTCCTAAAGATATTGTAACCATGAGCCAAAATATTTCATCGTAACAAGTTTTTCTTAATCTATCATTGTTTCATTACATTGTTAATGATAAACTTTAATTGGCCTTATGTTCATGTAGTGAAATCACATGCTTAGAAGACTAAATAAGTGTAATTTATAGTGTTAGTTATTTACATAAAAATTAAATTTCACTTGGAAATATAAACAAATCGATTTATTTTATTATAACAAAGGCTTATACTTGTTAAACAAAATTTAAAAATAATTTTCACTAATTATACCAAATTTATGATTTTAAAATTCTATTTATATATAAAATCTAAAAATTAAAAAAATGATACTTTAAAAAAAATCATAAAAATAATATGAACCAAGACATTAAAACAACACTCAATTTGATATCATTATAATAAAGTTATTGAACTTCTTCCCTAATAAAAATAAAACATTTACAATTTCTCTATATCTTAACTTTTCTCAATTTATAGTATGAATATAAAACTATCTTTATTTTAAAAATAAATATATTAACTTTTGTACATTCCCTAATAAAAATAAAACCTTTACAATTTCTCTTTTCAATTTATAGTGTGAATATAAAACTATAATAATATGAACCAAGACATTAAAACAACACTCAATTTGATATCATTATAATAAAGTTATTGAACTTCTTCCCTAATAAAAATAAAACATTTACAATTTCTCTATATCTTAACTTTTCTCAATTTATAGTATGAATATAAAACTATCTTTATTTTAAAAATAAATATATTAACTTTTGTACATTCCCTAATAAAAATAAAACCTTTACAATTTCTCTTTTCAATTTATAGTGTGAATATAAAACTATAATAATATGAACCAAGACATTAAAACAACACTCAATTTGATATCATTATAATAAAGTTATTGAACTTCTTCCCTAATAAAAATAAAACATTTACAATTTCTCTATATCTTAACTTTTCTCAATTTATAGTATGAATATAAAACTATCTTTATTTTAAAAATAAATATATTAACTTTTGTACATTCCCTAATAAAAATAAAACCTTTACAATTTCTCTTTTCAATTTATAGTGTGAATATAAAACTATATATATATATATATATATAAACTTTTGTACATATAAAATATAAGGTTATCTTTATTTTTAAAACAAATATATTAACCTATATTTTGTAATAAAAAAAAATATACACTCTTGAATATAAAGTTATTCAAGTTATCTTTAAAAATAAATATATTAACTTACATGTTTACACACATCTAAACATTTAACTTAATATGATGACTTAATACAAACATAAATCTAAGTATTTGAGAAAGGTGAAATAAAAATAGCTAAACAAAAAAGAAAAGAAAAAGGGTTAAGAGGCATGACAATTGGAAAGTCAGATTGAAACTTAATATTTAAGTGTCTCTCAATATGTTTGAAGAACGAAGGATAATGGAGTTAATTATTAAGTGCCATATTTTGTACTTACCTTTGGAAAGGGATATCATAACTATACTAAAATACTTTGAAGATGGAAAGTATCTTGGGACTGGAAAGGGGTTCCTTGCGTTACTTAAAGTGCACACTTAGCATATGGCCATTGTTTCTTTCCTCACCAAATTTCTTGATATTCTTGAAGGTTTACTTGAATACAACACCATCCTCGCCAAAAACAAAACGCAATATAAAGTTCCAATAAACTAGTTAAAGCGACGTAATAATTGATGCACTAGAAAATAAAATTTCAGATACAGGTCATGCTTTTCAATGACAACATGACCACTTATAAAACGCCAAGTAGATGGAGTAGATGTAGGTGGCGTGTGACATTCTGCCACTTTGAATTCTCTTGCGAGGCGAGGCGAGGCGAGGCGTGGGCATTCCACCTCCGACCATAACAATAACAACAACAATAAATGGTTTTTCCCGCAACGCCTGGAAGCGTGACCAGCGTTTGCGTTGAATAAGGCGGCGGACGGGCGTGTCGTCGTACAATTCCACACTTCCTTCCAACACAAATTTCGCATACAATTCCACCAGGTACCTAGGCTATTCCTTTCCAATTTCCCACTCTCCTTGTACTTCCCCGTGGGCGTTATTATTATATAGCTACAACATTCTTGTGAATGCAAGAGGATATAGCGTAATCCCAATTCTCATCTGTAATTTGCTGCCTGATATGATATTGGGTCCTTGTAATCTGTAGCAGCTCAAGCATTCACGCCAGGAGAGGAGGCGGGGACTGTAATTGACTTAATTTTCCTTGTAATCTGTTTTCCTTAGCTTAGGAAGGAGAATGGAATTGGCGAGCATTCCCGTGTCCCTGAGCTCTTCTCCTCTATGCGGGCAGCGGAAATATTTTTTGTCGAATCCGCCACGGATAAGTCTTGTGCCGGTAGGAGAATGTCGGGCCTCAATTGGTGGTAAAATTGGGCGTCCGAGAGCCCCCTACCCAGGAGGGTTTCGTCCGAGAGAGCAGTTTGGGCTGGTAGTGACAGGTAGAAAATGCTTGAAAAGAGGGAGATCTCTTGTTGTCTCTGCAGTTTTCGAACGGTTCACAGAGAGGGCAATTAAGTCCGTGATGTTTGCGCAGAAGGAGGCGAAAGCATTGGGGAAAGGTGAGGTGGCAAGCAATCATCTATTGCTCGGGTTGATTGCAGAGGACAGCAGGAGGTCGCCTGAGGGGTTTCTGTCTTCGGGTATCACCATTGAGAAAGCTCGAGAGGCAGCGAAGGCCATTTGGAATGACGGCGAGGTGTATGATAGGCCTGCCACGGATGTTCCGTTCTCGCTTGGAAGTAAACGTGTGTTTGAAGCAGCCATAGAACTTTCCAGGAAGATGGGTCACAATTACATTGCTCCCGAACACATCGCCATTGCTCTCTTCAACGTGAATGATGATGCTGGTGCTACCGCCCTTCTTCAAAGGTCGCCGCTTTCTCTCTATCTATTCATTTCCACAATTTTTATCCATTCCTAAATTAATCGTTTTTTTTTTCGTTTTTCTCTTGGGGTGATGATGAACATTTGTTGTTGTGATTTTATGCATTTATACTGCATTTGATAGAAGCTGGCAGTCGGGCTGGCATGACATGCTTTACATTGGATGATACGGTAACAAAGAATATTTAGCTTGTCCCATGAGATGCATTTGATAAGAAATACTTGAGCAAGTCTCCGGTACTAAAAACTCATTCAGAATATTGTTATATTTGATGAGGCATTTCCAATAGTTGTTTTCTACACATATCAACAGGTGTATGCCTGAATAATATTGTTGAGATCTAACAATTTCGCGATCTCAATTTCACGTGAGTAGATCATTAATCATTGGCTGTAATTGCCAATTTCCACTGTAATTGAAGAATTTTTTCAGATTTGTGTATTGAGATAGATTTTGCGTTAAAGGCAGGCTTGAAGTCTTTGTAGTGTCTACGGTCTTGAGTTTGCTTAGTATTAGTGTTGGGCAGATTTGAAATCTCTTGCAGGGCCGTTGAAGAAATTTGTTTCAACGCTAACGCAGAAAATTCTATGAAGTGCATTCATAGAAGTGAGGTGGAGATTTCAGTTGGGCAGATTCTCAAAATTTCTATAGTATCCTCAACTCGTGTATTCTATTACTAGCTTCGAGTTCCCAAATATTTGAAGATCCTCCACCTGCCCTTCCTTCGCTACAGCCAATAGAATATAAACAACCCTTATCTCTGCCTAGTTATTAGTGCTTTGACCAAGGTCACAAAGAAAAGATATCTTGTGTCCTTCTGTAAGGTAGAGGACACCCTCTGCACATCAAAGACTTGGGTTTCCTTAGGAAGCACCATCGAAGTAACCCCATGACAAAGCTTTGTGTTTCTATATTCAGTAAGAAATCCGGTCGACACCATGTTGCTTGGTGATCGGAGAGGTAGATTATACATATTGCAAGGAGCTTATTTATGCAGAATCTGGTGGATGGTTATCAGATTTTGAGGATGAGAGGGCGAAGGCAGTGGCGCCAGGCATTCAGTTTCTGGTTCAGGGAGAAGAGAGTGAGTCTCTTCAAGGTAGGTACTGGCAGGAGACTCAGCTAGTATGAGATGACAGAGTTAGAGCAAGCTCAGGATGGGAAAGAGGAGTCTCCTAGGAGCTCAGACATCAGGATAGTCTTCAGGCACACATTTTTAGATCAGATTCAAGAGCAAGAGGGAGTTGCTACTATGAACAGTGATCCAGGTGGTGGAGATGCAGGTGTTGGAAGGACCTCCCTCTTAACCAGGGAGTGTTAAAAAAAAAAATTTAGGATGCCCTTTTCATGTAAAGTGACATTTATACTTTATGAACTTAAAGTGTATTTAAGTTGTGGGACCCTAAAGTGCATTTAATTATTAAAGTATTTAATATGAGCATTAAATGTGAGCCCTCAGATTCATTTAGTCCTAGCCTTTGAAAATGTGATTAGGGAAGTTAGGGTTGGGGAAAAGGAAGATAAAGTATAAAAGACATCTAAGGGGAGAGAAATACATTAAGTTCGAGAAAGATCAGAGAGAAAGAAATCTGAGATTGATTACTGAGTTGAGAGAGCAATTTTCCAAGTCAAATGGCACAATTTCCAAAACAACATGTACAACCATCAGATTCCCTGCTTGTACAGTAGATTCTCTGTCCATACAGCAACATATAGCTCAGTGTTTGAGGCAGCAAGCAGAGGCACAGATTTTGAGGTGGTTGGAACAGTTAGTACAGTTCATACTCTGCTTAAATCTGCCACAAATCCTGAGGAGGAATTAGTCAGTAAATCTTCAAAATCCGTACAGTTCAAACTGGCATGTGTGGGCTGAGTTTCAGACTGGCACGTGTGGGTATATTCTCCTAGATTTTGACAGATTGAGATATAAGTACTGTGTATTGCTGCGTCTTTGATTTGTATGGTGGAAAGAGAGTTTTTGAGTTGTATGAAATTTCAGAATTGCTCTTAATTAATAAAATCTTTCTCTGGTGCTTCACAAAGGGGAAAATGAAGGGGTTGGGTGAATTGGTTAACGAAATGAAATATGGCTAGGTAAAAAGTCATGAAATGGATGAAATCACATGACTTAGTTCACCAAGGTAAAATCAACATCACAATAACACACTTATTAAGCAAGAAGAATAACACCAAAGTTAACTAAAGACAAGTGACAATTCAAGTATTTGCATCATTATAAAAGCATACATGTAATATCCCATGCTAACATATTGTCATGCGAGAAAACATGCTAAGAGTAAATGAAGGTTTAGAGATATCACATCACTAGAGGATTAGGCACTGTCTCTGACTAGGCACATCAAGGCGCATGGACCATCTGACAAAGCTGAAGGACCTCTGACTAATGGTCTATGGTGAAGCCACAGATCTCACCTCTGATCAAAATCACCCCTGCGGAAAGAGGGGTAACACATGCCATGGGGTAGCTTTGTTGAAGAGGATAGCTCATTCCCGTTGTTCGGCAAAAGACTTTTAAAGCTTGATAAAAGCATTTGCATATCTCATTGTACCATCCCCAAACATAATTACATTAAACATAAATAAAAGGTGAGTCAAGTTAAGTTGTCCTGAAATTTGAATCCCTTTGAGTCCCCCAGATCTCGTTAGGTGTTTGATGTAGCATCTCTTCCTTAACCCTTGCAGGGACTTGAAAAAATAAAATGAGGAACTATTAACCAGGACAATGAATGCCATAGAGTGCAATCAAACTTCCTTCCACTTAATAAAAGGGAGAGGAAAGCCAACATGACCCATAATTAATATCAAGTAAATGTTGCTTACTTGGTAATAAGCTTTTAAGAGGTTTGTGGAAACTTCGAGAAACTGTGTTTAAGACAAATTCAGAAATTTTACCTCATTTACTTGAGGTTTTGCAGATCTATTTCTTGTGAACTTTCAGCCTTATGACTGAATTTGAAGTATAATCACAGGTTACAGCAGTATATGTTTCACTTTTGTCTGACCAAATACATAAGGCAGCCCAAGAAAATAAACACTGAAATGATCTACTTCATAGGAACTAGATTTTGAGCCCTAAGGGTACAATCCCCAACATATAACAGATTTGAAAATAACTTATAAACATCAGCTATGTTATAGCCACATTTTTTCCCTCTTAGCTTCTATTTACTTGTCAAATCATTTAATAAAATCTGCTGCCTTTTATGTCAAATCAGCATACATAACCAGCACTAGAAACTTCTCAATCACCATGAGAACATTTGCTGAAATTCAAATCTGCAATTACAAAATGTTTGGACAGCAAAGTACACTTCATATATACAATAAATAAAGTTACAAGTACATACCAACATCTTATCACAAGCTGGTACACGATTGTCCTTCGAACTTATCACAAGCTAGGACTCTCAAATGCATCCAAACTCTAGCAAAGGCATCCACCATCAACAACAAACCCTAACCAACAAACATGGCCTAGCAAGGCATCTCACCAAGTTACTCCTAGTCCTAGCCACTCCAAAGGCTCAATAACAAGCTAGCATCAACACCAACAAGTCCACCATTTCTTTTTCTCCATGCTTGCCTCACACAAGCTCTCTAGGCAAAGCACTCCAAGTTTCCTCTAGGATTTCTTTGCCACAATTTCTAGGTCCTTCTCATGCAAGGACATTAACCCTATCACATCATGTTTTCTTAAGGTTTATCTCACACAAACCGTATTGCTTTCCAACCCTTGCATCATGCAAGGACAAAGGCTCCAAGACAAGTACAACACCTATAATCATTAAGTGTCCTAACCAAGTAGTATATCCAAGCATGGCGTCTCACCAAGCTCCATCCAAGTCATCGATCTCCAAGATTGCATGACTCATCCGGTGCTCCATGTCTTTCTATATCCTCCCTTGCATCATAGAAGTGCAAGGCTCCAAAGATCATCCCAAGTGCCCGCGTTCTCTCATCATCCTTTTTTCCACAAACGCTAGCGCTACCTTTCTTGCATCAACATAAGAGTCAAGGCTTTTCCATGACAATATAAAGAATGAGTAACAACAACAAGCAAGGCTTGCATCTAAGTCTTTGACTCCTCTAATGCCTATGCTCTTTCTCTAACATAAGCACAAGCTTGAGTGTCCCTTTGCATCACACAAGCAACAAATCCAAGAACATCCTTAAGTACTATCATTCACTTCCATGTCTCTTCTAGGATTTACATCACAAACCCCAGGTCTTGCTTTTTGTAAGACTTCTCCAAGACAATTACAAAGATAGAACAATGTGTATATTAGTAGAGTAATAGCAAAGGCTGTCTCCTCCCTTTTTATAGAATAGTGGAGGGAGGTCAACAATAGATAAGGTGGACTATGTCCAAAACATAAGTAACCCTTAGCCTTAGTCAACATGGCAAACCCCACATGGAGCTAGCTCTCTACAATACAAGATGACATGTGTCACATAAAGGTTTTACCCAAGCCCCTAGGTGGTGCATTTTCCTAGCATGCTCCTCATTGGGATTAATGCCCCTCCTTTAAGATGGTGCACTATCCAACATGTAGCTAGTTCAACTCTCTTGCTTCCACCATGGTTCACACTCCAATTACCCTCATGCAAGGCGCTTCTCCTCTAGTTGTGTGGCACATGTCCTCTTGAGCCCTTGGCATTTGTTCAACAGTTGTGACATGGTAGTTACTTGCTACCATGTTTCTCATCAACATATGTGTATAGGTCTACAACCAACATCCATGAAGTATGCTACTCAACCCGAGCATCCTCTAGTTAAGTATTCAACCTCCAAGGTGTATGTCACATGGTTCCATGCTCTTAGGGCTAAGTGCTTGCCTCTAAGTGCCTAGCACTCTTCCTCCTACGTAGGTACCTCTTCTAATCAAGCTACTAACTCCCCCATTGTGTGCACCCAATAGGTTAGTGATCATACAAGCTGACATGTGTCACATAAGGTTTTACCCAATCCCCTAGGTGGTGTGCCCTCCTAGCATGATCCTCCTTGGGCTCATTGCCCCTCCTCCATGATGGTGCGCTATCCAATAGGTAGCTAGCCCAACTTTCCCTCTTCCATGGTGGTTCACTCTCCAAGTATTTTCATGCAAGGGGCTTATCCTCTCATTGTGTGGCACGTGTCCTCTCAAGCCCTAGTGTTTCCTCAACATTTGTGACATGGTAGTTACTTGCTACCATGTTTCTCCTCCACATATGTGTCTAGGTCCACAACCAAATTCTATGAAGTATGTTCCTCAACCCAAGTGTCCTCTAGTCAAGTATTTGACCTCCACGGTGCCCTCCTCTAAGTGCCTAACACTCATCCTATTAGGTATGCACCTCTCCTAGTCAAGCAATCGACTCCCCCATTTTGTGCACCCAATGGGTTGGGTTAGTGATCATGCCACATAAGATAACAACATCCTAGGTAAGTGCGCTATGCTAACACTTTATCCAAGGTCAAGCATACATCAAATTGGGCCATCTATATGTTCATTAAGCATTGCCAAGGGACTAGGAGACCTAGTGTTGTCCTAGCTAGGTGAAAACACTTTTGGAGTAACCCAAAAAGCTAACAAGGTCAAGCTTGATGATGGAAGTTGGCTGCTTCTTTGTCTTGATTGTGTGTAGTGCATCTTGTGCAATCTCCGTCACGCCATGGATTTGCCTTTTGCTTAAGAAACCAAATTGTTCCCTAGATATGGCTTCGGATTGGATTGGCTTGTGCTTGGTTGAAATTAATTTAGCTATAATCTTGTAGATTGCATTACATAAGACTATGGGTGTAAAATCGTCCAAAAATTTAGGGAGATCCTTTGTAGGGATTATTACCAAAATAGTGGCCTTGTAGGCACCTAGGATACTTCCACCTTGTCTTGACTCCACCATCGTAAGTAGATCGACTTCATTTAATTTAGAATCCAACGAAGGAATCAATTGACCATCTAGATTCTAGACCAGTGCTTTTATCATGTTGAAAGAAGTAAACCATATATTTTAGTTTTTCCTTACTTCATCTATCATTTTGTCCTTTTTCTCTTGATTTACAAGATTAAGAGAGAATTGTGGTATAGCCACCTCTTTTGCTATGTCATCATCTCTTTGGGGTTATTTGAATGAAACTTCAAAAGATCTCACTCCTTCTTTAGATATGTCTCTGAAAGAGGACCATTATCCCCTTTTCTTTCTTCAACTTCCATATGGTGTTATGGCACCAACTCATGTTTGCATAGTTGTGAAAAACCCTTAAACTTTCATTTCCTTTTAGCCATAATAATCTGCATTTCATTCTCTGTTTTTCCTTCTCCCTTTTGAGTTGTTCCTTTTTTACTTCTTTCGATGCCTTCAACTCTAGATGCCTTTCTTTAGAAAGAGATTTCTCCTCGAGATCTTTGTAGTATTAAACTTCCCTTCTACCTTCAAAAGTTTTTCTTTGGATCCCTTGAACTTTTTATAACTCCATTTCATTGAAGTATTTTTCACATTTACGAGATTATCTTGCATTTGCAACATAGTAGAATCGTCTCTATTCTCATCTATTGGTTCCCATATATGGTGTATCATTTAATTATAATCCTTTTGATCTGTCTAAGAGGGGTTGCACTTGAAAGGTGTTGGGTGTTTCCTATCTCTTTTGTCTATTTGAATAGTAATAGGTCTAAATGATCATTTGAGCTTTCAATTATTGTCAAATATTTAACCCTCCAAGTGTTCTCCAACAACACCTTTGACAATAGGAGCCTGTCTAATCTTTTTTCCAACTCCTCATCCCCTCTTATTATTACTTTAGGTAGGGACTAGCTCTATTGGTCCTACATCACATAGGCTCTTGTCTTCAATTTTTGAGAGAGAAACCCTGCCAAGGGATTCTCTCTTCCCCCCCATATTTCACTATCCTTCTAAAAAGAAATTAAATCTCCTCCATAGTTGAGGTTCCTTACTTGAAAATTTTGATAATTTAGCAAAGCTTCCCAATATTCCTTTCTTTACAAATAGGGTCCATATATGTTTACAAGTGTGAAATTCTTGTTGAGTTCCTTCAAAAGGAATTTTATGGAGATGGCATAATTTAGGGAGGAGGTCTCAAGTTTCTCTACCGACCCTTTCCATGCTATCATCAAACTTGGAGATCTTCTTTCAGTGTTCAAAAATTCAAAGTACCATCCATGAAATAAATTGGTTAAATTTAGCTATCCATGAAAGAAATTGGTTAAAAATATTTTAATTTCCTTTCTTCCTATCATAGTTTCTTCTAGCAAAAACACATCAGGTGTATACTTCTCCACTACACTCCTAATGGATCTTTTTTATGTAGAGATTCAAAGTTCAAACACATGTTTATTGAGGTATTTAAAATAATATTTTTACCCTTAGTGAAGCCTTCCTTGTTCTATCCCCAATGATTGTTGATTGTTTTCCTTTACGTTTTTTTTTCAACTCTCTACTGGGCTAGGGTGAGGAATGAACTTCTTCGTAGTGTTGATTAGGAAGAAGACCGAGTTTGACTAACCTCCAGACCCCCCTTAATGACAATTGGACTTCATTCTGCATCACCCTTGACCTTAAATGATATTTCTTCTTAGTGCAAGGAAAATATTTTTCATTATAATTTTGAGAGGTGTTCAAATATCTAGAGTAAAAAACTTTGCTCTAATCTTACCTAGTAGTATGGAATATAATTCTTATATGGAATATAATTCTTATTTGGGTATAGTTCACCTTTTCATCCTTACTAGTCCCCTTTTGCAAAGTTCTTGTGATTTATAGATTTCGTTCATCTTCCTAGTCCCTCCCCTTCAAGTCTTCTTTCTTGTTCTTCCTTGTCTGCTTCTTAGATTTGGGGCCCTTTTTACCTATAGTTTGAATTTTTTCGACAAATGTCTCCTCCTCTAGTAGGGCCAGTGAAGAAAAAGATTCCTCCTTGTTACTAAACACCATTTGAATGTGGTCTAGATTGAAAACTTAATACTTTGACTTTGGTTCCTTCTTTCCCTTACCCTAAACAGGGATCGAAGGATCTTGTTTGCAATGTCTTTGAAAGAGTTCTCTACAATAGGGTCTTTGGATACCCTTTCTTTCTGCATGAATATCATGTGTTTCCCCAAGCTTTCCATTGATTCCTTCCTATGAACTCTATTTGTGTTTGTTTGACGAGATGACTAAACAAAATGGTCTCTACATACCTTTTCTTTCTCCTTGTAGACACATTCTTCATTTGGATTCTAGGTTCTTCTTTGTCTTCATCTTCTATTTCAACATTTGGGTCATTCTTCATTGAGCAAGCTCTTTTAAGATGTTCATATAATTTGTAGTTAAGATAAGATAATTTTATTAATGTCCAATGAATGACCATAAAAGTAGGTCAATGGGACTAGATGATACATCTAGTATGAGTTCAATGTGGGAGTGCAAATGCCTAGAAAGTGCCAAAACTAAGATGAAAGCAATAGTAAAGTACAACTCAAACCACTCAAAAACCTGTCAAGCGAGGGGAACAATGCGAGAGAGAGATGAAGATGGATCAAGTGATGTCATCTCTCTCTAGTAAAGTGCCCCCCTCGCTTGATGGTCGAGGGCGAGGGGGGCAAGCGAGGCACCTGCTCGTTGTTGCGGTCGGGGCTCTCTGGAGTCATCAGGATGTTCGACTGTATGACTCTGGGGGAATGCGGGAGCGAGGGATACTCCTAACATTCGAGATAGGCTATTTGTTTCTTATAGGAGCATCTCCCTATCTCAATGTCCATTGTATCTAGGAGGCTATCCCGTATGT
Source organism: Pseudotsuga menziesii (assembly GCA_001517045.1). Classification (NCBI taxonomy): domain Eukaryota; kingdom Viridiplantae; phylum Streptophyta; class Pinopsida; order Pinales; family Pinaceae; genus Pseudotsuga; species Pseudotsuga menziesii. The sequence continues at coordinate 612,572 of LPNX010776984.1, forward strand.
TCAATTCTACATCAGTTCTTGGTCATTGATGTTACTTCCTTTTTGAGGGTCTTCTCATCTATGTCAAGATATCTACCCAATTTGTTGCCAATGGCCATAAGGATTTTTTCTTACCACAACTTTAAAGGAAGGTAGGGTGACTTGACCCATATTGGCACTATTTCAATAGACTCCTTCAAAGGGTCAACCCTAGGATGATGTTGCTTCAAGGGAAGGACTAGTACCACTTCCCTTTGCTAATCACTTCCCTGTGCCTTACATTTTTAGATATGAAGGTTATCTAGCCCCTAGCTAGAATCTAGAAAAAGGGAGTGTATCCCAATTGTTGTATTCATCCCCTAGGTTCAATTCTACATAGATATTGTCCATTTGGCACTATTTCAATAGACTCCTTCAAAGGGTCAACCCTAGGATGATGTTGCTTCAAGGGAAGGACTAGTACCACTTCCCTTTGCTAATCACTTCCCCGTGCCTTACATTTTTAGATATGAAGGTTGTCTAGCCCCTAGCTAGAATCTAGAAAAAGGGAGTGTATCCCAATTGTTGTCTTCATCCCCTAGGTTCAATTCTACACAGATATTGTCCATTGATGTCACCTCCTTTCTAAGGGTTTTCTCATCTATGCCAAAAAATCTACCTAGTTTGTTTCCAATTACCCTAAGGCTTTTCTAGCTTCAAAGGAAGATAAGGCAACTTGACCCATATTGGCACTATATCAACAAACTCCTTTAAAGCGTCAAACTAGGATGCCATTGCGTTAGGGAAAGGATGGCACTGTCCTAGTAACACTCCCCTGTGTCTTCCATTTTTGAATATGAAGGTTATCTAGCCCTTAAATGGAATATAGAAAATGAGATTGTATCCCAATTGTTGTCTTCAAACTTTGTTGAACCATTCAGAGAGGTTTTCGTGTGATGGCCTTCCCATGAAACTTCTCAATTAACGTTGTTTCTTGATATAAGTTTGCATGGTGGATAACAATGTCTTCCCCTGAAACCATCTTCATCCTTTGTTTTAACAATTTTATTGATGAATTCCTGTTCTTTTCTTCTTGAATGGCTTAAAGTACCGTTTGGTTCCTCTCCTTAACCTTTGGAACTCTTCACCCTACCTAATAACTCATCTTTGGATAGATCCTAGTCTACATATCATCCATTGCCAAGACAAGTGTGGGGTTCAAAAAACCTGTTAGACTTATGAGTTAATACATAGTCCTCAACAAGCCCTATCTCAATATATGCACTTGACCCATCCCTACCACCATTTATCTCAGAGGCATTCCCAACCTTCTCCTTTGAAGAATCCCTAGCCTTAAATTTTAGAATAACTTTACGAGGGTTTGTTTTGTCCTTGAGTGATTGGGAGGGAAGAGGATATGAGGGGACCCATGACCCTTCAAATGAAGCTTCTCTCATTGGCACTAGATTTCCACCTTCTTTGATCATTTAAAAGCTTGGTCCAATCTAATGATGATGGTCCATTATGGTTTGATAAGGTAGATGATCCTTGTTCATAGAATGATCAACGATTGTCCTCTTTGGTCATGGCTCCAAAATGGGCAATCTTGGAGAAAAATGGGACTTTTTTGTGGTGATGGGTTTGAAAATGGGCTCTTGCCAATCTTCAAGGGTCCACCCAGATGCTGCACATGAGTTGCAAAATACTTTGGTTCTCGACTTAGGGAAGATGGATCGCATTCTGACTTAATGTCAAGGAGAGACTCCCCCTAGGGAAAAAACATTTTTTCCTTACCTTGAACTCTAGTTTCCATGGGCGACGAGCTTCTTTCTCCTTTTTTTGATATCCCTCCTTTCATCATCTCTTGCAAATAGAAATGTAGTTCTTGGAGAACCCTTCTAGCGGATCTAAGGAATAATTCTCTCTCTCTCTCTCTCTCTCTCTCTCTCAATATATATATATTGAGAACATGTGTACAACTAGAGTGGGCCTAATATATCAATGTTGCACGACTCGGACTCGGCAAAGACTCGACTGGCATACGAATCGTAGACTTGGAATAGACTCGACAAGACTCGACAAATAGGAAAAAAACTTAAAATATGGTAAATATGCAATAATTAATAACTTTATCTCATAAACTATGATAATATAGCATAACACGATCATTTTTGTATGCAGAAATTTAAATAATGATTATAAACGATAGTGTTAATAAACCATAAACCATAGTGATTTAAAAATCAGAAAGTTCAAAAATTCAGTCTCATAACAGAAACAGAAAACCAAAGTAGACAGTGTCTCCATGTACTCGAGTCTCATGCCTAACCACGAGTATGCCTACAATAAGCCCTCGAGGAGCAAGTGCCAAAATCGATAGAATGAAGCAACTGTGAAGTAGGTGTATTTGGAGTTTCCATTTGAGATGGTAGACTAGAGAGATCTTGAGTCTCTTCACCAAGCCAACTCAAATCGTCAGGGAACTCCTTCTCGACAACCCACTCAAACTCAAAATCAATATCATCCAATAAAATTGGATCTAGGTCCTTCAACTACATTTGTTTTGTGAGCATCCGAAGGTTGTAGTAGACGAAAACCAACTTCTCCGACCTCTCATGCTCTAACTTGTTCTGCTTTTGGCTATGGATGTGCTCAAATACCGACCAATTGCGTTCACACCTTGAAGCGTTGCAGGGTTGAATTAGAGTTCTGATGACGAGTTCTTGTAATTGTGGTGCCTCAGAGCCACAATCTATCCACCAATGGGTTGTAAAAATTAAAAGCAACAAAGATTACAAGTTTTGCAATGCCAAAATTGAAAAAGAGAAATAGCAAATATACAAGCTAAGTTCTAACAAGTTAGTTTTACAAATTGAATCTTACATGTCATTTTCTTGTCCTTGAGATGCTAGGTTGAGTTGAATCCAAACATGCAAGTTGCTTCTTTGTACATATCACGTTGCATGTTGATTTTGTCTTGAATATCTTGATTCGGGAACATCTTCTCAATGCATATCATGGGACCTCTGATCACCTTCTGATCTCTTTGAATGTTAAAATCTAGATGATAGAATAAGCTCGGATTGAGATATGCTCCCGTTGCATGCAATGGTGAATGTAGTTTCCTGTCCCACTTGGAATCAATAATTTGCCATATAGGGATATTTTTTGATGAATCCCCCTTGTAGAAAGTCTTGATGGCCTCTTTGGCCCTATCCATGCCCTCATAGATGTATCCCATTGTAGGTTTCTCTCCATCCATAATCCTCAGGACTTTTACAAGTGGCCTAAGAAGTTGACAATCTCAGTGACTTCCACCCACAAACCATTTCCTAAGAGAAACCGCTTCACAACAACTGCATTTGGCTTTGTGCTATCTTTCCAAAATATCCATTCCTGGTTACAAAACATCCATCTCAAAGCTTAGTACTCATTGAAAAGGATTTGGAGGGAAAGAAAGGTGGAAAACTGTGTGATAGCAGGGCGACTGAGTTCACCCTTTGTGTATTCCCTCATTATGCTCAACACCCAAGCATGGTTATAAATATACTTGGTTATTTGTTTGCACCCTTGCACAACAACTTGCACCCATTCCATCTCCTCGATGTCCTCCAACATCAAGTCTATGCAACATGCAACACATGGAACCAAAAAATGGTGGGGTATTTTGCAGAAATCAATCTTTTGGCTGCCACATAATTCACAGCGTTGTCTGTGGTTATGTGGACAACATTTGTTACCCTAACTTCCTCCACAACATCAACCAACAATGAAAAAATCAGATGTGCGACTTTTACATGTGTTTTCCGTCAATTGCACACCAACAGCAGAAATCAATTGAAAGCTGTCTCCTCACTTAGGAAAGTGGGAGAGGTGTGACCTTGGGGGCAAGCACAGAGCTAGGTACTGTCGCCTACTCCTAGCTCCTCCGTTTAGGCTAACTCCTAACGAAGCCAAGGCGGGTAGTCCCTACAAAAGAGTTTCTATGGCCCTTAAGTTGTTAAAGTGTTCTTAAAGGTTGCGGATGCGGATGGGTGTTGTTTAGGAGTTATTATGATTTGAAGGTGTTATACTTGTTATAAATGTGACACAAAATCAAAGAACAATCCACGTTGCAACAAGAGATTGAAAAGATAAGTTTAAATTCTAGACTTCAATTAAGCATTCAGTGATAGCAATTATAACAAACCATAGACAATTGATCAAATAATGTAATTATGCAAATTAAAACAAGGACCAGTGCCTTATGGAGTCAATGAAGCTGAAATGCACCAGAGAATTAAACACATGTCTAGAAATTAAACCAGTGAATGTTAGATTGTGCGAATGCTCTTGGTAAATTTTAAAGATTTTAAAGATGATCTTGCTTAAGGTGTCTAGGAAACCTAACTGGAAATACTTTCAGTGGCTCCGTTCGAAGACATGACGGACCTGTCTGGAATCACAAGCTAGGTGTTCAGAGAATTTAACCAGCGAGTGTCCAGATTGATTGCCTGACGCCCACACTTGGAATTTGCCCACTACCTGAGTATTTATCGAGACAATGTCGGTGCGTTGGTTACGGGGTGAAAGTTTTATTATGTTATCACTTGCAAGATTAACAAATCCGATCACCATTCTGAGTACGAGTCCAACTTTTCAGGGTTGGCAGAGCATACTAGGTGAGGGATAGCAACGAGGAAAATTTTAAGTGGGGAAATGTGAGTTGGAAAGATTTTATTATTATGAGCACACAGTTCAACTCTCCGACAGAGAGTGCTCTTGACTTTGTCTTATGACAGAAGTTCAAGAGACTTTACTTAATCTATATGCTTGATGCAAGGATAATGCAGTGGGAATGCTCTTCGACAGAGAGTGCTCTTGACTTGGGTTATTGCAAGTTCAAGAGACTTTGGTTTCTTTTTTAAAAGACAAGCAGACTGTAAATGTGGAAACCAAATGATAGCTCAAAAAGATTAATAACAAATGACCTGAAAGAAACTAACTTAGTAAAAATAAGCTAAACTAGCAACTAGTGTTCTAAGCATGAAATGAAACTACTCTAAGCATGGTAATAACCAAACAAAAGGATAGCACAAGGCTCTTTCCCAAATGGGGGAAGGAAAACACACAGTGTGGGAGGCCTTATCCCACTTAGCCTTATTTCATTAATACTTTACAAGATGAGGGCATTTAGCCCTTTTGAAAATGAAGAAAGTGACTAATCAAGAGAACTTGGAGCCTTATTATGACTTGTACAAAGGAGAATGTTTTTTTGGGATTGGATCCTCTTCTTGTTATGGTTCTTCGTTTTTTCTCAGAATCTTTTGGATCTAGCTTTGCTTGCTCTTTCTTTGCTCGATTTTGCTCTTCGTTCACCTGTAAATAAGAGCTCTAAACCACAGCTAGTAAGAGTGTTAGGAAACCAAATTTTAACTTATGACTCGGAAAGATCAAAGAGAACAAGATGCCAAGTGGTTAATGAGATAAACAAAAGCCCAAAACAGTAAAACAAAACCAAAAAAATCAGCCTTGGAAATGAGAGGAAAAACTTGCCTTTTATGGCTCAAAATGCACGTTTTTCAATGAAATGACTTGAAATTTTTTGAGAAAGAAAACTTAAAAGATTTTTTCTAATTTTTAGGCTAATTTCCAAAATTCGAAAATAGCAGAAAAATGTCAAAAAATCAGCAAAAAACAACAAGCTTAAATTTGCACGCTTTTCGAGGAAAAGATGAAAAAATTAAAAAAATAATTTTTTTTGAAAAAATTTCAAAAAATTCCTGATTTTTAGGCTAATTTCCAGAGATAAAAAATAGCAAAAAAATGTCAAAAAATCAGCAAAAAACAGTAAGCTTAAATTTGCACGTTCTTTGAGAAAAATTACAAAAAAACTTGAAAAAATAATTTTTGAAAAATTTTCTGATTTTTTAAAAGAATTTCCAGAATTGAAAAATAATGAAAACACATAAAAACTAGCAAGCCTAAAAGTGGAAAATTTGCACGTTTTTCGAGAAAATTCGTGCACGTTTTCCAAGGCAAAAAGAAATCAAAATATCGACTTTTAAGCACTAGTCTTGAAATTTCCAGCGAGCTGAAAATATGCAAGAGATAGCGGAGAAAGAAAAGTGGCACACAAAACAATGCGGCAACTGGGGATAGACCCCAAAGTACTTCTTAAGGCAAAAGTCTGGCAAACAAAAGAATGATGGATTTACAAATTTGAAATGAGACAAGGATCTTAGATATAGTAAAAGTTAAAGATTAAAAAAAAAGGATAGATTAAAACCCAACAAGTAGATCAAATTATGAATATTTGATCTACTTTAGCCAATCATAATGCAAGATCTAGAAATGTGAATAAATTGAGAATACTTGCACTACTTGGAAAGCAAATCAATAGGATAAAACCTGTAGAAATGTAGATCCGCTTTGTAGTAACCAATGTAACCAAGAGATTTTTTGAAGTTTGTAGTTTGATGGATGAGGCAAGCAAATCATTTGTTTCTCGATTTCTTAAAGTAGAAGACTCCTTTAGGCACCTGTAGAATGAATGCATAAACCAAACAAGAGCTCTTGTGTTTGGGAGAATACCTGAAAGCCACAAAACTTAAGAGAAAAGCATAGATCAAATAATATTGTGCTAGATTGTTAGCCTTCTAATCACAAGATCATATACTTAAGAATCAAAAGAAATGAGCTAAGAATGGTATCACCTTGAACTAGATGAAGCATGGCACACAAATAACTCCCACATGGACCTCCGAAGTCTTCTTGCTTTATTCAAATTCAAAAGATATTACAAATTTTTCCAGAGTGTACTTGCACAAATTCTCCATCCGAATAGAGCTGAAGGAGCCTCTATTTATACAACGAGATCAAGCTAAAACCCTAAAACCAAATCACGTAACTTGACCGGCTCAGCACATAACTGAGAGCCCAGACCTAAAAATGAAGAGCTGAGAGTGAGGGGAGGCCTCCACCTAGGCAAGGCGCCCCCACTCCAACCCTAATCACTGCAAACAAGCCATAATTGAGCCCACACGTGTGGATGATGCCCTCATGCTGAAGAGGGGCGTGAATGATGAAGGGAGGCGTGGGCTGGTAGGTGAGGCCACAACTCAGGTATGGAGGAGCCATTGCTAGGTCTGGAGAGGCCACTACTGCTGTAATCTTTAGTCTTTACTTTGATCAAATCATCAAACCAATGAGTGCTCTCCATTTCATCCAATTCGGGAGTTTAGCTGGAGATGACAAATCCGTTAACTGAATATAACTTTATTATTCACTGAATGCTGACTGAAGCTGAGTTATGATAACTCCAATCATCATAAATGCCCATTGAGATGTCATTTAGCCTTTTATTTCGCTGAATTTGGATTAATTTGGAGAGTTTTAATTTTCTCCAAAATAATCATTTTTTAATAAATAATCATTTTTTCCTCAAAAATGACTTTTTTGAGAAAATGAGTGTTGTGTGTCTGATTGATGGTCTGAAAGTTGGATCTGACTGGCTGGCTGATCAAGAATGATTTTTGGCTTAAGGTTAGAGCCTTCAATCACTGAATTCGGGGTCTGGATGACCGACTTATTACAAACGAGGTTTTTCTAATTAATTTATGGAAAAATTAATAAAAAAACTTAGGGAAATAATTAAAAAATTAAAAAATAATTTTTTAACCCGTCTGGTAAAATTTTTAAAGGTCCTATTGACTTAGGACAAGACCATGCTCTATTCTAACAATGCCTAGTAGGTTTATAAACACTTAGTTGGGCTATAATAACCCCCCAAGGCTCAGAATTCAAAATCGGGCATTCCAGCTTTGGAGGAAGCGGGAGAAAACCTCGTCAATTATACTCGGCTATAGGCAAAGCATAATTGTCAAGGGCAAAAAACTCCCTGGAATACCTTAGTTGAGATTCTACGTCTTAGGAGACCGAACCACTCAAAATACCCTACTAGCACATTTTATTACAAACCCCGCGGGGCCATGGTCAAAATTATTCAAATGAAAAATTGGCTAGCCAATATTTGCTAGACATGAAGACGGATCAACTGATACACTGGAATCAAACATTGAACATGTTTGTCAACCGGCGGCTCCTCAGGTAACCCAACTATGGTACAAAAAGTTGGTAACAACATGCAAGGATGTATCGATGGATCTTAGGAACATGGTTCCTTTAGGGAAAGCTATAACAAAATTAATGATTGTTTTACCCCTTTGATCTGTCCACCCATCAGACAAAACTGTGAAACCTGTAAACTTCCATGACTTTTTAATGGTCTCCAATTGTTCCTTAACGCGCTCAAGCTCCTCATCTAGCTATTTCCTCCCAAGTGCATTATAGGAGGGGGATTTGTATTTAGGGCCAACACTTGCAATGAAATCTACCATGGGATGATAAAATAAGACTTTGCATAGTTAACAGTTATGGTACCAAAATCTCCTCACTGCCATATCTACCTCTTTCCTCTTCTTTTCATTGAAGCTCTCCAAGGATGGTTGAGAACCTGGAGTTGTACGAGGAAGGAAAAAAGAAGTTACACTTTTGTTTGCTGCAACAGCTGATGTGGACTCTCCTATACTTGGATTTGCATTCGGTGGTCCCATCGAAGATCTACCTATCATGGAAGTTTCAAACTTGTATCTTGCTCTCTTTTCACATTATTCTTTAATGTCATCCAAAGTAGCTACCATTTTGGCTGTGAATTCATCGAGGCATTTGTCACAATAACAAACCACCACATCTTTGCAATTAATTCTTGCTAGGTGGTACTTTAACCTATTTATGCCCTTAGACATTTGGGTGGAGTAGAAATTGCAAATGACCCTGTGGTCATCATCGAGAATCGACCAGACACAATATTTCCATGCCAGATGAAGAGGCCTTTTGGTCTTAGGTGCCATGGAATCTAGATTGCAAAAAAAAAATGTTCTATATTAATGTTCTAAATTTAGATTTTTTTTTTTTAATTATTTAATGAATTAAAAAAAAAGTGGCCCTCTAGGCTGAGATACTTAGCCATAGGGATTGTGGGCTGAGTGGAAAACACTCTACTTATCCTATCAAATTAAATCTTAAATTTAAAATTTAAAACAATTAAAATCAAACTATAACATAAATAAAATGAAAAAATAAAAAAATTAACCAAAACTAACTTGGAAATTGATGATTGCGACCTCCTTCAGACAATTGACCTCCTCCAGACAAGTGAAGCACTAATGAATGAGCAGACAATGACCTCCTTCAGGCAGCGCACTCCTCCACGACTAATGAACGAGCAGTAGCACCAATGAGTGACCTTGCTCTCACACAACCATGACTGGATGAATGGATGAATGAGAGACCTCCTTCTCCTTCTCAACAACCACAACTGGATGAATGAGCGACCCCGACTGATGATGAATGAGCAATTGCGTTGGCCCTTTATAATCTCTCTCACGTCGTTTTTCCCTTTAAAATTGATCAGGCTAAACTAAATAATAGTTGACGTTCGTAGGGATGCTTTTCGTGCTTGTCGAGTCCGTGCAAGTTATCCCAAGTCCCTTTGAGTTGTCCGAGTTTTGTGAGTATCTCAGGTATGGGACGAGTCTTTGTCGGTTACTTGGTCTAGCGTTCAACTCGCCTGGACTGGCGAGTCTCTTGCGAGTGGTGCTTCACTGATATGTATGTATGTATCTTCGCCGGTTGCTCGGTCTGGAGTTCGACTCGCGAGTGGTATATACATATGAATGCTTTTCAAAATACTCTAGTGGATCTATAATCCTAGTTACTTAGCTTTCAACATTCATTGTGAATTTGCCTATTTACATTTGTTGTTCATAGTTTAGTCATTGTGATTCCTAGCCTAGTCATTGACGAGTTTTCATTTCCAGTCAAGCTTAGTTTTGGCTTCCCTAGAATTAGCTTCATAATGGTTAACGACCTACTAAAGTAACATTGTGTCTTGAGTCTTTCTAGCAGTGTGACCAACATTATTATAAGAAAATAAGAGACCTTATTTTAATTTTGTACCACTGGACCTTGTGTTTATAATTAAATGAGCTTTCTTGGTCATAACTAACCTCAGCATTAAGTTGTTCATAAGAAAGACCACCACCATTCAATGTTGGGCACAACCAACAACCAAACCTTAGGTGCAACTTAGTGAATTTGTTGATGGCTAGAAGTTCTCAAAATAATTCGTACTAGGCTCCGCTTCTCCACTTGAACTTGCAGAAGTTTGGGCATTGGGTTTCACTTCCATCATTTAACACTTATGAGCTTCCATCATTTAACATTTTGGAGCTCCCATGCATAGAGACTCTTGTTTGCTAAAACTGATTCGAATTGTAAAAAACCAAGGTACTATTTGTTAAATTTTTAATATTTATCGTTTATCAATATGATCTAGGATCTTATCTGAGAGAATAACATGCACAACAACAATCACAAGAGACAAGAGACACATACTTTTCCTCGGGAAACCATAAAGGAGAAAACCCTGCAACTTCCTTAGATATAGAATGAGCACCAATAGCAAAAGTAAAACCCAAGAGTACAAAGATGATCTCCGACAACTGTTCTTTCTCTCACTTGTGCGAGCTACTTCTCTCTCACTCATGCGCTACTGTTGAGTGAGTGTGTTTCAAATAGAGAGTCTCACTCTCTATTTATATTTGTTTTCCACTTGACATTTACTCTACAAGGCCGACTTCTCTAGGAGAGTCTAATAACCCTAATACAACTCAACTGTGGGGACTATTGCCTCGACTTACAACGGAGGGTTAACCTCAATGACTTTACATGACTTAATTATATTAATGACTCTCCCAAGCGAAGGAATAAACATCTCCGTCGGGGTACAATGAAATACAATAAGAAATATACAAGTGAATACATTTCGAAGTTACAAATACATCAACACTCCCTCTTAACTAGGAAGGCATTCTCTTGACACAGTTCATCATCACAAGTCTTCGTCACTGGTTCATCATCAAAGCTTGATCATCATCAAAGTTGGATTATCATCAACATCACTGCTGCTGCTATCTCGAGCAATGGTGTTATCTCTCAAATCTACTCGTCATAGAAGTTCTACAGAGCCAACCCTTTTCCATGCTGGATGTAGGCCTAGCCTCCATGTAGGTCTTCATCGACATAGCCAACCCTTTTTCATGCTAGATGTAAGTCTACAGTGCCAGCCCCTTTTCATGCTGGATGTAGGTGTCCATTTACAGAGCCAACCCTTTTTCATGCTAGATGTAGGTCTACAGTGCCATCCCTTTTTCATGCTGGATGTAGGTCTCCATCTACAGAGCCAACCCTTTTTCATGCTGGATGTAGGTCTACAGTGCCAACCCTTTTTCATGATGGATGTAGGTCACCATCTACAGAGCCAACCCTTTTTCATGTTGGATGTAGGCCTCGCCTTCTGCAAGGTCTTTATCTACAGAGCCAGCCCTTTTCATGCTGGATGTAGGCCTCGCCCTCTGCAAGGTATTTATCTATAGAGCCAACCCTTTTTCATGTTGGATGTAGGCCTCGCCCTCTGCAAGGTATTTATCTAAAGAGACAACCCTTTTTCATGCTGGATGTAGGCCTCGCCCTATGCAAGGTCTTTATCTACAGAGCCAACCCTTTTTCATGCTGGATGTAGGCCTCGCCCTCTGCAAGGTATTTATCTATAGAGCCAACCCTTTTTCATGCTGGATGTAGGCTTAGCCCTCTGCTAGGTCTTTATCTTCAGATCATCTCATTGTCACATGGAGCACAACCCAGATACACATAACACAACATTCACATTCACCGGCATGGTAGGACACACCTACTACCATCTGGGAAAGGCATCAGCACTTACATCCACCGGCATGGTAGGACACACCTACTACCATCCAGGAAGGGTTCATGTGTATCACTTCCCCTTGGAGGGAACCTCGATCTGAAGAACACCAAGCTTCTCTCTGAAGTACTCAAACTTCATTCTGGCTAACGGCTTGGTCAATACATCAGCGATCTGCTCGTCCGTCGCAACATACTGGAGCTTCACTGCTCCTCTTTGCACCATATCCCTAATATAGTGATACTTGATCTCGATATGCTTCGACTTGTCATGGAACACAGGGTTCTCCTACAACTTCATACAACTCTGGTTGTCGCAATATATACAAGTAGCATCCAACTGGAGATCAAACAGGTCAGGTAGTAGCTTCCTCAGCCACACTGCCTCACAACTAGCCGAACAAGTTGCGACATACTCTGCTTCGGCTGTACTCAGTGCCACGCAAGACTGCTTCCAGCTAAACCAAGAGATCACACTTGATCCCATACTGAAGCAACACCCCGAAGTGCTCTTCCTATCAATGGCACTGCCTGCCCAATCCGAATCCACATAACCCTCCAGGTTAATCTTTTGATTCGCCTCATACTTGAGCCCATAATTAACTGTACCCTTCAGGTACCTCAGAATATGCTTGCAGCAATCAGGTGAACATGTCTCGGATCCGTCAGGAATTGGTTCAATGTGTTCACGACAAAGCAAATATCTGGTCTCGTATTCGTCAGGTACATCAAGGACCCAATCATCTGAGGATACATCGTGGAATCAACCGACTCTGATGAAGCATCACTCAATGGCTTCAGGGTTGATGCCATAGGTGTGGCCATGGCCTTGCCGTCCATCATCCCGAACCTCTTCAGGATCTCCACTGCATACTTCCCTTGTTCGAGGGAGATTCCATCTGCACTCTGCCACACCTCCATGCCTAGAAAGTAGTGCATCATACCTAAGTCCTTCATCTCGAACTCGGCACCAAGCTTCCTCTTCGTGTCATTGATCAACCCATCCTCACCTGTCACAAACAGGTCATCTACATACAGTAGGAGTATCACTGGGTTCCCTTCCTCAACCTTGTAGTAAAGGTTGGAATCCGCTTTACTCTTGGTAAAGCCTAAACTAGTTAGGAAGCTGTCAATCCTGCCGTACCACGTCCTGGGTGCATGTTTCAAATCGTACAAGGCCTTCTTCAATTTGCACACATGAGTCTCCCTATCATGTGTCTCAAATCCGAGTGGCTGCTCCACATACACTTCCTCTTCCACTACACCATTCAAGAACGCGGTCTTGACATCCATCTAGTGTATCTTCTGTTTCATTACTGCAGCCAGAGCAAGTACTAATTTGATGGAAGTGTATCTGGATGCAGGTGCAAAGGTTTCTTTATAATTTATCCCTTCCTTTTGGGAGAAGCCACGTGCCACAAATATCGCTTTATATTTCTTTATGCTGTCATCTGCAGCATGCTTGATCTTGCAGATCCACTTGGAAGTCACAACAAACTTCCCTTTTGGTCTTGGGACCACATCCCAAACATCATTCTTCATGATCGACTGGTACTCCTTGATCATCGCATCCTTCCATTCTTTCTTTTCTGTCACTTCTTCATAGTTGGAAGGTTCTTTATCAATGATGTCACACAATAGGGCTACATAACTGGAGTAGGACCTAGTTCTCTTCCTTTCTTTGTGCATTTCTTCTGGAGCGCCATATCTTTCTGCACCTTGGATAGCCTCACGTACCCATGTTGGTTTTCTCTTGTAAGAATTCTTCTCACGGGGTGGATCTATTGGTTCCTGAGGTTCTTCCATTTCTCGATCTTCTTCTAGAGTTGCTTCAATCATTGTTGTATCTCGGATCTTGAGTAGTTCTATTTCTTCAAGATCTTCAACAGGTCTCTTTCTAGATTTGTTGTAAGTTGAGTCTTCGTCAAATGTCACGTCCCGACTGATGTCGATCTTCTTGAATCCTGGGAAATATATTCTGTAAGCCTTCGAGCTTTCACTATATCCCACAAATATACCCTTCTTTCCTGAAGGATCTACCTTCGTCTTCTTTTCTTTCGGAATGTGTATGTACATGAGGCAGCCAAATATTCTAAGATGGTTGACTTCTTGTTTCTTGCCAAAGAAGACTTCTTCTGGTGTCTTGTTCTCCAGTACTCTATGCAGAGTACGATTCTGTACATACATAGCTGTTCCAGTAGCTTCTGCCCATAGATGCATAGGAAGATCCTGATCATGAAGCATTGCCTTTGCTGCTTCCATAATCGTTCTATTCTTCCTTTCTGCAACTCCATTCTATTGTGGATTATATGGAGTGGTCAACTCCCTCTTAAACCCCGACTCTGCATAATTCCTTGAATTCATCCGATGTGAATTCTCCGCCATTATCTGAGCGAAAGGTCTTCATTTTCTTTTTTGTGTGGTTCTCGATCAAGGCTTTGAATTCCTTAAACTTACTGAATACTTCATCCTTGCTTTTCAAGAAATATATCCATGGCTTTCTAGAAAAGTCATCAATGAAAGAAACATAATATACATACCCACTCAATGAACTGGATGACATCGGACTGCATACATCGGAGTGGATGATTTCCAAAATCCCTTTTGCCTTGCTCTCACTACTTGGAAATGTCTTCTTTATGTTCTTTCCCTTCGCACATCCTTTGCAAATGCCTTCATGCTTTGCCTGTATTTCTGGAAGACCTTCAACAGCTGTGCTTGCAAGTGGTAGTGCCCTATAGTGCACATGTGCAGGCCTTCTATGCCAAAGTTCACTTGGTTCTACTGAGTCATGGAACTTGGTTCTTCTTGTGGGAACCACCTCTATTTCTGGGACAATTTATGGCGATGTGTCCTTTCTCATCACATGTATAGCATCTGACACTAGATAGATCTCTTCTAGGGTTATCTTTCTGATTCTGGTGTGAATACTTACATTTCTTGGGATGATAGTGGCTCCTTTTGATTTTCTTGGCGTGTGTTGTGAGAGCTTGATCTTCATTTCCCATCTTTTCTTCTCGAGCTACTATTCAAGCTTTTTCTTGTGAGCATTCCTCCACAACCTACTAAAAGTGATTAACTTTCTTCTAGCACAAATCCCTTGAATGAAGGAGTTCCATGACCTAGGGAGACCATTCAAGGTGGTCATCACAATTTCTCCATTCTCTACTTCTTCTTCTACAACTTCAAGTTGTTCTTTGATTTGAGAGACCCTTGTAAAGTATGACTGTATGGTCTCTACATTCTGGATCTTTACATTCTTCAACTTATTTCGTAAAGTCATCTTCTGATTTATATTCTTCCCTTCAAATAGCTTGGTCAAAGAATCAAACATCTCTTTAAGGTGTCTTTAGGGAAGACACATGTGGTATAAGGTGATCCTTGATAGAATCAACAATGATCCTCTTGGCCTTGACCAAGTTCTTCTTGTGTAAGGCCTTAGCTTCATCTCCCTCTGGAATTGGAACCTCTCCACTTATGTAGTTGTCCAATTCATTTTCTTCAAGAACAAGTGAAATCTTATACTTCCATGCTCAGAAGTTATCAGCTCCTTCAAGCTTTTCATCAAGCTTGGTGTGATGAGACATCTTTAATGAGAACCTCAAATGGAAATACAAGAGATTTAGATCTTACCAATTTGAGATGCCCAAACTGGATCTGACGCTAATCTTTTGCAGTGTTGATTTTCTGGTCCAGGGTCAAACTAGGGTTTGACTTTCTTGGAGTTCTACCCAACCAAAAACTTCGATCTTGGTCTCTAAATTTCGATTTTGAGGAGGAGAGCAATCCTATGCTAGGCTCACTTAGAAATTTCACTTCTGTGAAAAGCCCTAATTTCTCGCTGCAGTGACAGGTCAAAAACTGAAAATGCCCGGAATCAGATTTTGCTTCGACAGGAAGATGCGCCCTTCAATGGAGAGTTAGCCATCCTCCTTTTGCTGATGATATGTGGAGAGAAACCCAAAAATTAAGAAGCCCTAGCTTCTACAGCTGCACAGTGTCTTCTTCTCAGGTTAGCTTTGATACCATGTTAGATTTTTATCGTTTAATCAATATGATCTAAGATCTTATCTGAGAGAATAACATACACAACAATAATCACAAGAGACAAGAGACAGATTTTTCCTCGGGGAAACCATAAAGGAGAAAACCCCGCAACTTCCTCAAAGATAGAATGAGCACCAATAGCAAAAGTAAAGCCCAAGAGTACAAAGATGATCTCCGACGGCTGTTCTCTCTCTCACTTGTGCGAGCTACTTCTCTCTCACTCATGTGCTACTGTTGAGTGTGTTTCAAATAGAGAGTCTCACTCTCTATTTATACTTGTTTTCCACTTGACATTTACTCTATAGGGCCAACTTCTCTAGGAGAGTCTAATAACCCTTATACAACTCAACTGTGGGGACTATTGCCCCGACTTACAACGGAGGGTTAACCTCAATGACTTTGCATGACTTAATTATATTAATGACTCTCCTGATCGGAGGAACAAACATCTCCGTCGGGGTACAAGGAAATGCAATAAAAAATATACAAGTGAATACATTCCGAAGTTACAAATACATCAACACTATTTTTTATTTCTTGACAACTATGCCTTTTATTACAGAAAAATAATTACAAAAATATGTACAAAAGATGGATGGATTGGAGTCTGTTTATTTCAACCAAGGTATTATTGCAATTTGAAGAGTTGTTATTCCAAGTTGTTGACCATTCAATTAAGTTAATACAATGGGTATCATTTCAACCAAGTCATTATAAAGGTACATTACCATCTAATGGGCATCATTTCAACTCATAAGTTACTACCATAAAGATCAGTCTATCATAGAATAACAAAAACTTTCCAACAATGCATCTCCATTATTCTTTATTTTGGTTAAAAATATGTTTCATGTTAACAAAGAAGTACTTACAAAGATGAAAACAAAAATGGAAGGTTATATATGATGGTGTCTCATATCCTCTTACCTCAATGCTACTAAAGAAGACATAGAGTCATAGTATTCCAAGGCATCTTATTGTTGAGCATCCTTAATCAAGAGATAACCTTTAGTGGACAATTGCATACATACCTCTTCCCACCATGTATGACAAAAAGATTGAAATGAAATGGCCTCATTAGAGAGAACATACTTGCATCTTAGCCTCCAAATAGTAAACAATGCAGTGATTAGAAGGCAATCCTAAATGCTAGAGAAGGCAAGAAGTATTATGTATGGTGAGTCTCCAAACAACTTTGCTTGCCAACAGAGTTGCCCCTAAAAGTTGAAACAACACTAAATGGTGATATTGAACATATTTCCAACAACTTTTGGCAAACTTGCAGTTCCAAAGAATGTGCTTCACTATGTTTTGTTGACCACAAACTAGATAGAGATAATCCATTAGCTCGGTCTTTTAGCTAAACAAGCTTTAGATGGCACCCCCTGATAGTTAACAAGCTGTGGAAAACTTGTATTTTTTAACTAAGATGAAGAGACTAGACATTGTGTAGCCTACGAGTCCACTAGACCTTAGGATCATTGTTACATTTATCATGTTGGCGAGTATATCTTCGAAGGTCTGCAATATAACTTGTTGGCAATGTTTGGGAAAATATTAGAAAATTTAAAAATACAAAAATAATATTTTTTTTTCAAATTTTTAAACATCTAAAACAACATCAAACAAACACACTCTCTGTCTAGTATTTGGCATTGTTTGAGAGCTTTATATACTATTTGGAAGTTGCACCGCAAGCATGTCTTTTATAACGAGGTTAGTTCATTGGATGCATTTTCTCAATTATGGTGCAACGAGGTGCATATGCAACTCCGAGCCAAAGGAGCTCTGCTGATTAAGGCTGCCAAATGTTTAGATCCGAATTCCTAATAGTTGTTTTAGTGGCTCTCTGGAAGAGGGTATGAGGCTCTGTGTATGTATCTTTTTCTTTTTACTCAGCTCCTGATGTAAAATATTTTGTATATATAAGAAGCATCTTTTGCAAAAAAAGATGTCAATTGGTACATCACACATTGACATTGAATTATGATATCTGTCTTGAGTCCTAAGTCCTAACAGGATGATTCCAGATCACATCAAATAAAAATAAATGTATCTCAAGAGATGAATCATCATGAGGTATCTAGATAATACTTCATTGATAAATGTGCTAAGAAATCTTCGATTCCCTTTACCCCATTTATGGGGAAAGGTCATCGCTCTTCCTCTGGAAGTAGTGGGTCATTAGAGGAAATTTCAACTCAAAATGGGCCTTTTAACCCTAATTCAAATTCCATGTCATCATGTGATAGCCAACGAAATTGCTTTAAATTTGAAATACCGTATAGGTATTAAACAAATTTTTAATATAAATTTGCGGATAGGTATCATAAAAAAACCACTTATTTTGTTCGTATTTTCGACATATCTCCCTGTGCTTTTACTCAAATTTCAATCGGGAGAGCTCCTTGGATGCAGAATTAAATTCCGCATCCAACGAGTACCCACTTGGCATACTTTTGACAGACCCCGCGACCCCAAAAACAAGAAATTTCGATCAGGAGACCTCGTTGGATGCGGAATTAAATTCTGCATCCAACAAGTACCCACTCGACATACTTTTGACGCACCCTGCTACCCCCAAAATAAGAAATACCTGAAAAAACGTGATGATGACATTAAATTCCGCATCCAACGAGTACCCACTCGACATACTTTTGACGGACCCCGCTACCCCAAAAACAAGAAATACCTGAAAAAACGTGATGATGAAAAGTACGCAGAGTGACCCCACTACCCCAAATACAAGAAATACCTGAAATAACGTGACGATGACATCATCATCACGTTTTTTCAGGTATTTCTTGTTTTTGGGGTAGCGGGGTCCGTCAAAAGTATGCCGAGTGGGTACTCCCTGGATGCGAAATCTAATTCCGCATCTAACGAGCTCTCCTGATCGAAATTTGAGTAAAAAAACAGGGAGATATGTCGAAAATACAAACGAAAGGAACAATTTTTTTTTCTTTTCTTCCTCCAAAATTAATAAATATTATTTTATTATTTTCTTTAGGAGGCCCATTTTGAGTTGAAATTTCCTCTAATGGCACATGCTAGGGTTTAGCTTGAGGTGGAAGGTGCAACTATTGACTCTAAGGTGGAAGGTGATGGGGGGCAAGGTAGAAATCGAATTGAGATGTCTTCTCCTAGTTGCTCGTATCTGTGGAGGCGGTGGCTGCAACACACTCAGTGTCCTCCGAATGTGTCTCTACTGGAAGTGAAACACCTTCTCTGATTTCCCCTCCTCTGACACATTGACATCTTGCTCCAACTACTGAGGTGCCTTGTCCATGGCAAACCTCTTTGTTATCCACCCTCCATGTACTTGTGGTGTTAATCACATCCCAATGAAATGACATCTGTGCGAGGTGCTTTGTCAATTTGCTTCACCCACAACTTGATATTGTTGTAGACAGACCATGTCAGTAAGGCAGTGGACATCTAACATGTAGGAGGGTCACATTGTAATTTGTAATTAGAGGATGATGGGCATAAATTAAAATTAATGAAATTATAAAAAAATAGAAATTTAATTTGAACATTTCTAACTTGTTGGGCTTTTGGAATGCATTTTTTCAAAGACACTCTAGTTGCACTCACACCTTGAAGAGTTTCAAGTTTGACTGAGCACCCGAATGGTAAGTTTCTCCAACTCTGGGACTCTTTGGCCGTAGTTTGTCCACCAAACATCTACGATGAATAAACAAAAATGAAAGACAAAGAATTATATTTCCATTTCCATAGGGTAACAAATAGATAAAAAGGAAAGACTTTGAAATTTGAAAGTTTGAAACAAATTGCACTTGAAGCTTACATTGCATCCTAGTGGTCGTGTCTTGGGCATCCATTTCATAACCAAATGTTCTAGTGGCCAACCTATATATCTCCATTTGTTTGGAAATCTTTGAGAGCATTCAATGGGTGTCAAGACCATTCTTTGAAGACATTGGAGAAATCGATCCGTTACCTCAACTAGTGTTGCAGATATATTTTCTCGATATTTCTGATTACTCTTGATTTTTTCAAGATGTCGATTTTTTCGATATTTTCATAATTCTTCAAGTCTATGTTTCTTTTTTCTAATATTTTTCAATAATTTATAATATTTTCCCTGATATTTTTGGTAAATTTCTTTGTAAGCCTTGTTGCCGCCTAATTCACACCTCGGGTCACGTGGCAGAAATCTTCAAGCCACTGGGTGCGACTTTGGGGGCAAGCAAGAGTCAAGTGATGTCACTTGATCTTGACTCCTTTGTCTAGGCTCTCTCCTAGCGAAGCCAAGGGGGGTGGTCCCTAGTAAAAGTAAACTAAGGTTGTTTAATCTATGAAATTAAAACAACTATTCTAGGAGATACAATGATATAAAATATTACAACTGAGATAACTTTGCAAAAATAATTAAATCACTAGCATGTAAACAACACTCACCCAACACATGAATTAACTTCAATGCTCAGAAATAAATTGATACAATAAAGACCAGTGCTATTGGAGTGCTTGCGTGAATGTGGGTTGCTAGTAAGGTCTCAATAAGTTATGCAGTTGTCTTGATTGGTTCCTTTTAAAATTATTAGATGAGTGTTTAAGGAGTGGGTCGATTCTTTGTAAATTTTATTAAAATGTGGTAATGATTTAATTATTAAAGGGAAATGGTACTCCTGATATACTCGGGGGTACGAGGAATGTGTCTGGATTTTACTAAAGAGTGGCTCTCACAATGACGTGTGGGCTAGATGGAGTGGTGGGGTTGTGTTCAACACTGCACCAACAAGGGTGTACCCTAACGGTGCCCCACGATTACTTTCTAGTGGTTCTCGCTTCACTTGCAGAATTTCCCCACAACTTAGTAATATCGAAAAGTGTCGGATTTTGACTTGTAGGGATTGAAGTGTTCAACTAATTACTAGTCACTCCAATCCTTTTCTGATTGTCCCACCGATCCAACCAATAGCCTGCAATGGTCACAAGAGCATACAAGAATTGAAGCCTTGTTAATTTTAAGGGTTTTAGAACTAAATATGAGTTTTTAAATCACAGTGTCGATACTCTCGTTACCGAGAACACAACCTGATTGGTTAATTTTACTAAAGAAAAGAATTAAAAAAAATAAAAAAAGTGCAAATCCCTTTTGGGGGGATGGGGTGTGGGCACTTGGTTGCTGCTTGCCTCTCTTTTTTACTTTTTACAATGATCTCAAAGAAAAAATACTTGTGTTCCTTTAATAGGAAACACAAGTTTACAAGATTAATGCTTTAGAAAAAAGTCCAAAGAAGAAGAGATAAGAAGAGGGATCTCTAGATGGCTTGAATCTTCGAAAATTGGCCAGAGTGCCTATTTCTTTAATCGACTTCTGTTGCAAAACAACGAGCAATGTTCAGTCAAATATGTCAAATAATCAAATAAAACGATAAAATTTTGACATAAACTTAAAGTACTTTAAAGATAGAAAAAATTAAATGCTAGACTAGTACTTGTTGATAGCTAGATTCTATAAAATGTTACTCTTATAATAAGATCTAAACTAATGAATAAATGTAAATCAGATATTAGCTTATGATCTATGTTAATTTCACCAAGTCGATTAACAGTTATTAAAATAACCGGTAACCAAAGAAAACTTAGAAATTTGGATGGAGAAGTAGAGGAATCGTAAGGCCATTGAACTTGGGCAATGGAGTCTTCCAAGTGGGAGTTGGAGGGATTGTGCTCTTCTTGGTGGGCCTGAAAAGACAGGAGAGTCAAACTAGAATGCCTTCCTCTTCAAGCTTAACAACCTGCAATCCTTTGAACATGCTTATACAAGAGAGATTAATCAAATTGGTGTTAACAACACAAGAAGCTTAGAAAACATGAATTTAAACTAAAATAACATGTATTTTTAAGATCATCTCATGCAACTAATTAGTAAGATAATAGATAAACAAATCTACTTCTCTTACCCTACTGAGAGAGATCTCTCCTTCAAAGGCCAATACTTAATCCACAATATAAGCTATGAAAAGACACAGTTTACCTCCCAAAATGAGCAATAAGCATCCACACACATGAAGAGAGTCACATGATTCTTGCCTCCAAAGCCTTTATTCATAAATTCAATAAACTATTACAAAGTACAAGAGCATAAGTTCCATGCAATTTCTTCTTTCAAAATGAAGAGAACTTGCTCTCTTAAATAGAAAAACTCAGCATGAGGGGGCACACTTTCTAAAGGATGAGCTTGATAGTTTGGCATGAGTTGGACGAGAGTTGGATCCCCATGCTTTGGGGCATAAAAAGACAATTACCAAAATGCCAAAAGCTTAACCTCAAAACAAATCTTTCTTTCCTGGGAAAAGCACCCCTTGGAAAAAGATCCAATTTGATATTTAGCAACCATTTCTTTCCTTTTGGTGACTTGTAACTCCTTAGGAATAATTCTATTTACCTTTGTCAACTCATGGAATCAATTTTCATCAAGTTTCCAATTTTTTATGAGTTGTCGAATTTTTCATTTTTTCCAATTTTTTGGTTTTTCGAGTAATTACTAATTTTGGAGATAAATAATTACTCAAAAACTTAGGAAAGTGGGTCTAGAGGTTAAGTGGGTGGTTTGAGTTAAAAAACGAGCACCCCCATGACAAAAACAAACTCCTAGCCACACTTTTATGACTTTTCATAGTAATACAATCAACTTATTAAAAATAAGCCTGTAAAAACGGAAATTTTTTTTTCTTTTCTGGAACTTAAAAAAAACTATGGGGGACTTAGGACATGTTCATAATGACTCAAAATAATGATTAGCATGGTAATATACATCGACACGTAGGTTTTAATAACCTCCCAAGGCCTAAACACCGAGGCTATTTTTCTAGCTTTGGAGGCTTGGGTGAAAAACTCGGAAATTATTTATCGCTTAAAAACTATAGATGATTAATAAGGAAAAAACACCTTAGAATAATGCATTGATGACTAAGTTCTAGGAAACCAAACCCTTTACATAAAGTCATCATGCTAACTCATTTTATTACAATTCCCCATGGGGTATGAACATGTTAAAAATAAAATAAAAAGGGCCTAAAAAAGGCCTGCATGCACTTCTAAACTTGAAATTCGATCAAGTAATTGTTTCGTCCTTAGCGGCTTAGTTAGAAATCCAACTTAGTGCAACTTAGTTGGTAAGAAGCCCTTGATGATCTATTCCTTGAAACGATATTTGCAACATTGATCTCAACATCAAATCTAAAACCATAGGAGTAAGAGAACATGGGGTTGAGGTAGATCTCTGTTGCATGAATGGGATGATAGAGAGTATTGTTCCATTGCTCATCAGTCGAACTCCATATATAGTCTCATTTGATGAATGCCTCCTACCCAGTGTTCTCAACTTCTCATAGTATCAATGGATAGCTTCCTTGGCCCTATCCATGGCTATCAAGTTTAGTGTTGTGGGCACAAGTACTCCACTAATCTAAAGGAAACATCCTTTGCAACTCCAACATAGAAATGTGGAGATATTGAAGAGAAATGAAGCAAGTGGAAAAATGTGTGATTGTGGGATGCACCGACTCCTTGTTCCTTGTGAACTATCTCATTGAGTGTAAGAACATATGTATGATTATATATATCTGGTCACACTCCTAGCTGATTCAATGATTTCCTTGATCTAAGAAATTTTGCCCATGTCTTATAAACATCAATTCAATACAATGGGTGGCACAAGGAGTCCAATACAATGTTCGATACCTCTCCATAAGTAGCCTACCAACAACAACATAATTAGCAACATTGTCCATAATGACTTGGAAAACATACTACAGATCTATCTCCCAAACGATCCCATCAACAACTGACATTATAAATGTACACCTATAGCATATGCAGATGCATCAACAGATTTGATAAACATTGCCCCTTTGGGACATTTAACCAAGATATTGAGAATGGACTTGCCCTTCCTATCTATCCAACTGTTTGACAAGAGGTGCATCTAGTGATCTCCCATGATTCAATAAGCTTAGCCAATCTTTGAGTGCAATTTGTTTTTTCCCCTTGAAGGAGAGGTCCTCTCAAGGCATTATAGGAAGGGCCCTTGTACCCCAGACCAACAATTGTAGTGAGTCTAGTGACTCCAAAATTTGAATGGTAGAACAAGTTGTTCTTGCCAATGTTGAAAGGAATGTCACATGTTAGAAAACATTTGGTCATAATCTTGTCGACCTCTTGCTTCTCCCTTGTCTTAATTATCAACCAAAGAGAAGGTCATACCCTTGGCATTAAGCTTGACACAAAGAAAGGTGAGGATGCCGAGGGCATTGTGGAAGGTTTGGCCAAGGATTGGGTTTCCCTCGGGCCTCGGTCCTAAGAAGCTTGTGATTCCCATGCTTCTTGCTTTTGTTGTTGCAAGTTTGGGCTTTGACTTTCATCTCTCTTCCTAGCAATATCAAGAATTGATTGATATGCAATATGTATGATTTCCAGGGAGAATAAAAGGCGAATATCCACTTTATGCCCTGATATTTTGGCAAGATGGTATTTCAAGCTATTGATTCCACTAAATATTTCCTTTTCACATAGCTTGCACCTCAACCTTCGTCGATTATGAGGCTCAATTGGGTCACCATACTCTCCACATTGGGTCCATTGGCCTTGGCATTTTGTTGAGCATTGACTAAACCTATGGCAAAAAAACAAATGGGGAAATCAACACAAAATAATGCTGATTAAAAATCACAGCTAGATAAGTGTTAAATTTCCCAGTAAAAAACAAGAAGAGGTTTATCTAATGGACATTTGATCCAGGAGGATCTCTGAGATTGATCAAAATTAAAGTCTTCAAAATGTGAACAAAAGCTTGCAGCTGTGTAGAGCTCGACAAGAGCTTTCCTGAAACGTTTGTTTCGTGCAAAACGGACTCCGGACGTGAAAGTTATCAGTTTATTCAGTTTTGAACTTTCGACAAAACAAGTAAAATGACAAAAAAATGGCCATGTGGCATGCACAATTGACAGGTACAATCAACAGGTGTTTGACGTGGCAACTCCATAGCGGGACATGTGGCAAGACATGTTTGAGGTTGATGACATGGATTGGTGACATGGCTGACAGGTGGACCATTGATCGGTTTCCAGGTAGCCTCTGATTGGACGTTTTTCCAAAATTTTTGGAAGTCGGGTAGGATCGAACTCCCGACCTCCATGTAGCCTGTGCCTCCACCCTTCTTTTCCAACTGTCTCCTTTGCTCATCGGTCTTAAACTCCATAGGCGCGAGGTTTTATTTAAGGTTGAATGGTTGGTATTATATAAAAAGGGGTCTCAAACTATACCATAGAACTGACGCGAAACCAAGGGCAAACTCATCATGCGATATCCCAACAAAAACACGAATTGGAGGAGAGGTATGTGGGTTTGAACCCGCGACCTCCTCTCAACATGCCAAGCACTTTAACCAACACGCCAAGAGCGCCTTTTGTGATTTATATTATTTTAACTTTGTTTGAAGCGGGTTTTTAACCCCCAACATGGGCACGCTCCCCTTAGGCCTATTTTTAAACCCATATTCGTATTTCTATATGGTTTGCAAGCCCTATATCTATCATATTTCGTATTTTGGATTGTTTTTAACCAAGATATATTATTATATGGGGATTTTCCACATTTTCATCCATTTTTAAATGGATTTTATCCCTTTTAACTTTGGGATTAAATATTTTGTGAATTCCATTCAAATTGGGAATGAGATATGGATTTTTGGGCTATTTAAGCCATGTAATTTGCTTTGTAAAGTCATTGGAGTGGGATAGGAGATTGGAGAAGCACGTGAGGAATTAGTGAAGGTATTTTTTGTATGGCATAGTGCCAAAGTGCCTTTGAAGGCTTTTGTAAGCTGTTTTGCTTATTTGCTGAAGACTAATAAGATCGGTTCTCATTGAAGTTGGACCCGGAGACGTAGTCCAGGAGGGATGAACTCTGTTATCACATGGGTCCATTAATCTTCTGGTTTGATTACTTGTTTTTTTATTTGCTTATGTGTGTTTTAAGCATTTAAAATTTAAGTTTAAAGCCTGCTTATGAGTTTTTAAAAATTAACATACAAATTTCACATGCAATTTTTAATGGTAAAAGATCTTGTCATTTTCAGATCAACTTTCCATACCCTAGGGCCTATACTAAATCTTGAAGAACAAAGAAACCGCAAGGATTAAATTTAGTGCATACTTGGGAATATGGATATGGTAGATTGGAGTCAATCCCTACTCCACAATAGCTTGACTAATGGCCATGAGGATTTTGGATTTCCCCTTGTTTTCTAGATGGAAAATGCTCACAATCTCCTTAGAGTTCGATACCCTATCTCTATTTTGCAAAATGAGTGTTGAAAGACCAAATTTCCGGTTAGGAGGCGTAATTGGTGCGAGGCAGGCTGATAAATTCCATTGATTTGTGACATATACTCAAAATATTGTGATATATTGAATGTATTGTGTTATTTTCTTCTAATGAAATATTGTGATAATCTGCGCCAATAATATCAGCTTGGGGTAAATTGCATGATATATCATGATACTGACGATATATATAACACTGCTTAGGATTATAGGAGGTCCATTAGGCATTCAGGATGGGAGACAAAAGATGCTTCCGGTGAAGGAGAGAGTAAAACTCTTTGGAGTCATACTGCTCAAGTTGTTTTCCACACTTACACCTCCAATCCCACTACAAGGGTCCTTGCATATCGATATTCAATTTGGACAATGCTTCAGGAGGAATCAACCACATAATATCTTTGATAGTTGGTTTATTATACTACATTAGAGCCCTTTAGTGAACCAACAATCTCCAAACCTTCCCAGCCTTGGGCTCAAAATCGTAAAGATCTCTCCCAAAGAAATTCCCATTCCCACATAACCTGCATGCATATAACCTTAGATGTTCAGCAATACACTAACCTTGATGAATCCATCTCCAAATGTAATGCCAAGCCAAATCCATCCTGCATCTCTAGCCAAAATATCCCACTTGACCAATGGGGCAAAACTTTTAGGCCTCCCACATGCTTGTATAGATGAGGGACCCAAAAATCCCGCCACAGAGGTCCATGCATATCAGTTTTCAATTTTTACATCTCTTAAGGAGGAATAAACCCCATAATATTTTTGATAGCCGACGTATCAAATGGCATTAGAGCCTTCTGACGAGCCATCAATTTCCAGTCTTTCCAAGCCCTGGTCTCAAAATCCCAAAGATCTCTCTAGAAGAATTTACCTCTCCAACATAACCTTCATTCTTGGAACCTCGAATGCTTAGCGATACATTGAACTTGATGAATCCAACTCCAAATGGAATGCCAAGCCAAATCCCATCCCGCATGACCAAAAATATTCCACTTGAACAGTGGGGCAACAAACTGCTAGGTCTCCCACATGCTCGTATAGATGAGGGACCTAGAAATCTTGAAATGGGGTGGGAATGTAATATCCCAAATCCCTATATTTTCTAATTCTATGCAAATATACTGAAACAACCGGGCATGCAAACTGCCATGCAAAATTCCCTATTTTATAGCAAAAATTAGGGTTAAGGTTTGTAGGATAGAATGAACACTTACCACTGATAAGCTGGCTGGAATGCTCCTGAGAGAATATGCATGCAGCAAGAGCTGAATCGGAGATGACCTAGTATCTTCTGTTTCCGGTGATACCCCAGCAGCACGAACCCCAAATCAGCTAAGGGTGACGTTTTCAGTGAAGGAGGTGTCCGATGAAGTTGATGATTTGCAGGACTGATAGCCTTCCCGTGCCGGAGAGAATGCCTGGCACATGTAGAAATTCTGAGGTCTCTAGGCAGGCTAGCAAATTGTTCTAGAGGTGCAGCTGCTCACGCCCCCCTGATCCCGAAATGGATGATAACTGCTCAGGATGAG
>LPNX010776984.1:641435-713589 GCA_001517045.1 Pseudotsuga menziesii
ATTCACTATAATCCCAGGGTCCCAAATCAATCTGAGAATTGCAGAGGTCAAAATGCATCCATCACTACCCTGCGTAGTATAGAAACAAGGAGCATCCTGTAGACTCCCAAGTAACCCCATCAGTAAACATTGTATCCATCCCTCATAAGGTCTTCCACCTGGATCCCAATGCAAACTTGTGCATATTTCATCCCAAATATCTGAAGACTCTTGTGGGACTATAACCTTGGCTAGGAATGTCTTCCCAAGAATCGCCCACTCAATAGGACACCAACTCTTAATCTCTCTCCAATCCAACCCCCCAAAAGTACCTTGTCCATAAGCACCATCACAAGGAATAATCCTACCAAGCTGACATTCTACCCTTCTGATTTCAACTGGAATGCTCATATACTGCTGGTTAATTTCTCGATCCTAGCCAACCTGTAAAACCCATCCGCCATTATGCAAATGTGGACTCAAGCTACTGCAAACCCTGTTTATGTGCTCCTTAAGAGGATTGATTTGAAATGCAATAGTATGTTTCTCTTGCTGCCCCATCAAGGAATCTAACTGTTGT
This sequence comes from Pseudotsuga menziesii, assembly GCA_001517045.1. Taxonomy (NCBI): domain Eukaryota; kingdom Viridiplantae; phylum Streptophyta; class Pinopsida; order Pinales; family Pinaceae; genus Pseudotsuga; species Pseudotsuga menziesii. The sequence goes on from LPNX010776984.1 coordinate 641,995, forward strand.
TCAATACTAGAAATCTTGACCGCTGACTCGGTACATACAACTCGAAGAACTGTAAGCTCAACATCTCGTTGTACTATGGTGTCTCGGAGTATCTTGGTCCTCTCTTTCATCGCTAGAATGCTTTCTTTAACACGTTCAATCTTCTTTCGATGACTATCATCTTGAAGCTCTATCTCATGCATGTATAAACTCTCCCTAACCTCCATGTGTGACTGACTGCTCACTGTCTCGACTGTTGTGCTCATTGCCTTGCACCTCATGTCTTTCGCCTGTCATAACTGTCTGGACTCCTGCTGTAGGTGATGAAGAGTGTACCAACTCCAACTCATCACACGGCTTGTCCACAATCTGACTAGCGAATGTGCTTGTGTCGCTAGACTCAGGATGGCTCTAATGCAATCTCCTCATGCACATCCTCATCATGTACTGTTAAATCCAAATGAAGCTCACCAACAACCTGTACTTTATGCTCATCTTTTTTCCCTCCCCCAACTATGCCTTTAAGGAGATCCTCATCCAAATCCTTGGGGTTGGCTCCCGAACTTGATGGTGTAATAATCTTGAAAGGACAATGTTGCACATACCTCATCACCCAAGGCTAGATACTCTTGATATCGAGGCAAGTGTTGAAGTACTGCTAACCTCTGCCAATTTCCAGTCAAGATCCTTCTCATTGTCTTCATGTTCTCACAAGCTGGCAAAGAAAAACCTTTGTTCTGACATGCACTTCACCAACATCACTGACATGTATTTGCATGTACACGCATGCATCAACATGCACTTTTATTCAATTGCTATGTGCCCACATCTAGCAAGGATCATGCTCTGATACCACTGTAATATCCCAAATCCCAATATTTTCTAATTCTATGCAAATATACTGAAACAGCCGGGCATGCAAACTGCCATGCAAAATTCCCTATTTTATAGCAAAAATTAGGGTTAGGGTTTGTAGGACCACTGATAAGCTGGCTGGAATGCTCCTGAGAGAATATGCATGCATCAAGAGCTGAATTGTAGATGACTTGGTATCTTCTGTTTCCGGTGATACCCCAGCAGCATGAACCCCAAATCAGCTAAGGGTGATGTTTTCAATGAAGGAGGTGTCCGATGAAGCTGATGATTTGCAGGATTGATAACCTTCCCGTGCCGGAGAGAATGCATGGCACATGCGGAAATTTTGAGGTCTCTAGGCAGGCTAGCGAATTGTTCTAGAGGTGCAGCTGCTCACGCCCCCCTGATCCTGAAATGGATGATAACTGCTCAGGATGAGCACGATCGGATCTGATAATCACCGGGTACTGGAGTATGATACCGATGACGAGAATGGTGCCTGGGTTTCGAAGGTAAACTGAGATCTGAAGACCCAGTGAATGATTTGGGCTTTCCGGCTGAAAACCTCTTATGGCTGCACACGTGCCCCTGCAACAATCTCTGTTGTATACTGGATAACTATGAATAAATGGAAGAGCAAATGGTGAACTTGTATGGCTTACCCTGGATGAGACTAGGGCAGATATCTCACTGCCGAAACCCCGCTAGCTGAAGACGCCGTCTCCAACCCCAACTGCTGTGCCGCACGCTGTGCTGCTACTCAAGAGCTCCAAAATCAATAATCATCAAAAGTAAAGTCTCCATTCACTTTATCTTTCTTTTATAACTTTCAACTGCGAAAACCCTAACTTTTGACCTAATTAGGTCACTTTAACTTCTAATTTGCAGTTGACTTGCATGCATGTGCATGGAGACTTAATTGGGTGCATGCATCATTAAATAATGCTTAGATGTCATGCATGCCACTTTTAGGGTTTGCATGCATGTCATTTTTAGGGTTTGCATGCATGTCACTTTTGGGAACATTACAGGGAAAGAGGATATTACAAAACTCAAACTATCCTGATCCTTAAGGATATACTGAGCAGATTGAAACCTATGTTACAAGAGTATCAGCCACAAGGTGGAACCCTTAGATCCCTGATCAACCATTTAGCTGCAAGAATATCCCCTTGGGTAGTAACATCAATAAGACCTAGACCCCTCTCCTCCTTGGGCATACTACACACATTCCAAGGAACCATAGGAAGTCCTCTCTCACCACCATACTTGGATCATAGAAAAACCCTTAGAACTAAGCCCTGCTAGGGAGCCAACAAGAAACTTTATAAATATGGAAAGCCTTTAGAATTTGTGAAACAACTATAAGCTTTCCCACAAAAGGTAGATACTTGCACTGTTATATGATAAGATTTGACTGAAGCTCTCGCAGGCATCAATCCCACATTTCCACAGCTGAAACTCCCGTTCCAAATGAGATCTCTAGGTATTGGACAATCATTCCTGGCTTGATGTAATTCCATAAAGAGGGGATCCAAGCTGGTAGGGTTCATTAATCTCGACAAGCCAAAAGTCGGTTTTCCTCTGACTAAGCACTGCAAAAGAGGTTCAAGCAATCCCTAGTAGCCTCCACAAATTCCTGATCCAGCAAAACAGAAAGAGGATAATCATCAGTGAAATGGTTGTTAACCATCTCGGACCCACCGGGAAGAGATATAACCTGAATTTGTCCTTGCATCTTAGCCGATTTCAGAAAACACTCCAAAGCATTGGCAGCTAGAACATACAATTAAGGGGCAAGAGGACAGTCCTATCTAATCAAATGATGAAGTTGGATGTATTCTGTTAGTGTGCCATTCACAGGAAACAAATGCTGAGGCATTGTAAAAGAGGGTATTGACCATGGCAACACATTTGGATCCAAATCCAGGGCACTGTAGCATTTCAATAATGAAGGACCAGTTAAACCTATCTTATTACTTGTCAAAATCAATTTTAAGAAACAGTCCTGTCGAGTCAATATTTGGAGGAAGACTTGCACAATACTTTGCATCTCCAATCAACATCTAACAATTTTTAAAAGCCGATAATAGAAACCATATATATATATATATATTTGTTTGTAAGGACCCTGGTAGAGATTGGAAACCCATGTCCAATATCCGATCTTTCTTCAGCATTTATAGCAGAAGTAACCTCGAATGTTTTGAATCTATGTTACGAGAAAGTTGAAACTTGAACAGAGGCCTGTTTCTCATTCTATTTCTGTTCCCATTCCCGTCTTGATACTGCATTAATATATTACTAATCAGTATATGCTAGGAAGGGGCAGGTTCATGTTTCTTATCCCCTGAAACCCTATCACCCTGCTTCTCATTCTGTTCTGGTTTCACTTTTTGTTTCTTGTTTCCAGTTTCTGGGAATATAGTTGTTATTAGTGATTACAAGTGGGAGAATGTGTTTCATTAAGTGAAGTACCAATCATTTTCTACGCACCTAACCTGTGTCATTGATTAACAAGACCACCTCCATTATGCTTTATCTTGGAAGGGCCAAGCTACAAGTCTGCTGTGTCATTGATTGTATTACTGTTGACATAGTGGCACCTTGGTTCCTTTGGCTTCTTTGGTGTATATTTTCTACATTTATTAGCTATTGTTTAGTCTTCCTCATGTGAGGAAAGCTATCCAAGGCTAGTCTATAATAATCTGAAGATTTGTATTTGTCGTCGGTCTCCAATTTGATCATAAAGTTATATTATAAATATGTAATCTTGAGTAAGACAAAGACATGCATAGTTTTGGAAAGATAGTTTTCTTGAGAGAATTCTTTCTCTCTCTCTCTCTCTCTCTCTCTCTCTCTGTGTGTGTGCTTGTATCAAAGATTCGTTTGGTGCTCACCTTGGTTCTCTTTATATTTTGTCTCCACATCCAGATTTTCCATCACTCCAGTTTTTCAAAGTTTGTCTGTGTCAGCCTTCAGGTCAATAGCTGATATTATGTGTATTTCTAAACTATTTTTATGAATGATGTTGTGGCCTTTTTTTGGTGGATAAAAACAGGAAAGAAGGTATCTCTCAGCACTCTTTGTTCTTTGCCAGACCTTTTTGGCCTTCACTGTTTTTTTTCTCATTGAACTGAAAAAAGGAGGAAAGATAGTATCTGCCTCAAGTTAGGAATGGACCAACCAGAAGTTTGGTACCGTGTGCATGTTCAGTAACCTACCTTTGGGAAGCCAGACGAAGGTACTTCTAGTTTGATTATTCTGCTGTAGAGGTGGCTGATTATTAATGCCAATTCAACCCTTGCTGTCATCTATCTCCAAGGTGTGAAAGGGTTGAAGTTCCAACAGTGCATCCCGGCTGGCTTTCATTGCTATTTTATATATATGTATGCTTCTCAGTTCTCGCACTTATTCTTACATTCCTGACATCAGGGTGCATCTTTGGTTCTTGACAATCAGATCGGTAGGTTTCTATTAGTCTTTACTCTTGAAGTCCAGAATCCAAACTTCTTACTAAATCATTTGAAAGATTCGAGATTTATGCCTGTTCTTAAAGACTCTTTCCAAATGTCTAGCTGCAATTGCCTCCTTTTCAAAGGCTTCCTCTTTTCTATGCTCAATTCCTGTTTCTGTTTTGGCTTCCCTTATATAACCTGGATAAAGTTTTCAGACTTAATTCCAGAGAGTCGTCCAAATCAAGCCTTTTACAAGAAAAATAGTTGAAGTAGGGTGCCAAGTTCCTGGGTTGAATTGGTTTTTAAAACATTAACAGTCAATTACCATAAAGTGATCACCTTTAACCTGTATTGGCAATCTAGAAATTGACATCAGAAGACAACTTTGGCTCTACTGTTCTCAATATCTTATTCTCTGAGTTGTTACTGCTTGTAGTGTGGGGATGGGTACTGGGTAGAGGACATCATTTTCTAAAATCAGGGTGCGTGGTTGCATGGGGGTGGCTCACACATAAAATTACAAATATATGAAAGGTTGAATCAAGTAAATATTAAGTCTAACAGTAAAACTTCAATCATAAAATGTGGCTGACATGATGTGAAAACTGGAATGGAAGAGCTAAGAGAACTTAGAAAATCTGAACCATTAAATTTGATAATGGCCTTGCCCCATATAAAAAATTGTTTTTGATTGCTTGCTGCTGCTGCCACATTCAAAACTATGTAATCAGCTAAATAAAAAACACTTCCAAGGGAGTGTCTATGTCTTTTGATGCTGGTGGTGGCCAGCATCAAAAGACCATTTCTCATAAAATATATGCTCTGAAAAACCATTTTGGTCTTCTTGTCTGCTACTACTGAAAACACAAGAAAAAAGCGCGCAATAGAAAGGGTTTATTTTTCCCAAGCAATCAGTCCAGCGGAGCTCCCATAGGGTTTGCTGTTGGACGCCACATGTCTTTATGCAAAAACGTATTTTTTGAGTTTTTGTCCACAAACACTTGTCTACTGTTGGGGGTGTCCCAAGCCCCCCATACCAATCTGGGTATGGGAGTTGTGTTGAGCTTATTCTTGTAAATTTTCCTTTAATATTCAAACTAGGGCTAACAGTGCATGCAAGATCTCTACTGATAACCACACATGAATATTTTTTACATTATGCAGCGGAATATAAAACTGAGAAATAAATCACATCATCACATCACAATAATGACACAACTATTTTGGGTATGGAAACCCCTAGAAAAACCCAAGATGGGAAAACCGGTGCAACATTCAAATATAGATTTTATTATGAGAAAATATGGAACTTTTACAATCACTGCAAATTCACCCAAACCCGGTGAATGCAGTACTTGACAAAATCACTGGGCAAATCCCAGCTAAACCTCAACACCCTCCTGTGTGAGGGTATGGCCCAACTGTACAAAGCTCGGTGATCCTGCTGCTTGCTCCTCCGTCTTCCTAGCTGACTTCCTCTCCCTGTCTGTATCCTGTCTCTGTCAGAATACAAGTGTGTGTCTTCTCCACCAATTGATCTCTCTTTTATAACTTTCACTTTAACTACTGTTTCACTAAAGTTAAACAATTAGATCACTTTAGTTATTTTCCAAAGTAAATTTAGAAAAAATAATTAAATACAATTGGCTTCCTAATTCAAGTCTTTTGCATGTAAGAACACATGCATGCAGGAAGACCTTCCTTGTTGCTGCTAGTTTATCACTCCCTCTCAACAAGGAAGGGATTCGGTAGCAACCCCAAATTATCCCTGAACTTAACAAAGCTCTGTCTGCAAAGTGCGTTGGTAAAAATGTCCGCCACTGCTCATCTGTCTGTATGTACTCCAACCGAATGGTTCCCCTCTGAACACAATTTCTCAAGAAGTGGTACCTGATGTCTATGTGTTTGCTCCATTCATGGAACACTGGATTCTCAGATAGCCTGATGCCACTCTGATTATCACAGTGAACTACTGTAGCCTTTAGCTCACCCTCGAACAAACCTACAAGTAACTTCCTCAGCCACATACCCTCACAAGCAGCGATGTTGGCTGCCATGTACTCAGCCTCTGTCGAGCTCAATGCAACTGACTTTTGCTTCTTGCTGAACCAAGAGACAACCCCTGATCCAATGCTGAAACAACAACCTGAAGTACTCTTCCGGTCCTCTACACATCTTGCCTAGTAAGCATCTATGAAACTTGCTAACTGTACACTCCCCCTGCGCCCATAAACCAATCCATACTCCACTGTACCTCTGATGTAGCGAAGTATGTCCTTCACAGCCGTCCAATTAACTCTTCGAGGGTCCACCATGAACTGACTCAAAGAGTTGACTACAAAGCTCATGTTTGGTCGAGTGTTGACCAGATACATAAGTGACCCGACAAGCTGACGATACAAGGTAGGATGAAATCCGTCTCACCCTGATGCATCAATATTCCTCCAGTTGGAAACTAGAGGTATGGCCATAGGCTTGCAATCCTCCATCCTGAATCTCTTCAGGATCTCTACTGCATACTTCCCCTGTTCGATGAAGAAGCATCCATCTCTTTGCCAAACCTCCAAGCCCAAAAAGTAATGCATCAGCCCAAGGTCCTTCATCTCAAACTCCACTACAAGGTTGGACTTGCAGTCTCCAATTAGCCTCTCATCTCTTGTCAAAAAGAGATCATCGACATACATGACCAGTATGAGAGGCACCTCACTTGTCAAGACGTACAGGTTGTGGTCAGCCTCACTCCGCTGAAATTCCATCTCCTGTAGATAGCTGTCAATCCTCGAGTACCATGCTCAAGGTGCCTGCTTGAGCCCGTAAAGAGCTCAATGCAGTATGCATACATGTGTCTCCTTGTTCTCCACATCAAACCCATCTTGTTGCTCAATATACACCTCCTCCTCTATCACTCCGTTGAGGAAGGCAGGCTTGATGTCCATCTGATGGACACGCCAACCCATCTCAACTGCTAGTGAGATAATGGTCCAAATGGAAGAATACCTGGCAACAGGGGCGAAGGTCTCCTCATAATCAATACCCTGCTTCTGTGAAAACCCCTTTGCCACGAAGCGCGCCTTGTACTTCACGCTTCTATCTGCTACATGCTTCACCTTGTAGATCCATCTGGATCCCACCACCCTTTTCCCTTGTGGCCTTGACACAACCTCCCATACCTGGTTTTTCATGATGGAATCATACTCCTCAACCACAGCCTCCTGACACACATCATGTTGTGCAGCCTCCCCGAAGCTGGAAGGTTTAGAGTTAATCAACTCTGTCATGAGTGCCATGTAACTAAGCCTCTCTGGTGGTACACTCCGTCTAAAAGATCTTTGTGGAGGATCGACCTGCTTGGAATCCTGTACTGTGGGGGCTTGGCCTAGTGTCAACCTGCTAGGGTTGCTGGATATCTGTCTCTTGCTGTAGCTCATCCTCAATGACTGTAGGATCCTATCCACCTGACTCCCTCTGACCACCAGAACTTGTGCTCTGTGTCTGTACTTGTACCTGTACATTTGGCTCCTCCAACTTGACTCCCGACTCCAGTGCTGGCTGTTGCTCTGCTGGTAAGTCCAGAGATCTCCGCAAGGCTCTGTCCTCATTGAACTAGACATCCTTGCTCACAATTCTTGCGACCAGGAATGTAAACTCTATATGCCTTCGAAATCTCGCTGTAACCAACAAGCAACCCCTTCTCTCCAGAAGGGTCCAGCTTCTTCCTATTATCAGCATGAACATGACAATAGCAGGCACTGCCAAATATGCGAATGTGACTCACATTTGGCCTAGTGCCTGTCAAGACCTCCTCCGGTGTCTTCCTCCCCAAAGCTGTGTGGGGACACCTGTTTTGAATGTATACTGCATTCCTGTATGCCTCGGCCCATAGGAATAGTGGTAATCCCTGATCAAATAGCATGGCCTTGGCTGCTCCAACCATCCTCCTGTTCTTCCGCTCAACAACTCCATTCTGCTGTGGGGTATGGGGCACAGTGTGCTCCTTCTTGATCCCCTCTGCCGAACAATATTCCATGAACTCATTGGAGGTGTACTCACCCCCGTTGTCTATTTTCAACACCCGAATATTCTTTCCTATTTGGTTCTCCACAAGAGTCCTGAACTCTCGGAACCTCTCAAAGACCTCTGACTTGGCCTTCAAGAAATAGTTCTAGGTTTTCCTGGAATAGTCATCAATGAAGGTTACGGAGTAACTGTAACCACTGAACGAATGGACACTCATAGGTCTGCATACATCAGAATGCACCAAGTCCAAGGGATCCTTAGACTTGTGCTCACTATGTGGGAAAGGCTTCCTGATGTTCTTCCCCAAAGCACAACCCTTGCATTGGTTATGCTTCTCCTCTTATACCTGAGGAACTCCAATGACAGCATGTCTCAAATGCTTCAGTGCTCCATGGTGTAAGTGTGCCATCCTCCTATGCCACAACTCACCCTTACTGCTGCTACTGCTATTGACTAGTCTTTGCAGGCTCAAAGTGTAGTCTGTACACTTTTCCGCTCCTCCTGCCAATCACCCGATCCAAGCTCCTATCTGACCCCTTGCGCCTAATATATACTCTATGGTCACGGAGCTTCACCTGATATCCCTTGTCCTCCAGAGTGGAGACTGATATAAGGTTCTTGGTCAATCCTGGAACATACAACACATTAGCAAAACTGAGGGGTTTGCCAGACTCCCTCTCAAATGAAACAATGCCGACTCCCTACGCCTGATATCGCGCATCATCACCCAGCTCAACGTGGATCCCTGTTCCACCCTCCTGCAAGTCTCTGAAGAATCTCTTCTGTCCAGTCATGTGACTAGATGCTCCATTGTCGATGTACCATATGCTGCTCCCTGTGGTGCTTGCCATGCAAGCTATCAAACAGAACTCCTTATCGAAGTTCTTGCTGAACTCCTCCACCTCTGCAGATCCAACCATCTGAGTGTTACTCTTCTTCTTCTTGTCTGGGCATTGGAGGCAAAGTGTCCCTGCCTGTGGCAGATAAAACACTTGACCTTTGACACGTCAAGGTTCTTCTTACCATCCTTCTTCCTCTTTGCCTTCCCCTTGCTCTTCCCTGTAAGGGCTAGAGCCTCCTCATCCACAATCTGTGGGGCATTGTTGGATGAGCCTGATCCTTGACCCATGCGGGTCTCCTCCTGCACAAAGTCATCCCAAAGTCTCTACCAATCAGGCAGATTCTCCCTAGCCACCACACCATTGACAAAGGTGTCCCATGGCTTAGAGAATCCATTGAGGGCTATCCGAACTAGCTCCTCATCATCAATCATAGAGCCAATAGCTCCAAGCTCATCCCTGATCTGTGTGAGCCTCGTGAGAAAAGGCACCACTCCTCCCTTTGCCATCTTGGTGCTGCGCATCCTCTCTTGCAACACCATCTTCCGGTTCTCGTTCTTGCTTTGGTACAGACTCTCCAAAGCCTTCCACATCTCTAATGCGGGCTTCTTACCAGAAAGGTGAGGGAATACATAATCCTTCACTCCATCCATGATAATCGGCATGGCTCTGGAATCAATCTTCTTCCAAGCTGCTAGATCTGTCGGATTTGTGGGTGCAACCTTCATGGAGTCAATGTGCTCCTCATCACTGACGTCCAGGATCCTTGTGATCCTTTCTTTCCATGTAGGAAAGTTCTGAGCACCCTGGCGTCTATTCTCAACTCTCAACTGCATGGCCATTGTGAAGTGTTACCTGTCAAATCCTAGATCTGGAAGTCTAGGTTTGTGTCTTCAATAGATCTGCCCCTGATCTATCACTGCTGATGCAAATCTCTCAGCTTCAGTTCACAAGAGCTCTGATACCATGTAAATTTTCCTTTAATATTCAAACTAGGGCTAACAGTGCGTGCAAGATCTCTACTGATAACCACACATGAATATCTTTTACAGTATGCAGCGGAATATAAAACTGAGAAATAAATCACAACATCACATCACAATATTGACACAATTATTTTGGGTATGGAAACCCCCAGAAAAACCCAAGATGGGAAAACCGGTGCAGCAGTCAGATATAGATTTTATTATGAGAAAATATGGAACTTTTACAATCACTGCAAATTCACCCAAACCCGGCCAATGCAGTACCCGACAGAATCACTGGGCAAATCCTAGCTAAACCTCAACACCCTACTGTGTGAGTGTATGGCCTAGTTGTACGAAGCTCGGTGATCCTATTGCTCGCTCCTCCGTCTTCCCAGCTAAATCCTCTATCTGACTTTCTCTCCCTGTCTGTATCCTGTCTCTGTCGGTATACAAGTGTGTCCTCTCCACCAATTGATCTCTCTTTTATAATTTTAGGTAAAACAAAAACCCTAATTTCACTTTCACTTTAACTACTGTTTCACTAAAGTTAATAAACAATTAGATCACTTTGTTATTTTCCAAAGTAAAATTAGGAAAAATAATTAAATACAATTGGCTTCCTAATTTAAGTCTTCTGCATGGAAGAACACATGCATGCAGGAAGACCTTTCTTGTTGCTGCTAGTTTAACAATTCTCGTTCCTGAATAGTGAGTATAACAGAGCTTATTCTTGTTCCTGAATATTGACTGTAACAAAGCTTATTCTCGTTCCTGAATAGTGAGTATAACAGAGCTTATTCTTGTTCCTGAATATTGACTTGTAACAAAGCTTATTCTCGTTCCTGAATATTGGATTCCTATGTAGTCCTCTAAAACATGGTAGATTCCTGAAGCCCCCCGGCAACACAGCTTATTCTTGTTCTTGAATATTGATTATAACACAGCTTATTCTCCTTCCTTAATATTGATTTTGTAGATCCTTTAATACATGGTAGATTCCCTGCCTCTATTTATTTTCTGAACATTTTGTAAGACTTGGGATTTAGATAGAATGTTGTGATAGATTCCATGTTGTGGACGGAGATCCTTTCTTTCCTGAAAACCATGCTATTTTCTTGTAAAACAACATTGAACTGGTTGCTTCATGACAATATGATTTGTATATCAGTTTATACTATGTAGCAATCAAATTCAGCTATTCCATTCCAATGCAAGCAAGGGATTGTTATATTTTCTATCATCGGATCCTTATAATTCTGGTGCTTGCTTGCAGATTGGGTGTGAACAAAGAAGAGTTAGCATCTGTTGCAGCCTCAAGACTGCAGGGAGAACTAGCCAAGGAGGGTAGAGAGCCCTTTTCAACATCTCTTGCACTGCCGGCAAAGTCCACTTCAGGTGCAGTCACAACATCGAGGCGTGCCGGCAAGAAAAAAGGTTTGCAATGTTTTTTACTCAAGTTGATGTGAAACTCCTTGTTTCCAAGTTTTTGATTTTGCAGCTAATCAATTGTTTTACCATGTTCTATGCTTTGATCTTCTTGTTTATTGACAGAGAAAGGTGCACTGGTTGATTTCTGTGTTGATATCACTGCCCGAGCAAGTGACGGGAAAATAGATCCTATTATCGGCCGTGATAAGGAGGTAGAGAGGGTGGTTCAGATTCTTGCTCGCAGAACCAAAAATAATCCAATTCTCTTGGGTGAACCAGGAGTAGGAAAAACTGCCATTGCAGAAGGGCTAGCTATTAGTATTGTTAAAGGAAATGTACCTGATTTTCTTCATGTAAGTTTCTTAAAAGCTAAATATTATCTTGATGTTCCTGTAAACCAATATGTGTATTGATTGGTAACTATACTCGTCTCTTTTATGCTCTATAACCTCTCTCAAAATCATCCTTGGCACTGTTCATGTGCAGGGAAAGCGGGTAATGTCCCTAGATATTGGTTTACTAATATCTGGTGCCAAAGAACGAGGTGAACTAGAGACACGTGTAACTAGTTTGATTGATGAAATACAAAGGGCAGGTAAATCACTTTTCTTATGGACCAAGCAAGATCACTTACAGCTTAGTTCAAATGTTCAAGAGTGTAGATTGACTTTTCTGCGTGCAGGTAACGTGATTCTTATAATCGATGAAGTTCATACTCTTGTGGGTTCGGGTACTGTTGGAAGAGGCAGTAGTGGTACTGGTCTCGACATTGCTAGCTTATTGAAGCCCGCCCTTGCTAGAGGTCAGCTACAGGTACTTATATTTTCCTTAATCTGTGACTGAACCAACGTTACCATGCTCTCTAAATCTGAGTTGACTCTACTCTTTGAAAAAACCAAGTCCAGTTGAGTTAGCTCCTCAAGTCTGACTCGGGGCTACTCTCGATTTTGGCTTAGAGTTGCAAGTCAAACACAAGTCAGATTGACACAATGAGTCACAAGTCAGACTTGGTTGACTGTCTATAAAAGTCTAAAAAGAAAGAAATTACTCATTTTGCTCGTCTTTTTAACTCAATTTCACGACAGACAACTGTCATACCTGTCAACTGCATAGAATCCATGGTGAATTGTAGTATGTAGTATCTATCATCTATGTACTTTGAAATGAGTCATTTGTAAAGATTCACATTAAATGTGCATTGCTTAACTTACATTATGCATATTTATGAAAAATCTTTATTTTTTAAATTTGGTCCATTTTATATATTTTATTTCCTGGATTAACTGCCGAGTTTTTCTTGGGTCCGAGTCAACTCATACTCTTTGAGCTCATGGAGTCATCAAGTATGGTAACTTAGATGTAACGTTGATGTGGATGGACACGCTTCTGGTAATTGATATAAAATTGAGCCTTAATCTATTGTAGTATTGCCAACTGATGTGTTCTGTCTCAAATAACTTCTTTAACTGTGGCCACGCTCTCCAATGTGTTGCTTAATTCCTGAGGTTACTAACCTTTCAGAAGTTAAATTTATAGTTTTTGTTGGTATCATCTCCCGAGGTTGCCATGTTCCAATGGATGATGGAAATTTGCATATCTTCTTAATAGGCTTTCTTCCCTGACATTATGGAACTGCATAACCAAGAAGTTGTGCTTGTGTACCTCTATCTCTCCAAACCTGACCATATATTGATCACCTATCTATTTTGGCTAATCTATGTTTTACTTCCAGTAAAGAGTACATGAGGAATGATAGGAGGAACTTGTAAATATGGTACTGAACTTGTCTGGCCATCTTGCCTTGTTTGATTGTGTATCTTAATTTTGGTTTTGGTCATACGTCTTCAAACTGAGTTGCAGGGCATCTACATCTATCAGTTTGTATAGTTTACTTAGTGGGGCATTAATTTGACCATAACACTACTTACGTCATTGTTGCTTAGCTTCGATATTCAACTTGGCCCATGTGATGCTCTCATCTAGTGGAGAAACACCCCTAATTAACTATCTATAATTCAATAAGAGGTTCTCAGTAGGTAGCACTATCTACAAATTCTCACAAGGTAGCACAATTTTATTTGCTATATTCATTATTATTCTTAAGTTATACTTGATCAGCAGATTTAAAGAAAGGTGAGCAGCATAAGTCCATAGTTTGATATTTTGCTCAAGACTATATGATTTTCAGCATGTAAATTTATGTTATTAAACTAAATTCCTTAAAGTTTTTAAACCCAATCCAATAAATAATCAAAGGCAGATTTATCTAATGGAAGCAATTGTTGAAGTTTGTAGAGAGGATAGGTGCTTCTACGTTGGCTTGTGTCTAGCATGTGGAAGTATCCTCAAATTGCAACTCTTTATGTAAAAGGTCAATTTGCCCATGGTATTGAAGTGACTTTTATAATACTTTATGTAAAAAGTCAATTTGCCCATGGTATTGAAGGGCCCATGGTACTAGGTGTCCCATGATATTTCCCATAGTATTGACATAAAGTGAAGATATAAAAGAGTCTATGGAGAGTTGTATAAAAGAGTCTATGCCATGGAGAGTTGTCATAAGCAGTGTGAGATACTTTGAGAGTGAGTGTTCACAGTTGCAAGAAATAGATTTCTTCTTGTAGTGAGCAGTCTAGATCTGAGTTTGAGATTACTGCTTTTCCAAGGAAGAGTTGCTTCTGTTGTCTATTGGATCTAGGGTGGATCTAGGGTTTGTCTATTCAGCTTGCAGAAAGGATTTGGAGTATTTTGGTCTAGATCCAGAGGGTTTATCTTGTACTGCTGTTGTAATCAAATTCTGCAATAAGAAGAAGACAAACATTTCTTGGTTTTTCCTAAGTTTGGGTTTCTAGGGTAAATCCTTGTGTCTATTTTGTGTGGTTGCACTTTGTTGTTCCGCTATGCATTTATATTTTCTTATGCAATTGTATTTTCAGTAATTAATGTTGAGTAGTTAACTGAAGAACACATTAATAGTTGCTGCTAATCAAGAAATGTATAAGAGTATAAATTTAACATGGTATCAGAGCTGGTTTCGTTTTGAGGAGGAATTTGGTTGGACAAATTTGACGAAATGATGGTTGAGTTATGTAGGTTTTTCCGTAAGACTGGGTTACAAGTTCTATAGGGATTGCAGAAGGTTTTGTTGTTGTTGTCTAATAGGTTGATGGCAGAGGACTAGTTGGATGGGGCGTCCACTAGTGGTAGGGAGGATGAGTCCTCACTTGTCACATATCTTTCTAGCTCAATGACCACATGTGTGTGGTACATTTATAGTGGTGTTGCATGTCACATGACTGGAGTACGAGACTATTTCACTAGTCTAAAGGAGCATAGCTTTGACTTCTACGTTGAGCTTGGAGACAATTCCAAGTACAATCCAACAGGCACAAGGACTATGAAGTTTCAGTGGGAGCCTAGGAAGGCATTACTAGTGAAAGACGTGCTATATGTACCAGGGTTGCAGAAGAATCTAATTCCAGTTTCTGCCCTAGAGGACAAAGGGTTTGAGGTAACTTTCTGGGATAGGAAAGTCTACATCCATCCTAAGGGATTAAGTTTTAGCTCGGCAAATGTAATTGGAGTCAAGAGAAACAAGTTGTACATACTCCAATTTGTACCTGCCAATGCGTTGGTGACCGATAGCAGCAATCATGATGGTGAGTTATGGCATAGGCGCATGGAACATTTGCATCATGGAGCACTCAAAGTGCTCAAGGAGATAGTGACCGGTTTGCCTTATTTCGGTACAAACCATCACAATATATGCAAATGGTATGCCATAGGAAAGTATTCGAAGACTGCATTCCTCAAAAGTGATAATAGGTCCAAAGGGATCGTGGATTTGATCCATTCAGATATTTGTGGGCCCATGCCAGTCGTATTTATTGGAGGGTTCAACTATTATGTGAGCTTCATAGATGACCATTCTAGGAAGATGTGGATCTGTTTCTTCAAGAGTAAAAAATTTGGATAGGTTCTTAGACGATTCCAAGAGTTCAAAAGCTCTTGTGGAGAACCAGAATGGGAAGAAGATTAAGGTGCTTAAAACAGATAATGGAGGAAAGTACACCTTGAATGCCTTCAAGAAGTTATTGTGCGGATGCCGGTATCAAGAGGGAGATGACAGTCCCATATAACCCACAACAGAATGGAGTCTTTGAGAGGAAGAAAAGACCAATCATTGGAGCAACGAAGGCTATGTTGCATGATCAAGATTTACCTATGTTTTTATGGGTAGAAGCTTGCAACAATGGAATTTATCTTCAAAACCGGAGCCGACACAAGGTATTGGGGAAGATGACTCCTGAATAGACATTCACACGGGAGAAACCAGAGATTGGACATTTTCACATCTTTGGATGCTTAGTATATTGTCATGTCCCAGTTGAGAAGAGGACGAAGCTTGAGCCAACAAATGAGAAGGGCATTTTCGTTGGGTACAGTGAAACCTCAACAACCTTTAGGGTGTACATTCCAACACTGAAGAAGATAGTGGTATGGAGGGATGTGAGATTTGAGGAGGACAAGGTTTTTAGGAAGTCTTGTGGATCCATGCTAGTTAAAGCAGAAACTCAAGAGAAGGGAGTGTCGTAGGTAGAGGTTGGACCACCATCACAAGTTACATGTACCTCGATGAGTGTGCAGGGTGAGTAGCATGATCATAGGGAGTAGGATGCTCAATTCACCTCGACCGAATCTTCTAGAAAGAAGAAGCCAAAGTGGGCAAAGCGAACCTTTAAGGAGGCACAAGAGCTAGTGGATGGTCCAAGGACTTTGGTTAGGATGAGTAGACCATCGTAGAGATTTTCCAGTTATATGGCACTAGTAAGCAACATTATTGATTCTAAGCCTTCCAACTTTGAGGAGGTTGCAGATCAACAAGGCTAGATGGATGACATGGTGGAGGAGTATTCTTCCATAATGAAGAATGATGTGTGGGATGTAGTGCCTAGACCAGAGGGAAGGTCTGTAGTGAGTTTCAAGTGGATCTATAAGGTCAAGCATACCGCAGATGGTGGCGTGGAGAAGTTCAAGGCAAGGTTCATGGCAAGGGGGCTCTCCCAGAAAGAGGGAGTTGATTATGAGGGTACTTTTGCGCCTGCCTCCATATATACTTCCATTAGAGTTGTTATGTCTATTGCCTCAGAGATGGCGTGGAGGATACATCAGATGGATGTGAAGACAACGTTCCTCAATGGGGTGATCGAGGAGGAAGTGTATATAGAGAAACCTCAGGGTTTTGAGGTACATGGGAGGGATTCTCATGTCTGCATATTGAAGAAGGCTCTGTATGGACTCAAGCAGGCACCTAGAGCTTGGTATTCCAGGATCGACAATTATTTGGTAAGTATGAGCTTTGTCAAGAGTGAGGCGGATCCCAACCTGTACTTTCTGTTAGTTGGTGGTGATCCACTCATTCTTGTACTATACGTGGATGACCTGTTTTCGACAGGATCTTACAAGCTCATAGTAAGATGCAAGAGGGACCTTGCGAAGGAATTTGAGATGGACTTGGGACTGATGCACTATTTTCTTGGATTGGAGGTGTGGAAACAAGAAGGTGAGATTTTCCTTGGTCAAGGAAAATATGCAATTGAGATTCTGAAGAGATTCAAGATGGAGGACCTTAAGCCTATGACTATGCCCATGATCACCAACTTGAAGACGCTGAATGCTTTTGAGTCAGAGTTGGTGGATTCCACGGTGTACAGATAGTTGATTGGTTCTTTGATGTATCTGGTGAACACCCAACAAAATATTTGTTTTGCTGTGAACACCCTCATCCAGTACATGGTGGGATCAAGGAAGGTGCATTGGATGGCAGCAAAGCATGTGCTTAGGTATCTGAGAGGTATAGTTGAGTATGGACTCAGGTATATTTGAGGTGATGGAGTGTAGTTGGTGGGCTATACAGATCCAGACTGAGCAGGAAGTGCAATGGATAGAAAAAGCACCTCAGGGTGTTGCTTTAGCTTGGGATCTAGAGTTGTTTCTTGGCTCAGCAGGAAGCAAAAGTCAGTGGCACTTAGTTCTGCTGAGGCAGAGTACATGGTAGCAAATTTGGCAGGTTGTGAGGCCATATGGCTTCGCAAGATGCTTACGGGGTTATTTGGCTAGGAGTTGGACCTGACTGTCATCTATTGTGACAATCACAGTGCCATCAAAGCTCTGAGAATCCAATGTTTCATGTCCGGTCCAAGCATATTGAGATCATGTATCATTTCATTAGGGACAGAGTTCAGAGAGAAGCTATGAAGCTCCAGTACATTTCTATAGATGAGTAGGTTGCAAACATCCTCACCAAAGGATTGCCTAAGGGAAATTTAAGTTCTTCAGGGACAAGTTGGGGGTGGTGAAGAACACCTTC
Organism: Pseudotsuga menziesii; assembly: GCA_001517045.1. Classification (NCBI taxonomy): domain Eukaryota; kingdom Viridiplantae; phylum Streptophyta; class Pinopsida; order Pinales; family Pinaceae; genus Pseudotsuga; species Pseudotsuga menziesii. The sequence continues at coordinate 659,909 of LPNX010776984.1, forward strand.
CTCACTAATAGGGGATTGTTGAAGTTTGCAGTGAGGATAGGTGCTTCTACGTTGGCTTGTATCTAGCACATGGAAGTATTGTCAAATTGTAACTCTCTTTGTAAAAGTGACTTTTATAATACTTTATGTAAAAGGTCAATTTTTCCATGTATTGGAGGGCCCATGGTATTGCCCATAGTATTGACATAAAGTGAATATATAAAAAAGTATGGAGAGTTGTCGTAGGCAGTGTGAGATAAATTGAGAGTGAGTGATCACAATTGCAAGATACGGATTTCCTCTTGTAGTGAGCAGTCTAGACCTCAGTTTGAGATTACAACTTTTCCAGGGAAGAGTTACTTCTCTGTTGTTTATTGGATCCAGGGTGGATCTAGGGTTTGTCTATCCAGCTTGCAGAAAGGATTTGGAGCATATTCCTATGTATTTTGGTCTAGACCGGAGGATTTATCCGGTGGACTATTGTACTGCTGTTGTAATCAAATTCTGCAATAAGAAGACAAACATTTGCTGGTTTTTCTCCAGTTGTGGTTTCCAGGGTAAATCCTTGTGTCTATTTTGTGTGGTTGCATTTTGTTGTTCCACTGTGCATTTATGGTTTCTTATGCAGTTGTATTTTCAGTAATTAATGTTCAGCAGTTAATTGAAGAACACATTAATAGTTGCTGCTAATCAAGAACTGTATAAGGGTATAAATTTAACAGTAACATGCATATCAACTAGTTTCCAATTAAAAATAAAATACAAAAGGTTTCAAGAGTACCTGTGTATAACAACTGTGTAGTTAGCAAAACAATACCTCCCGCAACAGCTCCAGCAACATCAATCTCTAACTTGATATTTTAAACCATGGGGGACAATAGCACTCTTCTTCCAACCTAATTCTCTCAAACCTTGAGTTGAAAGCTCATCGGGCCTGCAATCACTAATATTATACCGGCTTTCTCTCTAAGTTCAAACTCATCCAACCACAAGATTAACAACTCTAGCAAATTCCTCAAGATCTCATCCATTGTTCTCCATAATATCTCAATCCTCTCCACAGCAATCAGATAGGAATGCATAACTACCCCAAAATCCTCTTCCTCACATCTATTTATCATACAATTATGCACATCACTCTAATAATAACACATGCATGTAATCCTCTGAAAATAAATGCAATTTTCCTAAAATTATTTTATCGATTAATTATATGCACATCCCACTTTTCTCTATAAATAAACTTGTACATATTTGATTATTAGGTGCACATATTTATCTAAATAAACATCCACTAAATACTTAATCACTAAGTGCACATAATGAATTCATCACTAAATCCACAAACACAGCTTAGTATAATAGTATTAGTGCACAACCATAGGATGTGCACACATAGCCACCATGTGAAAACTCTGTAGGTGCACTAATAATCAACAATAAATCACCCCTCTATTATTACATGCTCTTCGTAATGCAAGATGAAGAAGCAAGTCCACATACACCTACAATGCTACGTGCTCTTTTATTTCATGAATACAAGTACATGCAATTTGAATACAACCAAGAAATTGTTTAATTTCACACACAATCCACCACCACTTCATACATATTTACCATCTGCAGCCACTAGTTACACCACACCTGGTGCTCAAATGGTTCCACTCGCCATGGCATGTGTCCCACTGCTGAGACTAGTCTTTTATATGTCATTGTCATGGTATGGTGTTAAACTCATACCATGCATGATTACAATAGGCATCAAAAGTCGTATCACGATCATGAGGCTCTACCCTTGACTTTTGTCGTCTTGCAAGGCTCTACAACTCTGTGCATTTGAAGAGTTCTTTGGCTCGAGGGATCTCGCAAGGCCTTTAAGGCCCCAAGCTTTATATAAGTCTAGAGTTGTTGGTATCGAACTAGTGATCGTGTCATATCCTATACCCAACCCATATCATAGTACTTTTACTTAAATCCTTCGTGGGTATGGGCTTTCACATGATCTATCACTGAACTGGCCCTCCATGCCCATTGGTCGACTATCCTGTCAAGATCTTGCTCACAACATAACAATAAGACATCGAGTCATAACATGTATTAATCATTAATCACATGAATCAAATCACCAATCACATGTATCAAATCATTAATCGCATGTATTGAATCGTTGTTACCCTGTGACTATCGTATAGCTAACATAAATCACATAGATCCAATGTAACTAGCATCAACAATATATATTAAATCATAGAGTCTTTTAGCCAAAATCTAAACATCCATGTAATCAATAGATGCATATACTAATCATAATTGACTTTAGTGCAACAATTAGATCCTACATGTGCTATATATCAGGATTCACTCATCATTACAATTGTGGCAATGTGTATCATATGCAAAACTAAAGATTATGAGTCATGACTCAACGTCATGCCATCTTAACATAGTAAACATATTAGTTTCAAAGAAACAATTGATATTCATGCATGTTCATGTCTACACATGAGCCATAAACAACATAGAAACCATCATCTATGCGGTACTCATCTAAAAAAATCAACAACCCATAAAGATGCATCTCTTTCCACAAACATAAGCAACCAGTCTAGACACATCATCTGATGTCTTCTTTAAAAATCAAGTCTCAAATTAGTGTCATGTTAATATAACATATAAGTCAGCTCAGCTCATGTCAAGTTCATGACTCCTGAATAAACAAAGTAGAAACAATGGGGCACGGCAGGCCATAAACACTTAGGTTGGCTAATTCTGATCCCATCACGAGTTAATGCATCCTTGATGTTGATCGAGTCATAATTGTTTTTGCAATTTCAACTACCTCCCTTTATTGGAACCTCATACTTCTGTTAGGCACCTATCTTCTTCTAGACCTGCTTCAGATGTCTGTAGTATTATAGGCTGTCCTTAAATGGCTTCCTTTCCTTGTTGAGATGTTTTGTTTATGGGGGCCAATAGAGCTTTTTTCTAATTCTTAAGTTTTATTACTTCAAGGCAGGAAATGTAGCTCCTTGCTCTATTTTTAAATATCATTTTGAGTGGACTGTTGAACTGAAAATGGAAGTTGCAAATAAAGAAGGAAAGGTAAAATTTTTGAATCTTGGAGCAGATCCAGATTTGATCTGTGTGAGGCAGCTCATAGGTCCTGAGATTCACTCTCTGCCAGTGAGGCAAACTTGCCAGCAACAAGTCAGACTCACGTATTCTCAACGAGTTATTGCTGCCTGGTGAATTAAACTTGTGGGCATGATGGAAAAACTCTACTATTGTTATTCGCAGTGTCAAATAAAAATGTCAAAAAGGACAAAAGGTTTCATTTTGAAAGATTTCTGTGGCCAACTTTTCTGGAGATTTTGCAGAAAAAATTGTTGACATCAAATAAAAATGACAAAAAGGAAACAAAACCCTCATTTTGAACAATTTCTGCAGCCAAGATTTTCCCGAGTTTTCGTTGAGCCAGAGTTGAACTCTTAAACTCTGGGCTTGCACATCATTCACTCTGTGTTTCAGCTTTGGCTAATAACAGTAACCCAAGTTGTAGTATTATTTCAGCCATTTCTCAAGCATTTGCCATTTGAACTCTTGTATCGGGCGGGTTTGTCCTTGTTAGGTACAACTTTGAACAAGGCCTGATCATTTTTATATGTTCAATATGTACTGCAATTTGTCACTAAACATTATAAACGTTTGAATAACTTTTCCATCCTTTTTTATTTCTTTTAATCTTTTTAACCTTTGACTTTTCTCCACTTAAGTTTTATATATATATATATATATATATTTTAATAAAAGAAATTATTTATTTTATTATATTATTTAATTTGTCAACTTTAGTTTTCTCACCTGTATCTCCAAACATTTTTATCTATAATTTTTATAATTAACAGCTAGTTTTTAATTTTCTATATATACTCTACCGCCCTTTTTTTCAACCTTTGACTTTTCTCCACTTAAGTTATATATATAATATAATAATAATAATAATATATAAAATTATATAGATATTATTAAATAATATCTATATATATATATATATATATATTATTTTTTTAATAAAAGAATTTATTTATTTTATTATATTATTTAATTTAATTTGTCAACTTTATTTTTTTCAAGTGTATCCCAAACATTTTTATCTATAATTTTTATAATTAACGGCTAGTTTTTAATTTTCTATATATACTTTACCGCCCTCTTCGTTTCTATTGTGCCATAGCTTCAGAATGATCCTAATGATGGGTGAAGGGTTCACCTGAAACGGGTTGGTCACTTCTAAATTTCTACACAGTGCAAATCCATAAACTTGCACACAATTACTGAACACTGGAAACATTCATGCTCAAATTATAAACATAGTCAAATTAGGTTAGAGCGAAGACTTGATTGTCTAATCCCTATCTTATTTTTTTTTTATGAAACAGAAATTGGCTAGATGTACATTAGAGAAGTCTTAGTTTTTTTTTTCACAAATTGAGTGCTAAAGGTGGTGACGAGTCTGGTCATGTTACTGTAGATGTTGATGTTTGTGTAATGGCCTTCATTGTAGTGATTACACACAATGTTCGTCTTTCCATTCTTTTGGGTTATTCCACTCTTTTTGTTTTAGTACATGCTTGGTAGAAGCTTGGTTAGTCTTCCATCAGTTGCTTTTAGAGGACAGATTTACTTTGTTTCTTGGATCATCAACGTTTTTTATAATGTTTTATGTATGTTTCCACAGTTCTTTCATTGGCTGTAGTTACATTGTGTCGGCTAGAACTGAGCTAACCTGCACTTTTATCTTAATTCAGTCACGTGAATTAGAATTTGAGACTAAAATGTAAAATATATGTAAATCTTGATCTAGTCTTGTGAAGTAGAACTAAAGCTAAATTTGGGCCAAAGCCTAAAACATACTTCTTTCTTGCGTCTATCCTTTTGTTCCGTTGTTCCATTTCTTGCACTACTTTCACGGGACCATATTGAAATGGTAATGGCATTAGTTCTCCTTTCCTGAATAAATTAAATGATTTTTGTTTCTGGGATTTACTTATTTATCAATTTCTGTAGAACTATTCCAGTAACTTAGAATTTTATTGTGTCATTGGCATAGCTACCTGAATAAACATCAATTGCGTGTAGTAGTTAAGTAAAACAACATAAAGTATGTACAATGATAACTTTCCTCCCATCCATTGAAAAAGAGGTAGTTTCCAAGTGGAATAAAATGCTGATATTAAGATCATGCTTCCAGTGCATTGCCGCTACGACACTTGATGAACACAGAAAGCACATTGAAAAGGATAAAGCACTTGCACGTCGTTTTCAGCCTGTTCTTGTACATGAGCCGAGTCAGGTACTGCAGATATGATATTATCTTTAATTAAATTACAGAAATACATTTTATGAGTTTTATTACTTGTTTTTAGACATATCCGGGAGATCTTATTATGCATTTTGGTTCACTGTGTAGGCTGATGCTGTGAAAATACTCATGGGATTGCTTGAAAAGTATGAAGCCCACCATAAGTGCAGGTTTACTACAGAGGCTGTAGATGCTGCCGTGTATTTATCTGAAAGATATATTGCAGACAGATATCTTCCAGATAAAGCTATTGATCTGATTGATGAAGCAGGAAGCCAAGCCCGAATAAAAGCTTTCAACAGAAGGAAGCAACGGCAAACAGACATACTTTCAAAGCAACCCAATGAATATTGGCAGGAAATTTGGGCAGTTAAAAAATTCCATGAAACTGTAAGTCTTCTTATTGCTGTCGTCTGCATCTGCAATAGATAAGAATGACTCCAAGTCTTTTATGAATACTTTCTCGTCCTGTTATTCTTTTTGCTTTAATATAGTCTCCATGAAAAGTATGTGTGGACCCATTTATTTCAGACTGTAGTACTGATTACAATCACTACATTTTCAGAACATTTGACTGTGCCTTCTGATTGGCATTGGGCTTCCATACACTAGACTATGCTAACATCATATCCATCATCCTGAGATTACTATGATTAATAACTGTACCAATTATGTTCGAAGCCCTAGTTGAAACCAATTGTATTCAATTTGAGCTGATTGCAGTTCCTCCATACAGGCACCATCAACAAGAAGCAATCAATATCTACGTAAACAGGCTAGAAAAAACGGAGATAGTTCTGCTGACACCAGTGTAGATAGTGATGCAGACATTGTGTCTGTGCCAACTGTTGCTGCCACTTCAAATAATGATGAATATGACAGTGGGTATGCAGTGGTCTCCTTTTCTCTTTGCTGATTTCTGGTTTTGACTCTTGATGAATCAGTCTTGCAGTACCATCTATTCGAGTTAATAATTTTTGCTTCTGGTCTTTGCAGGCCTGTTGTTGTTGAGCCAGATGACATAGCAGCTATTGCATCCATTTGGTCGGGAATTCCTGTTGAGCAGCTCACTGCAGATGAACAGCTTAAGTTGATTGGTCTTGAGAAAAAGCTCCAGACTCGTGTTGTTGGTCAAGATGATGCTGTCAGTGCCATTGCTAGAGCAATAAGAAGAGCCCGTGTAGGCTTGAAGGATCCGGATCGACCCATTGCTGCAATGCTTTTTTGTGGTCCAACTGGAGTTGGCAAGACAGAATTGACTAAGGCCTTGGCCAACTTGTATTTTGGATCAGTAAGTTACTTCACTCAGTCAAATTTTGCACTCTTGTAGTACAGATGAAAGCTTTTTGATATTACTGTCAAGTGGAATATTAATAAACTCATGCTTCTACAATGTTTGCATTTATGAACAATGACAGGAAGCAGCCATGATCAGGTTGGACATGAGTGAATACATGGAACGACATACTGTGAGCAAATTGATTGGGTCACCACCTGGGTATGTAGGATATGGTGACGGGGGGACACTAACGGAGGCTGTAAGACGGAGGCCATTTACAATAATATTGCTTGATGAAATAGAGAAAGCCCATCCTGATATTTTCAACATCCTCCTCCAAGTGTTTGAGGATGGCCATCTCTCTGATTCCCAGGTTAGAAAAGCGCAATATTTTGACATTTCTCAAAATGTTATATGAAACATAGGTTGAAATTTCTATTTTTATGGATAAAATGTACATCAATTTGGTAACTTCGGAACTTTTGCAGGGTCGAAGAGTATCTTTTAAAAATACCCTTATTATTATGACATCCAATGTTGGATCTACGGCGATTTCAAAGGGTGGAAATAATAGAATTGGATTCGCTTTTAGAGAAGAGGAACACGATGGCAGATATTCGGCCTTAAAAGAATTAGTCATGGAGGAATTGAAGGGCTATTTTAGGCCAGAATTATTAAATAGGATTGATGATGTAGTTGTTTTCCGTTCATTAGAAAAATCCAAGGTATGGTTTCCTTCTTTTTATTTTTGAAATTTTGTTGCTATTGGTCTAGTACCTTCAGTTCTTGTGATTAGGAGTCGACCTAGATTACATTGAAACATGTTTCTAATTCCTGACTCTCCTTTCTATTATTGCACACAGGTACGTGAGATACTTGGTTTGATGCTGAACGAGACCAGAGAACGACTTTCTAGACATGAAGTTGGTTTAGAAGTCTCAGAGGCCGTGTTGAACCTCATATGTGAACAAGGTTATGATCGCAGTTATGGTGCAAGGCCTCTAAAAAGAGCACTTGTACGTTTGGTCGAGGATGTCATAAGTGAAGCATTTCTAGCAGACAACTATCAGGCAGGGGACACTGCTCTTGTTGATCTGGATGCTTCTGGACATCCTTTTGTCACGTGCCATCGGAAACCAAATCGCAGTGAGCATGGAATTTGCTTATCCGTCACGACATCAGCCTGAATCAGTAAACTTTGCAGAATGAGCCATTCCCGTCAATATTTTTTAGCCAAAACGGATGTGGAGTATTTGTGCATTTGATTCGTCGGAAGCCTGTAAAGCTAATTATGTATATAGAAAGAATGTTGGCAATTGTAAATTTATATATATATAGTGCATAGGAAGCTTCCTTGTCCGATTATTGTTGTAAACTATTGTTGAAGCCCGAAGGAACATAGGGGTCCAAATTGGACGAGTACTTATTTGGTCACTATCACTGTAATTTATTCTAGCGGAGAATATTCATTCTATTATTGAGGCTCAGCCTCCTTTTCAAATGTTAATCATTTATTTTCGCTGCTCAAGTGAAAGGATTTTCTAATTATCCAAGATATGTTAAATCCTATCATTGATTGATGTGCAAGTTTTTTTTAAGGGGCTGCTCTCAGTTATCGAGGAGATAATTTTCACTAGTGTTTTTAATTTTGAGCTAATTCTTAAAAGAACCATTTGAGGCATTCTTTGAGGCCTTTTATCAGTCCAGTTGATGTTTATCGTACTTATGAACATTAACATTAATTATTACCATACGTAAATCCTTTAAAGGAGCTACTCTGAGTTATTGAGGAGATTTGCCTATTGTTTTTAATTTTGACCTAATTCTTTTAAGTACCATTTAAGGCAATCTTCAATGCCCTTCATCAGCGCAGTTAACGCTTGTCTTACTATTAGGAATTAGCATACTTGAATCCAACGTTGTGTTTAGGGGCAAGTGGTCAGAACTATTGCCCCAAGTCAAAATTGAGTTGGAACAGATCGTTAAAATAATCTAGCTTCTCAATTAAAAAAAAAAACTCATCATTCAAGCAAGCTGCAAAATAAAGGCCTTGGAAAGCACAGGAGCAAGTGAAAGCTTTTGAGAAAGGACTTTGAAAGTCATAGAGATGCCAATTCGGATGAACGAATTTCTGAACATTCAAATCTTAAAATAGATTTGATATGATTGGGTAAAGCATAATAATATAATATATATACATATAGTTATTTATCCGTAATTATAGTAGAAGAAGCTTGCTTTGGAGTGGCAGCGAAAGTGATAATGTAAGCATTGAAGCTTACACATCATCAGGTAGGGTTGTTATTGATTATTGTTCAGACGTGGGCATTGAAGCTTTAGAGTAGATAGGTTATTAGATAGGTTATTGACTTCTGTTCAGGCGTGGGCATTGAAGCTTTAGAGTAGATAGGTTATTGACTACTGTTGTTTAGATGTCATTTTCAAATTCAATCATCTCTATTTTGAAACAAAAGAACGTTCTAAAAATGAGGGTGAATGGTTAAAGTTCATTAGCCCACTTCCATCATCTATGACTCACAAATTATTAAGGGTGAATGGTTAAAGTTCATTAGCCCACTTCCATTATCTATGACTCACAAATTATTAAGGTGGGTGGTTAATTTGTTTTTAATATTTTCAAATTCAATCATCTATGACTCACAAATTATTAAGGTGGGTGGTTAATTTGTTTTTAATATTTTCAAATTCAATCATCTTCTTTTCAAGAAAGAAGGTTCTAAAAAGAAAGTTCTAAAAAAGATTAAGGTTGTTTAAATTTTTTTAATATTTTCAAATTCAATCATCTTCTATTTTGAAAAAAATTAAGGTTCTAAAAATGAGGGTTTTTCAGAATAAGGGTTCTAAAAATGATTAAGATTATTTAATTTTTTTTAATATTTTCAAATTTAATCATTTTCTATTTTGAAAAAATGAAGGTTCTAAAAATGGGGAATGGTTAAAGTTCATTACCCACTTCCATTATCTATCACTCACTAATTATTAAGGTTTTTTAATAATTAAACTTGTTTAATATTTTTTAATATTTTTTTTAAATGAAGGCCAGCCTTAAAAGATGGGTGTTTTGAGTAGAAATGTTAAATCTGTTTTGCAATTATATATATAACTATTGGAAGTGAAAATGATTATTTATATACAATTATCTTAGTTAATTTACTTATGATTGTTGTAGTGTAAAGAAGCAAACATATAATTTTTTAAATGTGAATAATTTTGTTTTAAAAAGAAATATATATATTCAAGAAAAACATGATGTAATTGTCAGTTTTTTAGTATGGCTTGTATTATGTTGGGGGGTTTAACAACATAAAAAAAGTCAAAGATGATTTCTAGAAATGTTTGGTAAAGGTGAATTTATAATACCTCATTTAAATGTTCTGGCCCATAGTATTGGAGTGCCCATGGTATTGGTCCATGGTATTTGCATGAGTGTGAGATTACAAAAGAAGCCTTAAAGTATGAGTTCATTACCACCAGTTGGATAGGAAAAAATGAGATCTTCTATAGTGGCCCACATCATTGTAAGAAACAACTTTGCTCTTGTAGTGAGCAATCTAGATCTAGGTTGGATCTAGGGATTGTTTGTCTATGTTTGCAAATAAGATTGGAGTTTAGTCTTGTGTCCTTGTCCAGATCCGAAAGGGTTATCAAAAGGACTCAAGTATTGTTGTTGTAATTAGATCCTGCAATAAGAAGAAGACAAACATTTGTTGGATTTTTAGGAAAGATTAGGGTTTTTAGGGTAAATTATTGTGTTGTGGTTTTCTCTGTTTATGGCTTGCTTAGACAATGTATTTTCAGTTTTAATGTTCAATTCTGCAAAGTGGTTATTTGTTAGTTGTAACTAAAGTAAACGTTGAAGGAGCTGTTAATCAAGGGTTTAAGCATAAAAATTTCACATGGAATCAGAGCGGGTTGAGAAAACCTTCATAAGAATTTGAAAAAATGGATCGCGTACCATATGACGCACGGATTTGGTAGTTTGAGTGATTTTGGTGAGAAGGAACATGCCCAAAGATCGTAAGCAAAGGAGCCTGTGGATTGGCCAGCTGTGGCAAAGAGAGTTCGGGCCATAGAAGACGCCTGTGAGATTGTGTCACGTCCCCTCCCCTCTACTACGGCTTACAAGGGAGAAACGCGACTACAAATGCACTTTGGTACCACACTGTAGCGTACTTGCTACTATGATATACCACGATGACCATGTACCCGATGCTCATACACCTGACTGATATGTAGAATAATTTAAAATTTCTCTTTACTATCTCTTTAAATCAGTCATGGGTCATGTAACATCTTACATTCATTCTCAGGCTTAAAAACCACTGTAACGATCGTTCCACCCTTGACAGATCCACTCTGTAACTGGAAAGGTCATTTCCACACGGAACCTGTCCTTTCCACACTCCGCTTACCGCATTATCCTTTCCGCCTTCCGCTACGGAATCCAGGAACTGGAAACATAATGTGCGATGGAGTCATTCAACCACTTTCTGCCTTCCGTTGCAGAACTCGGGAATCAGAAACATAATGTGGGACGAAGTCATTCTGACCACTTTCTGCCTTTCACCTTTCCACTACGGAACTCGAGAATAACATTTGAAACAATAATTATATTACATTATTATGAATTAAAAAAAAAAAAAACCCTTAAATGCAAAATGATGATTCTTTAAGTACTCCTTTGAAACCTACACGTAACCTCTTATTAAGAACCTAATTTCACACATTCTTTAATTCTAGGAGCTACAATGGCCCTACAAATATAAAGTCAATCAAACGCTATGATAATAAAAAGAAGGGATTTTTTCACTACTAGTGGTAATATTGCGAAAATGTATGAATTATTCACCCTACTCTAAACTTGAAAAGTATGTATTAAGACCAGTGTCCTCTTAACATTATGTTTTGTCCTCTTGAAAGGTATGTATTAAGACCAGTTTCCTCTTAACATTATGTTTTGTCCTTTTGATTAGCTATTTTGGTTAGCTATATAACATGTAAACAAGAGACATCAATAGTATTTTAACAATATTGGAATGCTTAGTTAAAATTAAGTTTTTGTAATTTAAATAACATCCTTTAAGACTTGAGATTGCTTGGAATTAACCTACTAATGTGGTTAATTAACAATATTAAAATATTATTTATATTTTAATTTAATATGAGTTTTATCATCTAAATAACATCCTTAAAATACTTGATATTGCTTAGAATGACCAATGCAATTAAGTGAAAATTTTCAAACCCCAACCCGGTTTCAAGTTCAGATCACTGCATATGGTTTAATGCCCAACCCCAATATGCATGTACATTTAAAAAATTAAAAAAAAATTCACTGAAAACTTAGAAACACTCGAGATTCTTTCAACTTTATAAACTCAGAAAATTTCTAACAGCCAAATTTTCAAATACAGAAAATTAAATCAGTCACTCATGAAATTTTTAGAGACTCAGATTTTTGACAAAGAATGGTCCAAGAAAAACCCCCAAGGGAAAACCTGTTCTGGAGAGATATTTTTATTCTTTCAGGCAAACTTTAAATAAAAATACAGCAGTACTTATCTTCACCAAATGCCTTGGTAAACGTGCCAATCAATCCTTAAATGGCCTGCTAAAATTTCAGAATTTATTCTTCTCGAACCACGTGCCAGAAAAACAGCCCAGCAAAAATTCTGCACACAGTCTGCCTCGAAAAACATGTCGTATGGCTAGTTCCGTACGGACTGTACAGATCCGTACGGCTGTACGGACATTTTTTTTTCTCGAATTTTTTTTCAAAAATCTACAGAAATCACCTCGAAAAACGTGTTGAAAAAATCTGCCATCAAAACTGCAAATTCTGCCCTGGAAAACATCATGTTTGCCTTGCTGAAATTGCTGAAATAAAAGAATGATTCTTCCTTGGTTTTTGTGCCTCTGAAACCTGCAAAATTCTCATTTTCTCTCCTCTTTCTCTGGAAATGAAATCACTTCAAACCCTTGCCCTCTTCTTCTTCTTGCTCTCTCATTTCTAAAAAATCTCTTGTGAAAGTGAACAAAAAAGATTCGGTTTGCCTCTCCCCAAGCCTTTTTTGTTCATGGTAACTTCCTCTTTCAATCCAATGGTCTAGATTAGATTAGATTGAGGGTTCACAATAAATGTTGATTAAATAAATAATAAATGACATTTAGTGCACCTCATGTCATTTAATAAAGTGAAGACCCTTCTAATTAATCACTCACTTGACTTTATCATTAAATATGAACTTAAGATAAACTATGACTTAACTTTTAATAAAGTGACTTGAAAAATATAAAATACTTCTCACTTTATTAATTTAAATGACTAGGGGTCACCTTTAAAGTGTTCTTGTCCACCCCAAGGCAACACAAGGTGAACAACACTTCCTTGGTAACTTTTCAACATTAAGTGCTATCACTATGATAATTTTATTGAGTGTCGGATTTCTAAAGAATCTCTCATTATTGTTACATCTATATGTTCCATTGTTACATCCACATATTATAAATATTGCCTTTGTAAAGACTAAAATGAAAATCCTAAAAATTAAACCATGTTAAATTAGAATAGGTTGCAATGCAAGTCCCCAATTTGACATTTTAGCATATTTCTTCTCTTTGTTTGTAGGGATCAAAATGAAAATCCTAAAAATTAAAGTTTGTTAAATTAGAATAGGTTTGTAATGTGAGTTCGCACTTTGACATGTTAGCATTGTTTCCTCTATTTGTTAGCAACATCACTTGGTGATTCCGGATGGTCATTGGATCCACTTACCTTTTCAATTAGTTTATGTATGAATTGGTGAGTGCATGGGTCTCACCGAATTTGTGGGATGTTCCATTGTTTAATGTTGTCAATTTTCTTTGTTAGCAATACCACTTGGTGATTTTGGATGGTCATTGGATCCATTTACCTTTCCAATTAATTTATGTATGAATTGGTGAGTGCATAGGTCTCACCCAATTTGTGGGATGCTCCATTGTTTGATATTGTCAATTTTCTATTAAGTTTAAACTAAGCAACCCAATCCAGATTTTGAATATTCTAAAATTCCTATGGAAACATTGTTCATGTGATTCTTATTTTGGATACTCTAAATTTCCTATGCAGTGCAAACATTGTCCATGTAAACCTCTCTTTTCAATTTTATAAATGTAACTATGCCCTTACAAGATAGACTTAATATTTATGTGCATTTATTATCCCTGGATTTTCCAACAATGAAATTGCAATGATGTTAACCATATGCTTGCTTTCAAAATTTCCTCCTCTTAAAGTTGAATTGTGTTAATAAGTAATAATTTCAACTCTGTGCTTCGCTTTATATTTTCTACTTCTAGATTTGAATTGAGTTTTGATATTGGGGTTCTTTGAGATTTGAAATGTGTGTTATTATACAATTATTCTTTCCAAAGTTATTAGACTTGAACTCGATGCCGAGGAAAAATACAACTCAACTTAGATTTGGTAAATGATTGAAACAAATACAAATATATAAAAATAATCTAACTTTGATATGTATTTTTTCCAATGAAAACCTTATGGGATCCTTTCCCTCTTCCTGGAATATCTGGAAGGAGGGTAGTTAAACCTCCAACAACAATAGCAGTTGTTTACCTCGAGGAACTCAACCAAATTTGAACTTGTTGACCTAAGCCCTCTCCATTGACAACATGCCTTGGTCAAATTTTAACCAATTTAGCAAACCATTGGAGCTTATATGTATGTATGTATGCATGCATGCCCGAAGGGTTCACTCGAGCACTTGAACCATTTGTCCAAAGGGTTAGCTCGAGCAGTTAAACCATTTGATGGATGATTCAACTACTTTAACTAACCCTTGGGGTTTATATATATCTCTCTATATATAGATATAAGCCCCATGAGTGGGACACACACACACACACACACACATATTACCTCAAGCAGATAGCCTCGACAATTAGCTCAACGATCATGAGCTAGACATGAGATCTCTCCCCCCAAAGTTGGGAAGGTCACAGGTTTGACTCTCTTGATCCCCTTGGGGTTAGGTTTTGTAATCAAGGCCATCGATTTACCCTCCTTACCATTCATGAATGATGGAGAAGTATTCAAAGGGTTTTTGTGCACCTAAGTGGACCCGGTGGTGAAGAACATGTGTTAATCTCTAGGGAGGTCACAGGTTCAATTCCGATGGGGGTTAGGGTTGCACATATTGACCCATCATAGTGACATTGAAAGGGTAGGCATCTCCTTGAAGTGAAGTCTCGGTGCATGATGACCTATGAGTTATTGGTATATGTGGCTTGCGGGTTGTTGCATATACTCTTGGGAGGTTGCTAAGTTCCCGTGGTAAAAAAAAAGTATTCGAAGGGTTTTCCACGAGGTTGTTCCATGGAAAAAAATGTTAGCTCAAGTGGTTAAATCGTTAAACCATCCATCATATATATATATATATAGAGAGAGAGAGAGAGAGAGAGAGAGAGAGAGAGAGAGAGAGAGAGAGAGAGAGGGGGGGGGCTGGGGTGGGGCGTTAGCTGAAACAATTGAACCATCCACCCAAGGCATGTCGTTGACAAGGAGGCCTTAGGTCACAAGTTCAAATGTAAGTGAGTCCATTTGAGTTACTAGCTTCTATTGTGATTGGGGATCCAGATACTCTCCATCTAGATATTCCGAGGAAGGGGGTAAGATCCCATGAGGTTTACCTTGGAATATATATAGATGCCCAATGGATTAGCTCGATTGGTTCGAGTCAATGAGGTTCAGGGAAAACATCATTAAGAGGTCTTTAGTTTAAATCTGATATATTCCTTTTAGGTTAGCAGTGTATGTATTCCAACAACATTTACCCCAAATGCATTCAAAAAATGTAAAGAAATGCCCAAAAAGTTCCCAAAAGACATTTTCTATAGAATAGTTAATTTATAAATTTATATTACATAAATGCACTACAAGTTTGTTAATCTATATTACATACAAAGATGCAGATGGGAAAAATTACACTCACTTAGTTCTATCGACTTTAAATGGCCTTCAAGGTTTAAAAGCATCAAACTATGCATACACTGTCTTGAGTCGTCAGACTCATCTGGATCTTCCTCTATATGACGATACCCATCTACCTTTGACGAGTTAAATGGCTCAAAAAAAGGTGGGGGTGTCTATAAAGGAGGGATTACGATTTTGGGACCTTAGGGTTCCTTTGTTTTGGTTGATTGGGCCCACGGGTAAGTGTCCAATTCAATTTGATCGGGGTGATCGACTCAAACTTCACTCCGCCGAGTCACCAATTTTTATTTTATTTTACTTGGTCAAGTTGGATTAAGTCAACCGTTGACTCAGGCTCCAACTAAGTCAATGACGTATTCAAACCCAAAATTGATCACACAGGGCCCAGTCAAGATGACTTGGAGAACTCTTATAACACCTTTTTTTGTTATCTCCAGTAACTCTCACGAGTTATAGCAGAGAGTTGTTGCACTATTTTTCAGCGATAATTCTTTTTGCAAAATACTATATTGAGTAGCTATTCTTGAATCTTTACTATTATAATACCAGAGGAAGGCCAGCTCCCTTGTGACAAATCTGCAATTATGTACTAACTAAACTAATTGAAGGATGCACCCAATAGAATAATCCACTTTTAAGAGTCTTCTTTTATGAATGCCTATATATCCCATTCTAATTGAAAATGTTGGTTGAGAATACTCAACCCAGAATGTGTGTGCTAGGATCATGAAACACTCCTAGAGGGAGAAGTACTGGACAAAGAATTAATATGAAATGAAAACCCAATGAATGCCCATATATCCCATTCTAATTGAAAATGTTGGTTGAGAATACTCAACCCAGAATGTGTGTGCTAGGATCATGAAACACTCCTAAAGGGAGAAGTACTGAATGAAGAATTAATATGAAATGAAAACCCAAAGTAGGGATATGCCACTGTAATAATAGCTTGTAATTATAAACATTACATAGATAACATCCACTAGAAAAGGTCCACAAAGCATGACACCAAAACCATTGACAATGCAAGCACTGGGGTCGAGGATACCATCACATCAACCTGGGGACTTACACTCCAAAGCCCAACTTCCAAATAGGCAAATCTCTTAGACTCTTAGTGCAGGTAAGGCTTCGTAAACCACATTTGTCTCACAGTTGTTATCCATGTGGGGTACACAGCCAACCCACATTGCTGGTAAGTGCCCTGATTGCCTAAAGGGCACACTGAATCAGATAAAACAAATAAAGAATAGCACTTACCAAAGTACCAATAGCCTGAATTCTTCTATCTTCAATGACATCCGTATTATCCACCTTAATTCTTCTATATGAATTAAAACCATCGGAAGGAGCAAATCAGACAAAAGCAACATATGTATTTACTATTTATTACTTTATCTTGGCATACTTGTTTGATTCAAACCTACTATTCATCAGTGAAAACCTTGAACGAAGGTGCTATTTTTGTAAGATACACCATTCATATCCTCTATAATCCATTTCAACTGTGTCATATCTATCACCTTAAAATGAACTGGTTTATCTTTCGAATTGTGTTCACCCCTGCCCATGACAGCATCCTCATGCAATGTCCCTTCATACAACCTTTTAAACCAATTAAACAATCCTCGATTAAGCCCCTCCCCCTTCAAATGTCCCGCATGGGATACTGTGTCATTCTGAGCAGAAAACCTGTCTTCGGGACATGATAGACTTCTGACTTTGCAAACAAAAAACTGTGACCCCAGGATTGCTTTGTGTAAAGCCTCGTCTTGTGTACTGCTACCAATGACCTGAAACAAAAGAATTTAAAGCTAAATCATCTTAAACATTAGATGTAGATAGCCTCACATTTATGAAAATAAGATATTGTGCTACACTTGGACTAAAAATCTTCAGCAACCAATTCAACAAACAAATTTGCTAGTAAGCCGACAACAGTGGAACTATTGATTGTAGCGCATGAACTGAAACCGCGTAGCCTTGACAATTTTAATTTCAATTTTTTTCCCTAGGTATATCCCATGCCAGATGTGCTGGAACTTTAGAGTCCCAAGATATATGACTAACAAGTGAGGTCAACAATATTTACAATAAAATTATAAATATAATGCAAAAAATAATAATTTAGTTGTTCTTTTCCACTAGAGTTATGTAATATTTTCATTTTTGGATTCCCCTGTTCTGAGGTTGGAGTTGATTTCCAGGGCTTGTGTCAGCCAGGTCAAAGGAGTGAGATTGTGTTACCAGTGAGTTCAGATGGTTTAGCGGGGTTTTATGGGGTTCAACATAGTCCATCCACCATTATTCATTATCAAGATCACTTCTGCACAATTCGTTCTTGATTCCATTGCGTTTGGACGATCCCATCAATTAAGAGGACTATTGTGCATAATATAATTAAATTCACTAAGGTATCATCTCAATCATATTATTTGAGAGAACACATTAGTGTAAATTACTAAATTGTAATAGCTCGTTGGAACCGGGATGAAGAGCTTTAAATGATGGGAGAGTTCCATTGCGTTCGAGCGATCCCCATAAATTAAGAGGATTATTGTACATAATATAATTAAATTCACTAAGGATATCATCTCAATCATATTATTTGAAAAGTGTAAATTACTAAATTGTAATAGCTCGTTGGAACCAGGATGAAGAGCTTTAAATGATGGGAGAATAAAAAATGTGACTTTCAGTGTAAAAACAAATAAAGCAATTTTAGGGGTTAAAACGTGATTTAATTAATAATATGAAGAATAACTTCAGAAGGTCACTTTATTAATTAAAAAGGGAGAAAAGGTCTTGGGGATTTATCCAAGGAGGGTGCACTCAGCCATAGAAATATTCTTTTCTGCTAATATCTAGGCTAACTCAGAGTTCGACTTGTGGAGGGGCAGCCTGGTACAGTGAGGCTGGGCACACTCTTTGTGGGAAGCCATCTTCTGTGATTGTTATACACCACTTTTGTGCACATGAGGGAAGACGTTCCAGCTGGTGGGTGACCTGCAATCCATAACAGTGCCTACATCACCCCAAAAGGGGAGAAATTGTGGCAATGTACAAGGGTAGATTCACTATTTGAAGAGCTGTAAGCACATCTCTACTAACAGGTCAGACTGTTAATTATTTTAGCTTATCTTCCACATGGGCATTGTGTTACAGCTGAACTGAGTTTATGCTATTTTCAATACTAATACTGCTGTTACAGTCTTAATACTGTTATTGTCAATTGTTTCTCTTTCCCGAGCAATAAATACAAGTGGGGACAGTTCTGGATTTGCTTAATTTGTGCCAAATCTTGTGTTCATGGTAACTGTTTGACAAAAAGCCCTAACCAATCATACACTAAAAAGTAACAGCAGTGAAAACAAATTAATATTAGCTGTAAGAGGAGACATCCCAATGGTATTAGGACAATTTGTCAACTGTTTGACTAAAGTTCCAACCTAAATATTCAACAGCAATCAACACCAAAACTAGACCAACCTCAAATCAGCTACAGAACAGTTAAATCAGATTCTTCGCAGTGGTCTTCAAAGTGTTTGACAAAAGCCATAAACCAACATACACTAGCAGTTAACAAAAAAACAGCCTTTCTCTAGTTGGGGACAATACAAGTTACCATTTATTTACCACTTGGTGCAGTTAGAGGAGAACTGGATTCAAGTAGACAATCAAAACCAAGGCACAATAATCTAACAGTAGCCCATCTGATTTCCTATATCACCTCAAAGAATTCTTTGGGTGAACAGAAGGAACTTGCAAACTGCAGCTGGAAATTCCACAACTTGCTATCTAACCACAGTTTTTATAGGGTACTTTTATGTACGCATTCTTCTTGCTAGCTACTGTCATTTCACCCTACTTTTCTCTGGAAAGTGTGTATTCATTACAGCCTTGGAGAACTATGTCCCTCCCGGATAGGATGATTTCTTATCTATAAGCCTATAGGTATTTAACATTAAAAGTAAAGAAACTTAAAACCCTACACTTACTCTTCACAAGAAAATAACAGTTTGTTTCCTGTTTTCCTTTTCTAGCTCTTCACAATTAGGGTGGAGAGATTTCAAAGTTATCAGCTTCCCTTGGAAAGTTGCCTGACCTTGTCAGAAGTAGAACCCTTCCATGAAGACAATAAATTAACTGGATATTCCAATGTGTAATTTCTTCTTTTCCGTGGAAACAGTATAAATTCCTCTTTTGTTTCTCCATATTTTTTGCACTTCATTAGTTGTTCAACTTCTCTGTTTGCATTTTGAGATAGCATGTATTCGTCTCATGTTTTCTTCTGATTTGCATCTTCCAAATTGTTTCTTCTTTCTTCCCACTGATATCTTCAAAATGGGGATCAATAAAGATTTGCCTTATAAATATTGAAATCTTGTTCTTGCCAATGTAGAACCTGGACACTCTTGTATTGATTATGTTAAAGGAGCTTGTTGACCATGCTTTAGGAGCACCCTAAGGGCCAAATACTTGAAAGTTGAAAGCCTATGCATTTGTTCGAAATGGCAATAGACAGATGAAAGATGTTGGAACTCCTGGAGGCTGGATGAGAAATGAAGAAAATATCCCCAAAAGGCTCCCCTGATATCAAAGTACAGACAATAGCTAAAAGTTTTGATTCAGGAAGGACTACAGGCAGAAAGTTCCAACATTGGAAAACGCAGAGACCAAAGGAGAAAACCTGTTGATTTTTATACCTTGGAGTTGTTCACCTAAGTGACATTTGCCTAAGTCACTAGGAAAAGGGGTTAAGTCACTTGGACTTTATATTAATGACTTGAGATGAGCATTAAATGCACTTTAGAGAATAAAGTGCACTTCAAGTAAAAATTTAAAAAGTGAGTGAATTAAATTTTATTTTGTGGAGAAAAGTGATTTTAATCACAACCACTTATCTAACCTAATTTGAGCCCTTGGATTAGATGGTTTTTCATTCACCCCAACTTTTTACCTAAAAAGAAAGTTTTCCAAGTGAAGAAGCACTTTTTGCATTTTTTAGAGAGTGGAGAGCCATTTCTGAGAAAGAGGGAAAAATAGTAGCAGAAGCAATTTTCTTTTGGCACGCAAATCGAGGAGAAAACAACAGGCAGCTTAGCACGAAAATCGAGGCAAACAACATGAGCATTTATTGATATTCTGTACAGGCCGTATAGTACTGATTCCATACATGGCACAAATCTCGAGGCAAAAGTATGGGCATGTTTTTAGGAAGAAATTCGGGCATAGTTTTTGAGGCAGAAATCTGGGCACGAATCCTGAGGCAGTTTAGCATGCACGGTTTTCAAAACATGCCCATACAGAACAGGCCGTACAGCTTGTCTGTACGGCTGTCGTACAGTCCATACAACAGCACGGAAATCGACGGGGGTGCAACATAAATTTTTGAGTTTGATGTTTTCTATTTTCGCACAAAAATCTAGGCATATTTTCTTTCTTCCGGTTGAGATAAGTTGGCATTGATTTTTCTGTCTACTGCTGTAATTTTTTCAAGATAAATAAAATTTTGTCTCTCACAGGTTTTCCCCGGAGGTTGGGGTTTTTCCTGGGTCATTGGACCAACAATTTATGTGTCTGAAAAGTTATGTGTGAATATTTTTTATTTGCTGCTCATAAAAAGTGGTAGAAATTCTTCTTGTGTTTCAGTCCAGTGTTTTAAAAATCGGTCTGACCGGTATCGGAACCGGCCGGTTCACCGGTTCGGTACCAAACCGGTTCAAACCGGCAGGCAAACCGGATCGGTGACCGGTTTGTTACCGAACCGGCCAGTTCGGTCACCAACCCGGCCGATTCGGTCACCAAACCGGTCCGGTTTGGTAACAATCCAGTCTGACCGACCGAGTTCCGATCCTGAGTGTCTGGTTACGATCCATCTCAACAATTTGTCCTTTTTTATTTATTTTTATTTTTATTGTTTTAACTTTTAACTTTTGTTTTTTGACCTAACCTAAAGGCTAATCCCTAACCTAACCCAACCCAACCCAACCCAACTACAAATAATAACAAGTTGAAGACACTCACTCACTTTTTGTTTGATGTTTGGAGTCTAGAGTGGAGCTGCTAACTTGCTACAGAGGCAGCCTGAGTGGACAGTGGAGTTCCGAGTGACTAAGTGGACAGTGGAGTTGGGCAGGGGTAGTGTTGAGTGGACAGTGCTATTGCTAAGTGGACAGTGCTGAGTGGAATCATGGATTATAATCTTGAAAATGTTTTTTTTTTTTAAATATAAATATTTTATGTATTTTTTAGCAAACCGATTCATTAAATTCAAATTGACCGATTCATTACCGATTCCGATTCCGAGTTGACCCACGACCGATTCCGAGTCCGATTCCGATTTTTAAAACTATGTTTCAGTCCTATATTGTTTATGAGAAAAATCTAATTTGCAGCAATATGCTAAATTGGGTTGGGCATTAAACAATGTCTAAAACAGAGTTGGAAACCGGGTTGGGAGAGTGATGAAAATTCTACATGGTATCTGAGCATTGTTAAAGAAAGGGCAAATTTTTACACAGTTAAAAATTTCAGACTTCAGTGATTTCTTTTGTTAGTGGGCAACACCTTGTTGAAACTTGAACTTTGCAGAGAAAATGGCAACAGGACTTAGGTTGAAGGATAGGCTTGGTGGGGCTGGGAATTTTGTCCCATGGAAAGCTAGGCTAGTGCTGATATTGGAGGAAAATGATTTGTGGGATGAGGTAGTTTACAACACTACAACTAATCCTATTGTGATACCTGCTTCCACCGATGCAACAACAATTTTTGCCTTCAACAAGAAGGACATAAAAGCTAGAAGAATTATCCTAGATGCAGTGAAAGACCATGTGATCCCACACATCTCGAGTAAGACCCATGCATATCAGATGTGGGATGCTTTGACCAGCTTGTTTCAAAGCTCAAACGAGAATAGGAAGATGGTTTGGAGAGAAAAGTTGAAAAGTATCAACATGGCCAAAGTTGAGGGTGTGATTTCTTACCTTACTAGAATCTCTCAGGTGAGAGATGAGCTGACAGCAGTGGGGGAGGTTGTCCCTGGTTCGAAGCTAGTGCGGACAACTTTGAATGGGGTTTCAAAGCCTTGGGCTATTTTTGTGGAGACCATAGTAGCCAAGGAGAACTTACCTACTTGGGACAGGACTTCGGATGACTTTGTTCAAGAAGAGACCTGGAGAGATCTTGTGCAGGGCAACTCTTCTACTAGCAGGGAGGATGAGGAGAATGTGGCGTTGACTACAAAGGGGAAGAACAAGTTCAAGAAGGGTGGGGCTAAGCAGCAGGAGGGACAGAAGAAGGATTTGAGCACTGTGAAGTGCTTCGCTTGTCAGAAGTTTGGGCACTAAGTTGGGCAGTGTCCACAAAAGAAGAAGAAGAAGTTGCAGATAGCAGCTTCGGCAGAGGTGGAGGAGTTTACAGCTAGATTCAAGAGAGAGTTTTCTCTCTGTACTAGGCATGTTGATAGAGAGAGAGCATCCATCATCACCAATGCATATATTGATATTGAGAAAGAGTATTCCTTGTTGACTAGTCATTCTTTGAGTGCATCCACCACCAACACGTGGTATATTGATAGTGGAGCTTCGAGCCACATGACAGGTGCTCGAGAGATGTTCTCCGAGCTTTCACAAGCAGGGATTGATGTGGAGGTAGTGTTGGGGAATGCCACAGTTGTCAGAGTTGTTGGGCATGGGACCATTTCATTTTAGAGAGAGTCCATGAATCCCATGATCTTAAGAGATGTCTTGTTTGTACCTGGGTTGAAGAAGAACTTGATCTCAGTTTCCATGATCGAAGATAGGAGTCTTGGGGTGTCCTTCCTGGATGGACATGTGCGTGTTTTTCCCAAGACTGCAGGTCCATCTGTTTCCTACACCATTGGAGTCAGATGTGGGAAACTGTACAAGCTCTTGTTTCAGCCCCAGCATGCTTTGTCACATAGTAGCGAAAGCAAGCTTTGTGAGTTGTGGCACAAGTGGATGGCTCATCTGCATCATCCAGCTTTGAGGATGTTGAGGTATATGGTTACAGGTTTGCCAAAGTTCAGCACTGAGCACAGTGATGTATGTAGGGGGTGTGCTTTGGGAAAGTACACCAAGACTGCTTTTACAAGCAGTGATATCAGGTCAGCAGGAGTTCTTGATTTGATACATTCCGACTTGTGTGGTCCTATGTCAGTTGTTTCTCAGAGAGGGTTCGAGTATTATGTGACATTCATTGATGACCATTCCAGGAAGACCTGGATCTACTTCTTGAAAAGCAAGAAATCTGAGGAGGTCTTGCAGAGGTTCCAAGAGTTCAAAGCTCTTGTGGAGAACCAGACTAGGAGGAAGATTCGGGCACTCAGATCAGATAACGAGCGTGAGTATACCTCCAAGGAGTTCGATGAGAATTGCAGATAGGAGGGCATTCGAAGACAGTTGACGGTACCATACACTCTTGAGCAGAATGGAATGGCAGAGAGGAAGAACAGATCTATTGTTGGAGCTGTGAGAGCCATGTTACATGATCGGTCGCTTCCTTTCTTCCTTTGGGCAGAGGCATGTAGTACAGTTGTATACCTTTAGAACATGAGTCCCCATCGTGCTGTGGGGAACAAGACACCTGAGGAAAGTTTCATAGGAAAGAAGCCTGAGGTGAGTCCATAGTTTTAAAAATCGAAATCGGACTCGGAATCGGTCGAGGGTCAACTCAGAATTGGAATCGGAATCGGTAATGAATCGGTCATAAATCAGCCGATTTGAATTTAATGAATCGGTTTGCTAAAAAATACATCAAATATTTAAATTTTAAAGAAAAACAACATTTTCAAGATTATAGTCCATGATTCCAAGGCATTGAAGACAAAATAACCAAAATCTGCTCATGTATATACCATATAAGAGTCAATATATCAAAATGGCACAGTGTACTGTAATCTGGAGTCTGTGACTGTACTCTGTGCAATACATAAATGATAATACATGTAACATATCTAGGATACTAGAACAAAATACATAATCCATGAGGCCTAGGCGGCTAGGCCCTATATAGTAAAGGCTATATGGCCTGGAGAGTCCAAAAAACATGCTACATAATCAACTACATAAATGATAATACATCATCAATGATCATCATCAAACTCAGCACCATTGCTAGAACTAGAACTAGAAGAAGAACCAGAAGGACTAGCAAATGCATCATGATCTGGCTCAGTCTCGGGCTCCTCAGGATCAAAGTCATCTGCTAATGAAGTAGTAGTACTGGCTGAATGTCGACGTCGTCGACGACTATAAGTACGAGGTCCTGATCGGCTAGTGCCTGCCATGCCTGGCACTGCTCTCTCAGCATCTACACCTGTATGAACTGATGGCATCGGCAGTAAAGGATCTGCATCCAACGGAACATCCAGCAAGTTCTGCAGCTCAACATCTAAGTCATCACCAAACTCTGGCGGTTGGGTCTCCACTACCCATTCTGAGTTTGGATCTATATCATCTAACACAATGGGAACTGTATCAGGTCTTTTGTTCATCAATTGGTTGCGCCTGAGTTGGAGGTTGTACTGCACAAAGACTAGATCGTTTAACCGTTTTTGCTCTCAACGGTTTCTCTTCTTTGTGTGAATCCGCTCAAACAAAGACCAATTGCGCTCAGACCCAGAAGAGCTGCAGGTTTGACTCAGGACCCAAATTGCAAACCTTTGCAATAGTTTAGTATGGTTACCAAATGCCTGCCACCATTGTGCTGCAAATGTGAAGAGACAAGGTAGTTAATAACTTAATTCAACAACATCGATTGTAAATTTGGCTAAGAATTGCAGTATTTACTATTTCCTATTTAGTATTTACAATTTAAGAATTGTAGTTTAAACTTTAAACTTTAAACTTTAAAAACATAAGTTAATTAAACAATGGAAATGTTTACCTGGTTGGTCTTCCTCTCTTGAAATCTTAGCAACATTATTGGCAAAGGTACTTATGGCGGTGGTGAAAGAGTTGATCTGTCGATGTATCTCCAATTGGTCCGACTCATTTGGGACCATGTGCTCAAGGCAAGAATACAATCCATCTGCTACCTCCCCAGTCGAATCTGGATCAATATGCGCTCTATACTGATACCTTGGGTTAAGAAAATACCCAGTTGCATGTATAGGGCGATGGAGTTGATTGTTCCATCTCCTATCAATGATCTCCCAAATAGGCCCATACTTGGCCACTCTATCTTTGTATGCTGCCTTTATCTGCTCCTTTGCTTGATCCATAGCTTCATAAATGTAGCCCATGGCCAATTTTTCCCCATCAACCAACCGCAACACCTTAACAAGTGGCTCAGTAATTGCCACAACCTTTGCTGCTCTTTTCCAAAATGAAGAGTTTTTAATTCTTTTCTTGGTGTCTTTTCCATCTTGTTTGAGGGCCCATTGGGATGAATTCCATTCATCACTTGAAAACATTTTCTCCAAGTTCTGTGCTTGGGAAATGAGAGATTGCAACGTAAGGAAGTGAGTTGCAAATCTAGTAACTGCAGGCCTAACAAGCTCCCTGCCCTGTGTGTGTCTCCTCATCAAGCTCAATACCCAACTGTGGTTGTAGATGTATTTGGTGATGCTTTTGGCATGCTCTATAGTGTCCTTGATCCAATCCTGTTTGCATATGTCCTCAAGCATGAGGTCTATGCAATGTGCCGCACATGGAGTCCAGAATATGGTTTTATGTTTTTCCTCTAACATCTTACCAGCAAGAACATAGTTAGAAGCATTATCTGTGATGATTTGTACAACATTACTTTCCCCCACCTCCTCAACAACGTCATCAAAAAGACGAAATAATAGATTTGCATCTTTCACCTGATCAGATGCATCACTTGATCTCAAAAACATGGTTCCTCATGGGCAAGAGACAAGAAAGTTTATGAGAGTACGACCCTTCTGATCGATCCATCCATCTGACATGCTAGTGCATCCTGTTCTGACCCATGACTGTTTGAAGTCCTTCAAGTATATTGACACTATCTCTTTTTGCAAAAGAGATCCCCTCAAGTCATGCATACTAGGGCCTTTGAAGCCCTTACCAACAGCTATAACAGCATCCCACATAGGTTGGTAATAAGAAGAGCGTGTAGCATTGAAGGAAAGATTAGCATCATACCACCATCTAGCTATGTACTCATAGGCAGCTTCTTTGTATTTCTTCTTCCAATGGTCATCTAAGGTGGGCTGAACATGTGTTGGAGGCATATGAAAAGCATTGGCACTAGCAGAGGATGTAAAATAGCTTTGAATGCCACCCTTCTTTTTTGATTTACCCTTCTCTTGTGTAGTATCGGAGGGTGCAACATACCCAAAATGATCCCTAAGATCGGTAGAAGGGATAGATGAAGAGCCTTCAATTGAACCTGGAGCATAGGTCCCACCCATCATTTTAGCAAGCCTCCTCTTGTTTCCTACTTCTTCCTCTATCTCTTTTTGCCTAGCCTTAGTCTCTTCAAACTTCTTAAAATATTCTTGCATATCAGCTCTAATTTGTCCAATGACATCTAGTGGAGCTTCACATGCCTTCACTTGCCCTTTGATGACAGCCAAGTGTTGTTTAAGCCTATAAATTCCACCACCCTTAATCAACTTCTTGCAATACTTGCAATACATAACCCCATCAATAACATCTGCATGGGCCCATGCCGGATCTTTTGCTTTTGGGGCCATTTCGAAATCCGGATAGGCTGAAAGTTGAAACAACGACGAGCATTAATTCCTCAAAAAAAACATAATAAAAAAACAACATTAATTCCTCAAAAAAAGTCGTAATTACTTGCTGGAATGTTTGTTTTCTTAACTTAATTTAGTATGATTTCATCATATATTTGCATTGGGTTGTGTGCCCAATTTCATATGCCATTTCTACATTGTTTTCATTGCCAATTTCAGCCTCTCAACAGAGTTTATAGCTTGCTGTAAATTCTAGTTTTAACTTCTACCTCTACTCTAAAAGCTTCCAGGATGGAAAATGGGCCATGTGAAAACTTCAAAATGTAAAATTGCTGAAGGATTCCTCTCTTAAGCTTCTAATCGTTGAACCTTGTAGCACTAGCAAAGCATCACCTTTTGAACTAAAATGCCAAATAGAGTCTTCATTTTGAAAGAAATTGCAGTTCATTGTGATATTTTAATATTTATATTTTTTTAAGCTTGTTGTACCTTTGTAAGCATGGGCATAATTTGTTTTATGTGACTTCCCTCCAAATATTCAGGATTTTATGCAGTAAGCTCTTGGATACAATTTGTGGATTTTAGTAATATTTGTACCTAAGTTTGTAATACATTAAATAATAAAAACCATGTAATAGTAGACTGTAGTATTAAGTTTGTAATACTCACTTGTTTGCCACTATCCACACTGCACAGTGCTGCCCCAGTGCCCACTCCAAAGCTCTTGTTTGCCACTGTCCACAGTCCTGCCCCATTGCCCACTCCAAAGCTATGCTAGTGCTGTTAGTAAGTTGCAACTTGCAACTCGGAACTCCACAGGTGTCAGTCCACACCTCGAAAATACTCCACAGTCCACACCTTGAAAATAAAATGAGTCAAACCCCGTCCAACTCCTTGCTCCACGGTTTCAACTTTCAACTTTCAAACAAAAAAAAGGTAATGATCTCAACCGGTAGTTGTATTTTGTAGTTGTGTTGGGTAGTTAGGTTAGGGAATGGGATAGGTTAGGACCTAGGTTAGGGAATAGGTTAGTAAAAATTTAAAAAATAAAAAAAGCAAAGTAAAAAATTTAAAAAATTGACATTTACCAAACTGGACCGGTCAGGCTCGAACTCGGCCGGTTGGACCGGTTAGTTACCAAACTGGACCGGTTTGGTACCAAACCGGCCAGTTCGGTAACTAACCGGTCCCCGATCCGGTTTACCTGCCAGTTTGACTCGGTTTGGTTCCGAACCGGTG
This sequence comes from Pseudotsuga menziesii, assembly GCA_001517045.1. Taxonomy (NCBI): domain Eukaryota; kingdom Viridiplantae; phylum Streptophyta; class Pinopsida; order Pinales; family Pinaceae; genus Pseudotsuga; species Pseudotsuga menziesii. The sequence goes on from LPNX010776984.1 coordinate 688,473, forward strand.
AACCGGCCGATTCCGAAACTGATTTGGCCGATTTTTAATACTATGGGTGAGTCATTTTCGGATATTTGGTTGCCTGACTTATTCACATGTCCCTTCTGAGAAGAGGACAAAGTTTCATCCCACATCAAAGAGAGACATCTTTGTGGGGTATGATGAGACTTCGAAGGCCTTCCGCATTTATCTTCCCTCCAAGAGGAAGGTTGTTGTGAGCAATGTTGCACGACTCGGACTCGGCAAAGACTCGGCTGGCATATGACTCGTCTACTCGGGAAAGACTCGGGACAAACTCGACAAGACTTGGGACAGACTCGGCAAATAGGAAAAACACTTATAATATGGTAAATTTTAGGCACAAAAAGGAGGTTAATGGCATTTCCAATCTATATAACTTATAAAACATTTGCAATAATTCATAACAAAAAGGAGTTTAATGGCATTTGCAATAATTCATAACATTATCTCATTAAAGATAGGAAAATTCCATATGGCTGAGATACTCGGCCTATGCCATCTCATTCGCTCTTTTTCACCTAGTCAAGGATCTCTCTCTTCTTTGCTCCTGAAATAGAAGTGGTCCATGAAATCTACACCCATCAAATTTAAACTACTTAGGTATGCTTCCTGAAAGCTGGTGACGACCGCCTTTAAGCTACCTTTTTATCAAGAATACCACCCATAACCCGAATTAATAATTTTTTAATAAAAAATTAAAAAAACATTAAAATTTTAAATAAATTAAGATTATTTTAAGAAAGCGAATAAAAACAAAATAAAAAACAATATTAAACCATCTAAAAATACATCAAGAAATAAAACCATTTATAAAAAATAAAATAATAATAATAAAAAATTTTAAAAACATTAAAATTTTAAATAAATTAAGATTATTTTAAGAAAACAAATAAAAACAAAATAAAAAATAATACTAAACCATTTAAAAAATACATTAAAAGTTATTAAACAATACATTAAACCATACAATCTTAAAATACATTAAACAATACAATATTAAAATACATTAAACAATATTAAACCATTTAAAAAAATAATATAAAAGAAAGATTAAAAGCTAAAACATTATATGGTATATATTATAATGCATCCTTTTTTAATAAAGGCGTGAAGAGGGAGAGTTAGGGGAAGGGCTCGATGCTCGGCATCGACCCGCCACCCATCCGACCATAGCCCCTCCAAAACCATCTTCCGCAAACCTAACACAACCAAAACGCATTGTCTGCGAACCTAACACTCAACCAAAACGCGGGGGCGTGTTTTCATTTCTCGACCAAGTTTGAGCGAGTTTGGGCCGAGTTCGAATGAGTCTGTGAGTAAGGGCGAGTCTGTGAACAGGGCCGAGTGCTGGCCGAGTCTGTTGCGGTTACCCGGCCCGACCATCGACTCGTGAAGACTCGCGAGTTCTCACGAGTGGTGCTTCACTGGTTGTGAGGACGGAAGTGGGATTTGAGGAGGAGCGGGCCTTCAGAAAGTCTAGAGAGTCAGAGCAAGGAGAGCAGCAGGTTCCCACACCTTAGGTAGCTTCACAGGTACCTTCAGTGCAGTTTACAGGTTCACAGGTTTTCGGGGTTACTGGACCACAGAGTATAGGCACAGGATCTCTAGTTTCAGTGGTTCATCCAGCAGGTTCTTCGGGGACAGGTTTTGTTTCTCAGGTCACAGGTTCACCATGTAGAGCTTCAGGATCACAAGGTTCACCAGCTCCTGGTTCACAGGTTACTGGGCCTTCTACCTTTAGGAGTTCATCAGATGAGGACAGACCAGTGTGAGAGCAACCTTCAGGGAAGAAGAATCCTAAGTGGCTTCAGGAGACCTTGATGGAAGCAAAGGAGTTTGGAATGCCCAAGGAGCCAGTGAGGGCTATAGTGATGCCAGACAGATTGGGTATGGCATTAGTTGCTAGTCTTCGTGATTCAGAGCCATCTACGTTTGAGGAGGCCTCTTAGCATCATGTTTGGAGAGATGCCATGATGGAAGAGTACCATTCCATCATGAAGAACGATGTTTGGGAGATTGTTCCGAGACATGAGGGGAAGTCAGTGGTGACTTCTCGTTGGCTTTACAAGCTAAAACATGCTGCAGATGGTAGTGTGGAGAAGTATAAGGCTCGATTTGTGGCGTGGGGGTTCTCACAGGTAGAGAGAGTTGATTATGATGAGACCTTTGCATTGGTTGCTCATTATACTTTTATCAGGGCGTTGATTTCCATTGTTGCAGAAATGAGTTGGAAGATCCATCAGATGGATGTGAAGACCGCATTTCTCAATGGAATCATAAAGGAGGAGGTGTATGTGGAGCAGCCACGGGGCTTTGAGATTCATGGGAGAGAGTCTCATGTGTGCACGCTGAAGAAAGCCTTGTATGGGCTGAAGCAAGCTCTTCGAGCTTGATATTCCAGGATAGACTCTTACTTACTGCGGATGGGTTTTCAGAAGAGTGAGGCCGATCCAAATCTCTATTTCATCATGGTTGGAGATGATCCGCTCATTCTTCAGTTATATGTAGATGATTTGTTTATCACAAGGGAGAGAGACCTATTGCAGTTTGCAAGAGAGATTTTGCCTCAGAGTACGAGATGACAGACATTGGGTTGATGCACTATTTTTTGGGATTGGAGGTTTGGCAGGAGCCTGGTCATATTTTCCTGGGACAAGAAAAGTATGCAGTTAATATTCTGAGGAGATTTTGGATGGAGGATTGCAGGTCGATGTCTATGCCTATGGTCACCAACTGGAAGAAGCTTCATGCTTCTGAGGGAAAGTTGGTGGATCCTACTTTATATCGTCAGCTCATAGGTTCATTGATGTATCTGGTCAACTCTAGGCCATATTTGTGTTTTACGGTGAACACTCTCAGTCAGTTTATGGTGGATCCTAGGAGGGTGCACTAGGTAGCCGCAAAATATGTGTTGAGATACCTTGCAGGTACAGTGGATTATGGTCTAAATTATAAAAGATCGGATGGGATTAGATTGATTGGCTTCACAGATTTAGATTGGACAGGCAGTGTGGCAGACCGAAAGACCATTTTCGGATGTTGTTTCAGTTTGGGATCGGCAGTAGTGTCGTGGTCCAGTCGGAAGAAAAAGTCTGTTGCTTTGATTCTGCGGAGGTCGAGTATATGGCAGCCAGTCAGGTCAGTTGCGAGGCGTTGTGGCTTCGCAAGTTATTGGTGGATTTATTTGATCAGGAGTTGAGGCCTACCGTGATTTACTGTGACAATCAGAGTTGCATCCAGCTCTTTCAGAATCCTGTATTTCATGACAGATCAAAGCATATTGAGATCAGATATCATTTCATCTGTGATTATGTTCAGAGAGGAGATGTGGCATTGCAATACATCTGATGAGCAGGTTGCAGATATCCTAACGAAGTCTCTTGGAAGAGACAAGTTTATTCATTTCAGAGACCAGTTGGGTGTGGTGAAGAACAACATGCTCGATAAGAGAGAGTGTTGATTTTTATACCTTGGAGTTGTTCCCCTAAGTGACATTTTCCTAAGTCACTAGGAAAAGGGGTTAAGTCACTTGGACTTTATATTAATGAGATGAACATTAAATGCACTTTAGAAAATAATGTGCACTTTAAGTAAAAATTTAAAAAGTGAGTGAATTAAATTTTATTTTGTGGAGAAAAGTGATTTTAATCACAACCACTCATCTAATCTAATTTGAGCCTTTGGATTAGATGGCTTTTCATTGACCCTAACTTTTTACCTAAAATGAATGTTTTCCAAGTGAAGAGACTTTTTGCATTTTTTGAGAGAGAGAAATAGCAGCAGAAGCATTTATCCTTTGGCACGCAAATCGAGGAGGAGAAAACAACAGGAAGCTTGGCACGAAAAATCAAGGCAAACAACAGGAGTATTTATTGTTGTTCTGTACAAACCGTACTGTATGGATTTCATATAGGGCACAAATCTCAAGGCATAAGTATGGGCACATTTTTCGAGGAAGAAATTCGGGCATGGTTTTCGAGGCAGAAATTTGGGCACAAATCTCGAGGCGAGGCAGTTTAGCAGGCACAGTTTTCAAGACAGGTCCGTATAGAACAAGCCTTACAGCTTGTCTGCACGACTGTCGTACAGTCCGTACAGCAGCACAGAAATTCAGCCTGTATAGCAGCACGAAAATCGAGGAGGGTGCAGCAAAAATTTCTGAGTTTGATGTTTTTTGTTTTGGCACAAAAATTGAGGCAGATTTTATTTCTTCCGGTTGAGATAAGTTGGGACTGATTTTTCTGTCTACTGCTGTAACTTTTTCAAGATAAATAAAATTTTCTCTCACAGGTTTTCCCCGGAGGTTGGGGTTTTTCCTGGATCATTGGACCAAAAATTTCTGTGTCTGAAAAATTATGCATGAATGTGTTTTATTTGGTGCTCATAAAAAGTTGTAGAAATTCTTCTTGTGTTTCAGTCCTATGTTGTTTATGAGAAAAATCTAATTTGCAGCAGTATGTTAAATTGGGTTGGGCATTAAACAATGTATAAAACGGAGTTGGAAACTGGGTTGGGAGAGTGTTGAAAATTCTACAAAACCTTCCACTAAAACTTTTCAAAATAATTCACAGAAGACATTGTACCAAATTTGTCTTCTAGTCAGCTAATTTCCAAAATAGTCAGCACCTGTGTCTACTCAAAGTTGCAGATTTCAAATGAAAAAAGGTTTGTCTAGAGTCCACTATTCATTTATGATATGCAAAAATTTTAACCTGCCATGGATGGAAAATTCCTTGCAGCTATCATAACAAAAAGATCGTTGGAAAAAAAAGTTGTTATTGATGTCAGGGATCACTAATGTCAAAGGTGTAAGTCATTGAGAAGATTAACGTCTCGTATACATCACCAATAGATATGACTAGACAGAAAGTGCCAAAAGTTGAAGGGGACCAGGAAGGACTGCTTGTCTCTAGCTTCATACTGATCCAATGAAGAAATCTCATGTCACTTGACAATATGGAACAAAGTCTTGAATGCCCTGAAGTAAACAAAGTCTCTGTCATACCTTATGCTCTCACAGTTATCAGTATACTCTGCTTCCCCATTAAAGGCAATCGAATCTGAAGTAAGTTGATGTCATAGTCATTGAAAGCTAAAAACTGAACAAGGCTGCTATGAACACAAGGTAAAGTACTGCTATAGAGTTTGAAGGAAGTGCCACTGATTTGAACCATTGGAAGCAAATCTGATCATCATGAAGATGGATACAGATACAAAGAATGATGCTAAGACTCTTGAAGACCTACACGATGCTTTGACATTCACAATTAAGAAACCCTTGAATCAATGAAGCACAAGTCGACCCACTACAAATCAAAATGTAGTGTCATATCAGCTCTTGCACCCAGTTGTTGAGGCATTTCAAAAAACACATCACGTATATATACATGTCCTCGTGTGATTCATGGTGTGTGAGTGTGCTTTGTATGTTTGGGGAAATCGCTGAGGTGTACTTGTGATTTATAGAGCAAATCTCTGTTTGCTTTTGACAGTAGTGAAACAGCGATGGACGTTATGAAGTCCAAGGATCCAGGCTAGCGTTGATGCCCCTTTGAAACACAGTGTGGTGACTTTCCCTCCATTTGAATTTAGTCACAATTCAACTAAGACAGAGAGAAGTCATGTTTGATTGAGACGTGTTTGGAAGTGTTAATCTGGTTAGGTTGAAACAATGATATCAGTTAATCGTGCATAATGGAGAATACACTCGCAGAGCAGAAACAACACCGTGCATCATAGGGTTCTGACTTCTGAGAGATCCATTCTGAAAGTTGCTGTACAGAGCAAAGAAATGAGACTTGACAGAGTTGTTTGTAAAAGCTTGCAATCTGGAGATAAGTCTCTTGGGTATGAGAAGACTGAGTAGAACTGATCATGTTAAGAGAACAATAGTGCGAAGTCTTTATCAAAGAGATGTGAGACTATTGTTAGACTGAGATCATATCTGAATGAGATTGAAGATCAAGGGGTACTCTACCAATGAATGGACCGTAGACCCTGGAATGAAGACCTGTGATCATGCCCAAGTGAAGATTGAAGAATACCCTGTTCCAAGAAATATTTACAGATCTTGAAGATAAGCACACTCTACCCAAGAACTCTTGAAGCTGACAGAGATCAAGCAGTAATCCTTAGACCTGAGCCTGAGTGACCTTCTTTATACCTGACATGAGTTGATAGCTGACCTTGAAGAAGTGTATGTATTGGTTGAAGGGTGTTTCAACAGTTGGTTTGGCAGTTTTGACAGAGATCCATCTTTGGGACAAACCTACAAGTCTAGTTGAGAAAAGAGTTGAGTTGAGAAGAGATTGAAGCTGACAGGATTGAAGTCCTGAATCATCGACAAGTTGAAGTTTGTCATTACCATCATCAGTTGAGCAGTTGGCAGAAGTTGAAGCTTTTGACGAGGTTGAAGCCTACTCCCAGTTAGTGGAAAAGCAAGGGAAGTTGTAGCTTCCATCTCAGTTGGTGCTGAGACCTGTGAGAGGTTGGAGCCTCTCTCCATTGATCAGTGGTTGACCCGAATTGGAGCTTGTGTTTAGGAGGTTGTAGCCTCCTTCCCGTTGGAGCAGGAGAACCAGGGGATTGGAGCCTCCTTTGATTTGGTACTCATATAATTTGGAGATTGGTGTCTCCTCATGTTCATATAAAAGACAATGGTTTTATCAATATTCTGTTATTGAGTTTCCATATAAATCTTGTGTACAGCTTGTGTATTTGTTGATGAGTCCTTATTGATGTTGATCTACATACACTTAATGATGAATGTTTATTAATGTATAAATATGCTTGAAGCAGTTTTGATTGAAAGAAAAAGTAATCAACTTGCAGGACACTAATTCACACCCCCCCTCGTCTCAGTGTCCCTAGTGTGTTCAACAAAGCTATATACTAGGAAGTCAACACCCTGTCTACTCAGAGCTGCAGAAGTGAATCTATGAAAAGGAGGCAGTGACGTAAGCCACTAATGCAGTCAGGAGCATGGTTACTTGGGAAAGGAAGCAAGGGCGGGAGCGAAAAGCAAAAATTTCAAAAGCTTCTGGTTTGGAAGCGTTTTTTATATAATATTTTTTTTTGTATATTTTAATGCATATATGTCAACAAATGCATGTAGAATGTTGAATTAGTTATGTAAAGCATAAAAATATGAAATAAACCATAATACCATACAACATCATTCATCAATCATCTAGTAGTGAATTTGTCAACCATAGGTCTGGTATCCATATCATCAACCTTAAAGCTTCAAATTTTCAATATATAAATAGGCTATAAACTAGGGATTTTTCAAAAATTACTTTTGAGGCGACCAATAGATAGGCTATAAACTAGGGATTCTTCAAAAACTGGTTTTGAGGCCACCAATATCAATTTGAACAATCAACACCACCAACATCAAGGTACATAGAGAGGTTGATGTGTTTGATTAAATACCAATCCCATACCCTCATACATGATAGATCATAGAACCTAGTGGAAACATTGCAATCCTGAAATCCTAAAAACTATTAAGTCTGTTGAATTTTGAATGGGATCAAAAATTCTACTTTTTGCATTTGAAATCCAATGAGGTTGGAACCACTCTCAAACATCCCAAAACAATTAATGGTAATGTTAAAAATTTAAGTAAAACGATAGAAAATGATATATCACTTTAAGAATTAAATATTACCATTTAATGCTACTGATGATTACTAAGGTTAGGTTTTTTGCTCTTAGAGTAGGTTTTTGATTTTCCTCCATTCTTCTCAACGGGGTTACATCAGCATATTGAGTGATTACTATTCTGTTCCAGGCACATTCAAAGCCTCCACCAACAAAAACGTGATGAAAGAGGGCTCATCCCTTTTGAAACAAATCAATTCGCTAGGTGGCTTGAAGGAGGCTAAACTTCCACATGCATCCCCTTATCTCTCCCGGGGGACTATACTCTCAGTCCTAGAAAGTTTTAGCAGCAACAGACACTTCCTCTTTCAAAAACGTCAAGATCAGCAGAAGGAGGGCACACTTTCAGCTGGGCATCAATTGTTGGAGAGGAGCAAATTTTTTTATCTTTCTAGCACAACTTGCATGCATCTCATCTATTGACAGAATATCAACATTATTATCAGTGGTATGTGTATATTTTCTAACTAAAAGTCTTTACCCTATTTTCTCTCGAGATCAGGTATTTCTTAGGGCTGTTTGGCACGACACTTTTTGCATGCACATTTTATTTATCTTTCCAGCACAATTTGAGCATCTAAACAACAAACATATTACCAAAGTACAATAGAATATCAGTTGGGATATTACATTCTTCTTGAGTGCATTCTTCCCATAATCTAGTAAACTTTGTTAGTTTCCTTCTGGAACATAATCCTTGAATAAATGATTCCCATGACCTTGAGAGACCATTCAATGTCATCATCACTATTTCAGCTTCTTCAACTTTGTCTCCAATGGCTTCAAGTTGTTCTTTGATTTGAGATACTCTTGTGAAGTAGGATTGAGTTGTTTTTGAGTTATACATCTTCACATTCTAGAGTTGTGTTCTTAATGTCATCTTCCGGTTGATATTCTTGCCTTCATACAATTTGGTCAAAGCATCAAACATTTGCTTTGGAGTCTTGGAATATGAGATATGAGGGATCAAATGATCCTTCATGGTATCCGCTATGATTCTCTTTGCCTTAACCATATTCTTCTTGTGCTTTCTTTTCCTTAACTTAATCTCCCTCTAGCTCTTCAACCTCTTCTTCAACATATTTTTCCAAGTCATTTTCTTCTAGGATGAGGAGCATCCTATACTTCCATGATCTAAAGTTATCAGCCCCTTCAAGCTTCTCTTCAACCTTGGTGTTGCTTGTCATCTTGTCAAATCTGGTTCTAGAAACCCTAGTAAGAGGAGGGTCAAAAATGAAAGTTCTTCAATGGAGAATTTGATCCATTGGAAAGATGCACCTCCCAGAGGCGAGGCGAGCAAACCCTCTTTTCACATAGATATTTGGACATAACAAGCAACAAATAGAAGCCCTAGTTTCCAACTTCCAGCATAAACTAGGTCAAAAATCAAAATTCTCGGATTTAAATTATGCCTTTGTTGTCGCCTCTTACGCGCCTAAGGTTAACGCAACAAAAATATTCAAGTTGCTCGGCACGTCCTTGGCGGCAAGTCTTGAGTCAAGTACTGTCGCTTGAACTTGACTCCTCTATTTAGGGTTAACTCCTAACGAAGCCAAAGCAAGTAGACCCTATTAATGTTACTAAGGCTTTTAGGTACTTAGATGTTTTGGATAAAAGATTGTTATTTAAGAGTTTTGGAATCAAATTACTGATCAAGACAATTGCAGAATTAACCTAGACAACATACATTAATAAAATAGTCATGACATTTAAAAGATAACTTAACTGAATAAAGCAAATAGTAGAAATTAAAGACCAGTGTCGTGACTTGGTATGACTTGGAACTGAGTTGGAATGAATTGTTTGAGGGTTGTACAATGGAAACATATTGTAGCAAAAGCGCCACTTGCTAAAACTCGTGCCATCTCATAATGGATATGTCCACTTTTTGGAGAATGCACCCCACTTGGAGAGAAGCACCCTCTCGTTGGATGAGGAAACTTTCACTTGTCATTACTTGTCGAGCAAAACACTCAAAAGTGTTTTAGAAACGTCTTGAATGTTTCTACTTTACTTCGCTAACTCACAAATTTCAATTTCGGCATGTTTCTTTTATTTTATGAGTTGCTGATTTTTTCACTTTATCCATTTTTTGATCTTTTTTACCATTTTCGAGTAATAATTAATTTTGGAGCTAAGTTGCACATAACGTGGAAAAGTTTCCGAGTTTCCGAAATGGGGACGCCTAGAAACGTGACCCCCCCAAAATGGGTTTGCCAAGGGAAACGTCGTATATATATATAATTTAAAACTACCTCGTTGCTTTGTAAAAAAATAAGAATGAGACAAATAAACAATAATTGAGAAGAAAAGCACATCTTTATTAATTGAGCATTTATCAGATGAGGCTTTACATCCAAAATTAGCTTTATAAGTTTATACTTGAGGCTTTATATGTTGCACAAACAAAAAAAACAAAACGTTAATCAATATTTTAATCAAAATGTTGATCGAAGGACGCTATGATCAAAACGTTGGTCAATATTTTAATAACAGAGTTTGGAATTTGCTTGTAACTTGTCAACGTCTGCCCCTTCTGTACGGCTGCAAGAAAAAGATAAATAGACAAATAAAAAATTTGAAGGACGCTCTTCTCAAAACATTGTGACAAACATGTGCTTATAAATATTTTAGAATAGGGTTTTAGATGTTTCTAGGTGTTAATTAGTTAAATTAAAAAATAATTTTAAGAAAAACCACTGTTTTTTGGACCCCACAACTGAAAAAAAATGGAAACATGTCATACAGCACAAAAAGTACCCGAAACTCTGTCGGTCGTACCGTACGGTGTTTCCAAATCGTGAAACGTCGTTCGGTACGACTGGCGACGTTTTGTACCAGTACCCGCGTTTCGGGGAGTTTCCGGTACTGGCTATGTCACAGGGTTCGGCGAATTTTATCCTTGGAGTTCGAAATTCGCCGAACTTTAAAAAAAAATCGAAATTCGTTTAGGTTCGGCAGATTCCAACGCCGAACCTCAAGGCGAACCGTATCGAATCGAATCGAACCTCAACGAACTCGAATCGAATCGAACCCTAAACGAACTCAAACGAATTTCAAGCGAATTTAATGCGAATTTCAGGCGAATTTAATGCGAATTTCAAGCAGATTTTAACAAATTTCCTTCACGCATTCCACTGTCCCGTCCTTTTCATCCGCTCTGGAGTCCACACTAAGCTCATTATTCCACAACCCCGACCCTATTCTGGACTGTGCATTCACCATTCAATATGTAGTTGATTTTGTAATTTACAACTGCAATTACCAATATATGCTGAAAATAGCGTCATGTTTAATAGTTTGCTTATTATTGAATCATTATGATTCATCATATTTATCATGTTTTGTATATTTAGGAATCAGGATGTGGCTCTTTAAAACTTGGAATTATGTTCATGTTGTAAATTTTAATATTTTTATTGCTGATTAGTGCTACTGCAGCACTGCTTACTCATACTAATTAGTGATTATAATGCTCAGATCCGCTAAATTTACTTACTTATTTCCTGCTTTTAAATTATTTCATTATTTAAATTTTATAGTGTAAATGTACATGGAGGTTGCAACTTGCAAGTTGCAGCATTGAACATAAATTATAATGATAAAATTTGATATATTTTCTTTATTTGTTTTATTGTATATTTTATTATATATACTATTATATATATGAAATTTTTTATATTGGCGAACCTAATGCCGAACCTCATCCCGAACTTCATAAAAAAAATCGAATTCGAATCGAATTTCAAGGTCGTCGAACTCGAATTCGAACTCAAACCATGTGACATAGGGTACTGGTACACCCTTCCGACAGAGTTTCCTGCAACTTAGTTTTGGAGATAAAGAATTACTCAGAAACTTAGGAAAGTGGGTTTAGGAGTTAAGTAGGTGCTCTGAATTACAAAATGAGCACCCCTGTTCAAATTCAGCCCCTAAATCACACTTTTATGCCTTAGAGAAATTCTACAATTTACTTATTAAAATTAAGCCTGGAAAAACGAAAAAAAAATCTGGAAAATTAAAAACACCTAAGTTCATATGACTAAAAAACAATGATTAGCATGGTAATATACATTGACACATAGGTTTTAATAACCTCCTAAGGCCTAACCGCCAAGACATTTACTCTAGCTTTGGAGGAGAGGGTGAAAAACTAGAAAATTATAAGTCATTAAAAAACAACATAATTCTCGAAAAAAAAACACCCTAGAGTAAAGTATTGATGATAAAGTCGTAGGAAAGCCAACCCTTTTACATAAATTTATCATGCTAAGTCATTTATTACAATTTCCCTGCAGGGGAATGAACATGAAAAAAATAAACGAAAAAGGGCCACTGATTGGCCTGATGGACTTCTGAACACATGTGATGAACAATTCAATTGTTCAAATCTTTGACTGCTCACTGGAAATCCACCTAAGTGCAACATAATGGATAACAATCTCCACAGGAAGATGTGCCCTCCTAGGGAGACTTCAATGATTCAAAGATCGAGCTTGATCTAAGGATGGAAAGGATAGAAGCACAGAGCCCTAATCTCCAGCAGTTGCAACTGTTACAGTGGTTGCAATGAATTCTTTCAACATGACTCTGATACCATGTTACAATTTTGACATACAAGCAATTATGTTAGAATTTCGATCATTTAACATGTCAGATCATAATAATTGCATGAATAAGGATCACTAAAAGAAAGACATTCAACAGTAAACACAAAGACACAAAGATTTATCCTAGGAAAACCCTCTCATGGGAAAAACATGGCATAACTTCTCAGTATAGGTTCGTTAACCAAGTACAATGTCACAATGTTAACAAGAAGCTTCTAATCAAACCCAAGAACAAGAGATAGATGTCTTCCAAGTCTTCTACAACCCAAAACAGTCTTCTTCTTAGTTGGAGCAAACCTCTTCCTCATGTAGGAGCGAACTTGCTTGTGGTGTGTGTCAAATGAGGAGTGCGCCCTCCTTATTTATACTTGTCTTTTGGGTGATTTTTCTTTAAGGGGAGGACTTGTCTATTACAAGTACAATACCTAAAATAATAATATCTTTTGGAGCCGACATTACAATACAATATATTATATAACATTGTTCTTTTAGGCTTTGACATGAAAAATACAATATGATAAATACAATGAGAATATCTTCTGAAGCTGCATCTTAATTCATCAGTTTCCTCATGATATAACCCTGAATCATGATCATGAGAAAACCCTAGCGCCTCCTTCCTCCTCCTTTTGCACTATGCCAAGATGAGCATAAGAGATGAGTGAATGAATGATACAAATGAGTTATATGACTTCTTATTTATACAAGTCCTTTACTTTTCATTTGGGTTTACTTTACATGCAGGGCCACATTAAATTACATTTCATTTCCATTTCCGGTCTGGGCCGACCTTCCATGTGCACATCATGTACCCATATCTACCCACTTGGCACATATCATCAGGGCTTTCTTCCTTGTTCAATGGTCTTGTATCGGCTTCAAAAACTTCTTCATTCTAAGAAAGATTGTCTATGATGGTCTCCTTCTCCAACCCTCTTACTTGGCATGTTTTCCTACTACTGCCCTAGGAGAATCATCAACACTTCCTCTCAGCGAGGGTAGACAACATGCCAAGCTAAGATATCAACACTCCCTCTTATCTTAGGAAGGTATTCTTGTTGCACAATCTTCAATGGTCTTCTTCTTGTCTTTTGGGAGTTCTTCTTTCGCTTGGAGAGGATGTCAATATGCTTAGCATAAATGATGAGTGAGAATCTAGGTACTAATCTCCCCATCCCGTCATAGGATGGTTGGGAGAAGGCACTGCCCCACTCTGGGCCATTTACTCCTAGCCAAGTCACATGGCTTATACTAGAGGAATGCCCAATGCTCATCCTCTAGGAGGATAGTGTGTACAACTGAGGGCTAATCTTCCCACCCCATCACAGGGTGTCCAAAAAAGGCATTGTCCTACTTTAAGCATTTTGGGACTAATCTCCTCACTCTGTCACAAAGTGTCCGGGAGAAGGCACTGTCTCATTCTGAGTCACTAGGGACTAATCTCTCCACCCTACCTCGGTGTCCGAGAGAAAGCACTGTCCCACCCTGTGCTCGATGCCTGATGCATCAACACTACTCATCATGCAAGGGTCAATCTCCATGTTGCCGCCTAATTCGCACCTTGAGTCACGTGGCAGCAATCTTCAAGCCACTAAGTGTGATCTTGGGGGCAAGCCAGAGTCAAGTGCTATCACCTGATACTCGACTCCTACATCTAGGCTAACTCCTAGCGAAGCCAAGGGGGGTGGCCTCTAATAAAAAGAAATCTAAGGCTTTTATTCTACAAAAGCAAAGTTAAAGATCTAGGAGTTAATGATGAAATAAATACTAAAACAAAGAACATTTTGAATATTATAAATCAACAGCATATAAATTTAATGAACATTCATGACATTGATCAATTGATTTAACCACAAGATATGAATTGTAAGGACCAGTGCCGAGAAGTGGAAGGATAATGTTGTGTCGTGAAAGTGTCGCAAGTGTCTCATTGTCAATTTTAAATTATTAATGAATGATTAAGGGAGTGGGTTTATTGTTGGTAAATTTCATTTATTTGAGAGGTGATCTTGATTATTGGGAAGGGGAATTCAAATATATTTTGAAAGTACATGGAATGGGTTTGGATTTACAAGAAGTGGTTCTTCTTGTGAACTGTGGGCTAAACCGGAGTTGCAGGGATGTGTCCAGCACTTCACCAAACAAGGGTGCAACCTGATGGATCCCCGCAGTCACTGTTTAGTGGTTCCTACTTCACTTAAAGGATTTTCCCACAACTAGTAACAGTATCCAGAATGTCAGATTTTCGTTATGGGAGGTCAATTGAAAGTGAGACTAATTACTAGTCACTCTAATCCCTTTCTTGTATGACCGACTGGTCGAACAAAGCCACAGAGGTCCAAAGCATACGGCGATAGGAGCCTTGATTATTTTTTAAAGTTTTAAATTAATAGTAAGTTGTTTAGAGGTTGAGAATCCTTTCCCATATTTCAGGGACTTCGGGAATGCATAATCGAATTCATTTTATTTGCCAAATAAAAAAGATAACATAAAGCAAAATGCAAACAAAAAGTAAATATTTTTTAATTAGTCCTACCTATGAATCTCTTTTCCAATGCCACCTACTCGAGCGAGCTCTTCCAATGACACTGTAATTCGGGAAAGCGTAGGGGTTAGTATTGGTTTTCTTATTTTGCAATGAATGAAAGAAAACTAACTAAAGCAACTACTCTAAAATTCAAACCAATCAACAAACCACTCAGATCCCCAAATGGGGATGGGATCTAGGCACTTTGGCAGCGCACTCTCTCTCTTTACTATGACGATTACAACTTTATTTTTGGGAAAACTTGTGATCTTTTATAACTCAAGATCAACAAGTTTACAAGTTTTTTAGAGTATTTTTTGAAGAAAGTGAAAGAAGAAGCTAGGTGTGATGTTCTTGGTTATCCAAATCTTCAAAATTTGAGAAACATGCCTCTCTACCTGTCCTACAAAAGCCAAAAAACAACAAACAATAATTAGTAGAAAATGGCCCCAAACACTTTAAAGTGTGTTTAGGGGAATACTACAAAAATCACAAAAAAAATCCAAGTTAAAAGACTGACTAAAATGCAAAAACTTAACTAAGGCAAGATAGGAAGCTTGCCTTCTTAAGATATTTGCTTGCCTTTTTTTGAGAGATGGCAAACAAATGTAAAGCACTAAATGCTAGAATGGAAATTTTAAAGCACAAATTCTTCTTAATCAAACCTTTTCAATTTTCAAAGTTTAAACTTGCAAAAAAGAAGAGATGGTAGCTTGATCTAGATCTTTAGATAAACTTTGAAAGCAAACCAGAAACTAGAATTTTAGATCTACTTTTAATATTTACTTCGATGATAGATCTAAATCAATAAAGGAGAATAACCGAGCAAAGTTTAAAGTTTTGGATCGAAAAGCAAGAAGAATCCAAGGTTGGCAAGAAAACTTTTGGGCAATAGAGCCATCCACTTTAGTGGAACCAAACGAATGGAGCTTCTTTCAAAAGTACTTGAAGAAAGGGAGAGCAAACAAGCTCACAAAATCCTTGCAACTTTGATCACTTGAAATGCTTCACAAACACTTACAGGAGCAAATTAAACGCACTAGTGTTAACCAAATAAAAATTTTAGAGATGCATGCATTCAAACAAGAATTGACAATATCTCTTAGATCTCTCATATAACTAACAAGAAGAAGTAAATTATTCAAATGTTACCTCTTATCCTACTGGAATAAAAATTCCCTTAAAAGGCTAGCACAATTCCAAACTACAAGCAAGCTTTATGAAAATACACAAGTTACCTCAATGGTTACTGAAGAGCATACTACATCCAAACATCCAATGGTCACACTAGCATAAGCCTCCAAATCCTTTCTTTATTATTTCCAAGAACAAAAGATTACAATGAGAAATTCAAGCAAAGGTTCAACCTTCTGATGCTATTGAGGCGAATTTCCTTGTTTATATAGAATTTTGGGACCTAGGGTGCGCATGAGCGACTGGAGATGCCAAGGGCACAAGAGGAGTTGAAGAGGGAGTGCCTCCCTTGATTTGGGCGAGTTGATTTCCAATTAACTTAGGTGGAATGTGCCACCTCTCAAGAGGTAGGCACATCCCTTCATTGGGATTAACCACAACCAATAGCATGACACCAAGCAAGAGATTGCGCCCTCTCTGGATAAGATGTGCCCCTCCTAACTCAATGAGAACTTGCCACAACTAGATATGATGTTGATTGATGATCTTGAATCTCAATTAACTCATATTTGATTGCTAGTTAACTCCCCTGAACTTCGGACATGTCCTAGACATGTTTCAATTTATTTAGGAAAAAGTTTTTTTGTCTTTTTGGCTTTTTCGAGGGATTTCTTATTTAAGTGATAAATAATCACTCAAAAACTTAGAAAAGTAGATTTAGGGGTTAAGTGGGTGCTCTGAGTTAGAAAACAAGTACCCCCATGGAAAATTTGGCCCCCTAACCACACTTTCATGACTTTTTACATTTTTTAATTAAAACATTATGAAGTCTCTGTTTTTTACTAGAAGTTTTATTTTTAGCCAAACTCAAAAATAAACCTAGGGGGACCTAGCACATGTTCATATGACTCTAAAATAATTCCTAGCATGGTGATATACATTGACACATGAACTTTAATAACCTCCTTAGGCCTAACCACCAAATTGATCATTCCAGCTTTGGAGGAGCAGGCGAAAAATTCGAAAATTATAAGTCATTAATTCAACAACATATAATTAACAAGGAAAAAAACATCTTTGAATACCTAGATTGATGTATAAGTCATAGGAAGCCAAGTTCTTTACAAAAATTCATCATGCTAGTACATTTTATTACAATATCCCCGCGAGGTATGAACATGTGGAAAAAATAAAAAAGGCCCTTGGAGGCTTGAATGGACTTTTGGACATTATAATGAACATATAATATGTTCAACTTTGCTCGCTCACTTGAAAATCCAACCAAGTGCAACATAGTTGGTACCACTCCCCATCCTATCACAGGATGTTCGAGAGAAGATACTGCCATGCGTTCAGGCTATTCACCCCTAGCCAAGTCACATGGCTAATACTGGGTGAATGTCTGCACAATGCTGCAACCATCAACATCTTATCCATTGTAGTTGCTCTCTCGGTCACAAAAGCCATCATGTTATCCTGAAGCCAACTCCCTCTGCATCCAGTCATTTTTCTCTACATCTGAGCATTTTGAGCATCTTGCTCTGCATCTGAGCATCCTGCTCTACATCTGGCCATCCTGCTCCCTCTCGAACACTAAATATCAACTGGGTCTGTAACCAGGATGGCATTAGAGCTTATATAATGTCTTCTTTGTTTAACAATCATCACTTGTCCTTCACAACATATCTCATTATCCTTCTCTTGTAGGTCATAACACATGGTCTTTCCTAAAAGTCAAATTTTGTCAAATAGTTAGCCACATTGCATAATTATGAAATTCAATCGATTCATATTGACATTTCAATGCAATGACAATTTCTTATGCATAACATGAGCCTATTGTTCATCAATCCTAGTCATATAAATGCATAAAAAAACGGTATCATATGCTCATTATAGATCCATTGTTCAATACACAATTTTATGAGTGCATTGCATAATCATGTCACAACATAATAAACATGACAATTTTCCTTAATATAGGCAAAGGAATGAAGTGTAACAATTATAGTAAGATATAGAACGGATGAAGAGTTTTTCCCTCTTTTGATCTCCAATTGCATTAACTCTTGAAATGGGTATGACAACATTACGCATCTAGTTGACAATTTAGCTGACAACGCGCTCTTTTACTTGTATTTGCAACGGATTTCCTTTACATTTGTCAGTGTTTAAGTTCAAATTGATGTCGGTATGCAATTGCACTTCTATTCTGCTGACCCTTGACTTTAATGTGGTGACTTCAATCCACGACTTTTGATTATTAAAACACTTTATATATTCGACGACTTTAAAATTAAAAGGTGGCTCTGTTTTTTTGAACCTTGAATTTTCTTTAAATCCTCAATAGGGTGACTTGCGTAACGATTTTAAAAAATCCAACATCAAGGGATTACAATCTTCCCCTTTATTTTTATATTTTTTCGGGTCTCTTCTACGTGTGAGGTTAAATTGGCAGATGCTTTATTAATGGTAAAAAAGGATGCGGCGAATAGACAACAACTTCTTTTATCTGCTTATTATTTAGATCGTCGGTCAACGACATGACTTCTTTCTAACTCACAGACTCTTCTTCCACACACGGGTATTTCAATCGAGCGGACTAGTGTACTCTTCGAACGGAGCGCCTTATATACTGGACAGACTTTCCCTCGAGAGGGGAGCCTGTCCAATGCACACCGTCGGATTTCTCATCCAACGGTGTGCATTGGACAAGCTCCCCTCCCGAGGGAAAGTCTGTCCAGTATATAAGGATTGCCCTCTTTGAACAGGGTGGCAAAGTCTTTCAATCATGCACGTCGAGATTCACAAACAAACTTCAACCTGTTCTTCGGGTTCGGCTAGGGCACAAATTTCAAACCGACAGGAAAACAAGCAATGTGTGTGGCTTTCAAAATTGGGCAGTGGTAACTTCTACACTAGCGTCTTCTTCAAACTTCATACAAATTAATTTAAGACTCTAGCCTTTCGACAGTCTCTCGTTTACAAAAGTCATATAGACTTCGGCTGTGTTCTTCACAAGAACTTGATGTATCTCATACTTCTTTCACTCAGGCACGGATGCAAACTCGACTCTCTTTTAATTCGATGGGTTCTTTTATTTCGATGGCAGCTCGATACTTGTGGGTGATAGAGTTTGCACTTTAATTCAAATATGTTAGATCTTAAATCTAATGCATTAGGATCACTGAAAGATAGACAAGCACAGCATAAAAGAAAGACAAAAAAATGTATCCTGGGAAACCACAAGGAAGAAAACTCAGCAACTTCTTCTGAATAGATTCGCCACTTAGTACAATGTCAGACAAAGATAGAAAACCCAAAGATAAAATAACTTATGCAGCTTCCTCTTCTTCTTCCCCAGGGAACTTGTCTTTCTCACTCTTGGAGCAAACTTGCTTGTCATTGTTGTGTGTCCAAATGAGGGAGAGTGCCTCCCTATTTATATTCTTCAATTGGGTGACCTCTTGCCCCAACAGGGCCGACTTCTCTATTTGACTGAGCCGACTTCTCCTAGGGAGACTCAAAAATACATTTTACACTTATTCTTTTGGGGACTAATGCCTTGGCTTACAACGGAGGTTTTACCTCGACTCTTACATGACCAGTTACATTAATCACATCCCTAATCGAAGGAAAAACATCTCTGAAAGGAGGAATAACAAAAGTACAATATAATAATAATAATACAAATAATATCTTCTGAAGTTACATTTTCAACAACACTCCCTCTTAACAAGGAAGGTATTCTTTTGACCTGGTCATCACCACAACTGGACACAATCTCTGGACATCATCATCATTGTTGCAACAACTCTTCATCTCGTTGACCATTGACTAGTGACATCTCTTGAATCTATACATCCTCAGAAGTTCTACAAAGGCAACCCTTTTTCATGTTGGATGTGGGCCTAGATCTCATCTAGGATTTCATCATCTCTACGAGCAAGCCATCAAGTAGGTACATCCCAGGATCACACACATGCGTCTCCTACTGTCATCCCGTCGTATCCATATCATCTCATGGAGAGAAACCTGTATGCCTACATTACATCCATGCAGACAACCTGCGTCTTCCACCCCATGGAGATCAACCCAGGAGCATACGTGTCTTCCGTCATGTGGAGAGCAGCCCAGATGCATATATCATGTCCACCAGACAACCTGCGTCTTCCATACTATGGATACAGCCCAAGAACATCTGTGTCTTCTACCCAGTGGATACATCCCAGATGTATTACGTATCTCTCTTAGTTAACCTACGTCTTCCACCCAGTGGATACAGCCCAGAAACATCTGCGTCTTCCACCCAGTGGATACAACCCAGAAACATCTGCGTCTTCCACCCAGTGGATACAGCCCAGATGTATTACGACTCTCTCTCGGCCAACCTACGTCTTAAGACATGTGGATATAGCCCAAGAGCATCTCAGATGCATTACGTCCTTACAGACTACCTGTAGAGAGTCTTGGAGGTTGCTCAATATGCACTTCTACTTTACTAAAGAAGTGTCTGGTAGATGGAGCAAACATCACGCCATAATCAACTCCCTCTTTCTGAGAGAAACCACGAACCTTGCTTTGTATTTCTCGATGTTGCCATCTGTTGCATACTTGATCTTGTAGATCCTCTTGGAAGACAATACAGACTTCCCTTCAGGTCTCGAAAGCCCATACCATACATCATTCTTAATGATCGATTGGTACTCTTCGATCATAGCATCCTTCCACTCTTTCTTCTTGGCTGCTTCTTCATAGCTGGAAGGCTTTGCATCAATGATGTCGCATAACAGTACCACATAACTAGAGTGTGTCTGAGTCCTCTTTCTTTCTCTGGAAGTCTCATATGGAGCACCATATTTCTCTGCATCTTGGATGATCTCTCGTGCCCAAGCTTGTCTTCTCTTGTGTGTGTTCACTTCTCGGGGTGGATCTACAGGTCTTTAAGGCTCGGTCATATCATGTTCTTCTGAAGTCACCTCTTATATAACTATGCCTTTGACTCTGGGAGCTTTAGGTTCTTCTTCATGTGCTTCGTCTGAGTAAATATGCTTTGAGAAATCTGGATGAATTATCGTCACTTATTCTTCAAAACAAGCCTCATCATTCTTCTCTTGTAGGTGACAGTACTACATACAATCCTTCCCACAAGTCAAATTCAATTGCATAATTAGAAACATTTCATAGTTTTCAAAACATTAATAATGACAAATTCTTATGATAAAGACATATGTCACATAGTCTTGCAACTATTTTAGCCAGTGCTTCAACACAACATTCATCCATATTCCGTATACATACAGTAACCTTCTAGATGCCTTCCATCTCTACCATAACATAATTAAGAGTGTGCATTGCTCTCAACATGTTAGCAAAGAGGTGTCATTCTAGATAAGTAGTAATGGAATGTTGTACAACGCCTAGGCCACTTACCCATCACATGCTTAGTAGTATATTGTTCATGAATGCAAACATTCTGACATGTATAATGCATTTCCTAGATCAACTAATCATAGATATGTACACAACTAAACAATATCATTTAAGCAAATAGATATACAGGAAATGACAATTCAAATACTTATCTTTGTTTGTTTGGTAGACTCCCTCTTGATCTTTGTCTCCTTGCAGGAATTATTGGAGTCCCTGGTAGTGTGCTCTACTCCATTATCTAATTCTGAGGACTTGTGTTTGTCTTGCTCATGATCGGCAATGATGAGCAAGTCTTCTACACCATAGATCTAAGTGTCCCTTCTTCTTCATCAATCACAACTGCATCTCTTCTTATCCAATGTTGAGATAGATAAGAGGTTCTTCTTCTTCATGGGTTGAATCCTTCTAGATCAAACATCTTCCTCATCACTTGAGGAATCTTCTCTTGTTCTCTTGTTTGTAGATTCATCATCTTCAACTGTATGTGCATGATGTCTCTTTTTCTTGTTTGCCTTGGTGGATCCTTTGTTTTTGGGGCAGTCTCTTGCAAAGTGGCCTTTCTCATCACATGTATAACATCCGAGACTAGAGAAGTCACGTTTAGATCTATGATTCTTTTGGAATCTTTTAGGCCTTTTGTGAGGGTGATCCTCCCTCTTGTTTCTATCCTTCTTTGCATGAGATGTTAGAGCTTGATCGTCATCAACCCCCATCTTTTCTTCTCTTGATACTAATCGAGCTTCTTCTTGGGTGCAATCCTCCCACAATCTGTTGAACTTGATAAGTTTCTTTATGGCGCATATTCCACCGATGAAAGAGTCCCATGATTTCAGAATGCCATTCAATGTGGTCGTTACTATCTCTCCTTCTTCAACATTCTCTTCAATGGCTTCAAGTTACTCCTTGATTTGAGAGACCCTTGAGAAGTAAGATTGGATGGTCTCTGAGTCTTGGATCTTCACATTCTTGATTTGATTCCTCAAGGTCATCTTTCGGTTGATGTTCTTCCCTTCATATAACTTGGTCAAAGCATCGAACATCTTCTTGGGAGTCTTCAATAAGGGACATGAGGAATGAGATGATCTTTGATAGAGTCTGCAATAGTCCTCTTGGCTCTAATTATGTTCCTTTTGTGAGTAGCCTTGGCCTCTTCTCCCTCTGGTTCTGGAACCTCCTCAGTGACATGTCCAAACATTCTCTTCTAGTATAAGAGAAATTATATAGTTCCATACTCGAAAGTTGTCAGCCCCTTCAAGCTTGGTGTGATTCATCATTTTGATATGAGAACCTCAAATGGTAATAGAAAAGAAATAGATCTTACCAATTTGAGATGTCCAAACTGCTTCTTAAACTGGCTGACCTAGGGTTTGACTGGGAAACCCTGATATTTCAAATTTGGAATCTTTCATATCTTATTGGATAGAAAGATGCGCCTCCTCAAGGCGAGGTGAATAGTATACTCCTTTTCCCAAAACTGTGGATAGGACTGCAAAATATTTGATGCCCAATTTTCTTCAATTTCTTCTGCAGAATTGTCCAGTATTAATTATGATGTATCTCTAAAATTTTTGTGCCACAAGGTCTAAAACTTCATCCTGAGGTAGTCAGATTTATCTTCCGTCCAACCCCATAGGTTAGAGCAAGATTGGATTCACCAAATGGAACTTATGCTAAGTTTCCCAAGGTGACTTGTTTATGGACTGGTTCAGTATAGCGAACTTGTACAGACTTCCATGTGTCACTGTTTCAACTTCAAGTTCTTAAACTCGCACTAGCGAAACTGCAATCCATTCCCTTTTTGGAACATCTTACGAAATTCGATTTGGATCTTCCTAGCCCGATATATAGCATTTCTCCCTAGGTCACTTGTTTAAAACTGAATTCTGGAAGAGGCAGAAACCCTATTTTGGAGGGATCATATCTCCTAAAGTACAGTGAATCTGAGGTTGAAACTCACACACAAGGCACATCAACATTTCATATTCGGCATGTCCAAGTTTCAGCTCTTAAGCCTTCACCAAAATCAAGTTATAGCGAAAATGCCCGAATCACTAGATTTTTCCTTCTAGGGTTTCAAGCATGAAGCCCTACTCTCTAACAGTTGTAGTTTGTAGCAGTATTTCAACTACACAGTTCCTTCTTTCAAGATGGCTTTGATACCATGTTAGAGTTTGCACTTTAATTCAAATATGTTAGATCTTTAATCTAATGCAATAGGATCACCTAAAGATAGACAAGCACAGCATAAAAGAAAGACACAAAGATTTTTACCTTGGGAAACCACAAGGGAGAAAACCCAGCAACTTCTTCTGTATAGATTCATCACTTAGTACAATGTCAAACAAAGATAGAAAACCCAAAGATAAGATACCATCTGCAGCTTTCTCTTCTTCTTCCCCAGCGAACTTGTCTTTCTCACTCTTGGAGCGAACTTGCTTGTGATTGTTGTGTGTCCAAATGAGGGAGAGCACCTGTAATGTTCCCAAAAGTGACATGCATGCAAACCCTAAAAATGACATGCATGCAAAGCTCAGAAGTGATATGCATGCAAGTCAACTGCAAATTAGTAGTTAAAGTGACCTAATTAGGTCAAAGATTAGGTTTTGCGCAGTTGAACTTTATAAATAGAGGATAAAGCGAGAAGAGACTTCACTTTTTTATTATGATTATTTTGGGAGCTCTTGGATAGCAGCACAGCAGTTGGGGTTGGAGACGGAGTCTTCAGCTAACAGGATTTCGACAGTGAAACATCTGTCCTAGTCTTATTCCGGTCAATGCAAGAGGATAGATCATTCAGTTCTATCAACGTACTTGAAAACAATAAAGATTGTTCAAGGGAAAGAAAAAGAAGACATCAAGATTCAAGAGGATCTAGGGCAAAGATTCAAAGCCTATACAGCTGCATATTCAGTTTATGAAGGGCATCTATATCAAATATTGAGCAGCATATATCATCACCAGTTAAGGGCACATCTATCCAATATTCAGGACAACGAATCCACTCTCAACAATTTCTTGACCTACTAAGGGCGTGAGCATCAAACTTCATGGAAGAAGGAAAGCAGGGTATTCATTGGAGAATGCATGAGCAGTAGGAATAGTGTGATTGTTTAAGGCAGTACAACTGGCACAAAGGCAGTGAGCTCATTACTCCTATCATTCCTATTGAGCCAAAGCATATTACTCCTTCGTTGGGTAGTAATCTACAATCCATCCATATCGTGAAGTTTCTATTAAAGACGTGGGCTTATTTATTATACTTCAGGGCAAGAGATTACTGTGGGCAGTGATTGAGGTGAGGAGCAGCAAATCCTTTCCCCATTTGTGGCATGGATTCTTATTATAATCGTGGGCATCATTACTATTGAGGAGAAGCCCATCTCTTCATTGGGGGCAGCCGTGTAACCTTCCTTGAGGGCTCATCAAATCTTGGGCAGCAATCTTCCTTAACACTACTGTGGTTGGAGCAGCTCTATCTCTTACAAACTCATGATCTTTGCCTGAGCAGCGACCTATCTTAACAAGATCGTGACCATTCTTGAGAAGCCAAGTATTCAGTAAATATTGTGTGACCAATCGTACCGGCTGCCAAGAATTGTAGAAGTCGTGTTCTCCTGGGAGCAGCCAGATAAAGGAGATTTGGCCTTAACAGAATTGGGAGACTGTATATGAGATGGCCATGCATTGTTAGGACAGAGGTTAAATTTGTAAAGAGAAGTGATCGCTAACAAGGTGT
>LPNX010776984.1:716277-736795 GCA_001517045.1 Pseudotsuga menziesii
GGCATTTCTATTGTTCCCACATTCCCAGAAGTTGTACAATGTAATGTCATGTTTTAATTAAATCATCAGAGACACCCGTTAACCTATTTTATTCCCATAGGTGTGAGCGGGTATTAAAGAAAAGGGAATAACTGAGGACTAATATCACTAGGAGCAGAAAGGAACATCAATTCAGTATTATTAAAGAAGGCCATTAGAGTTAATATCATAAAGCATGCGGAGCATGTAGGCCTTATTTCTTCAGTCTTAAAGTCAACATGAAATTAGAATTGCATGCATGCAAAAGTGACGCGTAAACCCTAAAAATGGCATGCAAACCCTAAAAGTACATGCTAAGCTATTTAAGAAGGGTTATTGGACCAAAGAAGACATCTATGATTATCATTGTTGATTTCGGGTTTTTGAGCAACAGCAGCAACAGTTGGGGTTGAAGACGGTGTCTTCAGCTATCAAGGGTTTCGACAGTGAAATCTATCTGCCCTAATCTCTTTCAGAGTAGGCCATCCAGGTCTACTATCGGCATTCATAGTATTCTTCCGTATTCAATGATCCAGCACCAACAGAACATCTATTTGCAGGTTCAAGTTTTGTAGTTGGGGGAATAGCTGGAAAACCCTAGAAGGATTCACTGGGACCCTTAAGCCTAGTTTTCCCTCCGCATGTCATCACCATTTCTCTCAGCATGCTTAGCACATCATACTAGGTTATCATCAGCTCATTGCCAGCACATCCAGGGCATCCAGCAGTAGATTCGTGGGGAAGAGGAGACGTCACCCTCTCAGAGCAAAACAATTCACTAGGTGCCTCAGGGAGGACAAAACTTTTGCATGTGACCACCATTCTCTCCGGCAGGTGAAGACCAACATCCTAGCAAGTTTCAGCCGCATCGGGCACCTCCTCCTCCAAAAACGTCAACATCTTCCTAAAGGGGGCACAAATGTAGTTGGGCGTCAAACTGAGGAAAGCAGCACTACATTCCGGCACCCTTTGCATGCATTATATCTGTAGAGTACTATCAGCTTATTTATCAGTGGTAAGTGTACATCTTCTTACTGAAATCTCTACCCTATAATCTCTCCAGATTAGCTATATTTTAGGGCCATTTGGCACGGCAATTTTGCATGCACTTTTTTTTCAGCTTTTTGCACATCATTGAGTATATGAACAACAACTTAGTAGCAAAGAACCGTAGAATATCAGTTTGGGATATTACATACAACATAGCTATTTTCAGTAATTTTTTGTTCTTGTAAAGCCACGAAAGCTATTGAATCGGACATTTGAATGTCCAGACCATTCCAAGCCTAGATCAATAATATTTAATAGTCAAAGTCTAAGGTTTTTATATGTATAATTTGGAGTAAAGAAAATGGAAAGTTTTGCGTTAGTCCCAGTAATAACCTGCCTATGATGTATATATTTGAAATCTGGACTCAATTTTTGCAAACACAAGCAGAATTTCAATTTACTTGTAAATATTGTTATAGAGATTTTAGGGGATGGTCTTTCTTGGCGTATTGGAAAGGGTTCCAGAGTCCACATAGGCTCAGATCCTTGGCCTGGATGTGGGGCAAGTCATCTTTTGCCGCCAGTATTGATCCAAGAGTTGCAGAATCAGAGGGTTTTTTCATCAACCAGATTGCAGACCCAGGATCCACTAGCCTATGGAGACAAGGTTGGAAGGATGCAAGCCCACTAGGATTGGGGGAGGTCCACTTCGAAAACTGGAATATTTTACTCAGAGCTCTAAATGTAGCACATAGCCGTATAACAGATAGAGAGGATGAACTAGTTTGGGTCCATGCAGCACACGGTACATATACCCCAAAATTGGGTTATATTCAGCTAAATATGGATTTGCAGCTAAGGGAGGAGCCTCTGTGGTGGTGGAAAGGCATATGGAAAATAAAAATGTCCCTTAAAAGCTCACATATTTATGAGGTGTATGATAGAAAACAAAGTGCCGACCTGGGATTTGATGAAACAAAGGCAGAAGGAAGGCCCAGGTTGGTGTGCTTTGTGTAAATCCAATGAGTAAACTGTAACCCATCTTTTCATTGGCTGTCCTTTTGTAAAACAAATTTGGAAGGAATGTTCAGATAAATTGGGACAGGATTGCAGGTGGCAAGGCTCCTCGGTGGAAGTCGCTTGGAGAGATTGGGTTTTGTCAGCCTCAAATCATCGGATAAAATCCTTAACTCTGATCATTAGTTGGGGAGTGTGGCTGGCCAGGAATGCAGCCATATTCCAGGAGAAGGCATTGATTCCAGAATTAAGTGTTGCTCAAGGCCTAAGTATCCTCTCGCATTTTCCACAAAAAAAGGATCCATTCCAATTCAATGTATTCAGGAAGAACAGGTGGACCATTCAAAACTGTGGGCTTTTTTTGACGGGGCATCCCAAAACAATTTCGAGACTAGTGGGGGGGGGGGGGGGGGGGGGGGGGGGTGCAGTACTCTTCTTCTCAGAATCCCATTTCTGCAAAATAAAAATGGGATTGGGCCCTGGCACAAATAATGTAAATTTCTTTTCTCTACGGATGAAATAAAATTTACGTTTTTTTCTAAGGAAAAAAAATTGGTAATATAAATTTCAGAATAATCAATTTTCTTTTAAATATTGTTCATATAGCTTTTATAATCTAGAAACCTCAGGATAGTAGCTTCCTAAAACAAATTGTACTACCCTCTTAATATGTAATAATTCAATAAAATAAGAACAAGAATTCTTCCATTGAACCACAAGATGAGAAATTTTTTAGACAAGTAACCACATAAAGTCTAGTATATTGTTTGCTTTCAGTCCTTCATCTATTAGCTCTAGTTGTTTATTAGCACTCAGAGGGGCATACGTCAATATATTCAAAAGCAAATATTGGAAAAGGTAGCAGAGACAAGTAAAAGTTAATAGTAAACAAGAAATGCAAAATAAACAGAAATTAATCACAACAATGAGTTGGCAATAACAACGAGATACTTACCAATAATACCTGCCATGGAGGAAGGCCCCAGATTGCACAAAAGTTATCCAGTATCTCAGTACTACACAGAAGAAACATAAAAGGTCCTGTCATCATGCCCGTAGGAAAAAACAAGCTCTTCAACAGTAATAATTATAAATAACATTCAGGTAGTGCAAATCATAAAGGTTCTCGAAAGAACAGGGAGGCTGAGAACAAACTAGTGATTTGCAGCCTTTGTAACTTCTTCAGTTGACTTCTCCAGGGTTTCAGCTATTTCTAAATTTCTTATATGTTGAAATTTATAATTTCCAAGTTCTTCCAGCAAGTCATTCAGCTGTGACTGATCTCCTCGCGCTAGAAGTGCTTGTGAAATTCCCCTTTCCTATTTATTGGAGAATAGTCATTAGTTTGATGCAAACAAACATACAAGAAGACATTATCTATAAGAACACATGTAATTATTCAAATTTCAAACAAAGACTCGCGCAGAACTTCTTCATTCGCAAGCCAAGCATAAAAATGGTTTTATACTTCGGTCACTAAGATTTTGCTAAAGCTTGCATAATAAAAGGAGAGATGAACCACCTGATTTTCCATATGGTGTGTTAAATTAGAAGGATCATAACCTAACCTTGTAATTCATTGCTTTTAAGTCTCTTTCCTTAAAATAACTGCTTCCATTTGAGAAAAAATAAAAAAGTACTTGTAACCTGCATTTACCTAGTTAAAGAGCAACAAAATGAGGTCAGTTGGCTCTAGTGGTTAAGGGATTGGACTTGTGAGAGTCAAATTACATGCATACAAAACATAGACAATGGGCCAATGTCAAAACAGTAGCACCAACCTCCCAAGCTAGGAGCTTCTCCCTAAATGGAAGAATTCCCCAGATCAACGAAGCACCAATACAGGGTACGCCATTGTTTATCCTCCATGCAATACCCAAATAATTTGAAAACTGAATAAGTGTGGGGAATGCATCTAATCCTTGAGCTTGACCAATTCAAAATCAACAGGCCCTAAAGCAACAAAAAAACAGGTTTTGATTGGCTGTCACTTTTGGGGAACTAGAGATTATGGAAGTCTCCCCTTCTTTTGGTTTTGCTTTAAACACTCTAACTGTGTTAATACAACACAAATTACTAAATTGTTCTGTATAGGTGAATATATGATAAAAGTTAAAACATTGAAATCACCAAATCTGACACAATACAGCATCTCTTAGCAATTGAAATTTTTAACATGATAGGAAAATTTACTATAGAAATCTCAGGCTGCAAATAAATATATCACTACAAGGTTCAGTCTACAAACTGTTTTTGGACGGATGTTAAAAGGCAAGCAACAATAGTCATGTTGCCTGACTCGGTTCCCTTAGGAACAGGGCACAGGTTTTGTCTCAATCTTTCCCACTCTTCTGCATTCTCAGTAGATTCACCACACTTTGCCAAGTGTTTTACCCAAATTATGCAGACAACCAAACACTACATGCAATCCTATAATCAAGTGCAGGACAACTTTCAAAATTGGAATTTAGGTACTTAATTTCATCATATCAAACCAACACAAAGATAGCAGAAAGAAACTTATTGTAGCAGAACCTGAATATGGGGAAATGGTTGCCAAGGGAGCATTCACCATCCAACCAGCCATAGGCAGTCCTACTCAAATGCCACACCAGAGTTGGGGCTATGAAATGACAAGGCCTATGTACAGAATTACTGGCTCTTCGCCGAATTCTTAGCAATTGCATGCCAATCCCTCGCTAGCTTACACATTAGGACAAGTCTAAGGGCAAAACAACTCAACAGGCACCACTGCTAGCCTGCTCAATTAGCAAGGTGAGAGTCATAACAGCTCCAGACCTTAGTAAAAGGACACCCTGCAGAAGTTAGTCAGGCATCCTTTTCAGCCTACTTGTTGGCACAAAACCTCTTTGCCAGCCTATTCGCTGGAACAAAGGACCCAAATCCTTGTTAGCCTCCTCAAAAGAACAAGGAATTGTCATTAAACTGCATTTGCAGCAGCTCCTGCCTCAGTCTGTCACTGCTATTGAATATTCCCTCACAGGAGGAGGAAAACCAGTATAGCACACAGAAAAAAGGATCTGGAACTCTGTGCATGAACATAGCATGGAGGTTTCAACTTTCAATTCCTAGTGTTGCCCAGCTAACCAACTAGGTGGCCAACCATGTACCATGTGCATTGAAGATGAGAAAGAAGTACCTAATGAAGTTTTTTTTCAAGCAAGGCAGCTCTTCTTATCTTTTCTCCATGAAATTTCCGCATCCCTGCGGGGGATATTGTAATAATATGTCAACATGAAGATCTAGTTTTGTAAAACTTAGTTGCCTAGGACTTTTTCATTAGGGAAGTCATTTCATCGAGTGTTTTTTCCCTTGGATAATTAAAATTTATTTCTAATGATTTTAATTATCTGAGTTTTTCACTAAAAAATACCTCCAATTTTCTCTTTCTTGCATACAAATTTATGCATTTTAATTTTAGTTTGTTGAGTGTTTCAAAACTGATTTTAACTCTTTTATACTCAAATTCTTTCAAAATTATTCATTTGGCAACTTTGTGTAAATTTTGTATATATATTGCACTAACATACTAACTTCCTCGAAGTGATTTTGGGTACATTTTATCATTTTTCTGTTTGCTGGTTTTTAGCAGGTTGGTAACAAAACAAGGCAAAACTCTGTCAAATTTCAGCGAAGAAGGGTGCAAAGGTTACCCCAAAGGAAAAGCTTCAAGGCCATCACAAGAAAGGGGTGAAAAAACGGTTTTTCCCACTTCTTTCCTCTTATTCTTTATGCTGAAATTTCAGCCATTGCAACAAGTCCAAGAGAGTCTCTTGGACTTGATTTCTTATTTTGCATTTTCAGTTAATTGCAAAAGAAGTTGGGCTTTCCCACCTTTGCATAAGCAATTGTTGATTGGTGTGGGTTTAGATTAGTTAAAGTTTCATTTTTTATTTTTTATTTTTTTTGCCCACGCTTTGCAAGTGATTTGGCTATGCCATGCTTACAAAATTGTGTCGGTTAGTGTTCTATTTTTGCTATTTTCATTTGCCCACACCTTGTAAGTGATTTGGCTTTGCCATCCTTGCGAAATCGTGTTGGCTTGTATCTTTCTTTCTTTTATTTTTATTTGCCCACACCTTGCAAGTGATTTGGCTATGCCATCCTTGCAATATCGTACTGGCTTGCATTGTTAATAATTGTTAAATTCTTCATTTCGTTGAAAATAAACCTTGCCCAAATCTTCACCCCGTATTCACTCCCCTTGCCGGTTGGTCCGACCCTGGGTGACAAGAAAGGGAGAAGATTCAAGTTGGCTAGAATAATAGGCATTTCAATCCATTATTGCAAACCTGAGAAAAGAGGATTAGTGTGTGGAGCTAGAGGGGTAGAGGTCGTTGGGGGCCTCATGGCACTTTGTGTCCTCCTGTTAAGCACCTGGCTAGTTTTTGGGACTGACTTGTGGAGCTAGGAGGGAACCTTGTGCTCTCTTATTGAGCACCCAACAGTTTCTCTCAGTTTAGGGATACGGGTTGGAGGTAGACACATTGGTTAGTTGGTTTATTTTCTCATGCAAACACATAAATCCCTTGAGTTGAAAAAAGACCTTAAAATAATTCAAATCTATTGGACCAATTGCACGACATCACGATCTTTCATTTTATTTACTATTGCAACCAATGTTTATTTGGTTCAATTGTACTTCAAGCTCATCTCGTACATGTTAGCTCAATTGCTTAAAGTATTTTACATTTGATGAATGTGGTCTTTTCATTATTGTAGTGAACGAATGATTTAGAGCAATTTGTGCATTTTGGCAATTTCATTGTAATCTTTATTTGTGACTCCATAGCCCGAATTAGGTAGGCACTAGTTTAGTAATACTATATTTCTCTTACAATTATATTTGGTTTACAAATAAAGAAAGATTTGTCTGTCATATGAAATTATTGCATTTCTGCATGATTGATTGCCATAAAGCTTAAATTAATCTAATCATCTTTTAATTCCTAAAACACAACCTTTGAAACATAAGAAATAGGGACTACCCCCTTGACCTTTTAGGAGTTGGGTCTAAACGGAGGAGTTACGAATCGAGGTGACATTGGGTTCTAATTTCATAGCTTCCCTCAGGAACACACCTAGTGGTTGGAAAACTTTTCCACGGTCAAGTGTGTTTTAGGCGGTAACACCTAGCAACAAGTTCTCCTTGGTTCTTTTTGGTCCAGTATGAACTCTCTGCTCTCTATAAGTGCAAGTTCTCCTTTCAAGTCTAACAAAGCATGTCTCTGAAGTTCAGGTTGAGCTTGGTGATGATGCCAAGTATCCAATTGCAAGAGTTGGTGCCATTCCTTTCCAACTCTAGTCGGGTAACTCTTTAGACTTTGATGATGTATTATGTTCGGAAATAAAATGCAAAAATCCATATCTTAAGCAAGCACACACAATGAAGAAGAAGATTGTTCCCATGGAAACTCAAAAATGGGAAAACCACCAACGATAGATCTATTACCCTTGATCAGTCTTGGCAAGGCATGGCCAATCCATCCATCACCAGCTAATCAAGCAATTTACAACGGAATCACTCAAGCCCTTAAGTAGGCTTCATCACATCCAATACCATGGACACCCAAAACCATGGACCCATAAACCACCAGTGGTAAACCCATCTTTGACTCTTTTATTGAGTAAAGTTCAACGGTTTAACCTAACATTCCCCCCTTTAAACTTGACTTGGGGTAATCACCAACACCCCTCAAAGTTTTAATCGAGTATCTAGGAATACAACATGCCCCCGTCTTCAATGTACCTAAATCTACCTCTAGACTTTTCATAGGTGACTCACAAAGTCAAAGGGTATGCATGCCTAACCAGGTCGTACAGTCGAATGCCCATTTACATTGTGATCAAATCCCAACTCCATAAAAAAAATGTTTCTAGTGAACAAATCACTTCTTCATCTGCATCTTCAATGTGCTCATCCTTCATCCGTAGGTACCTCAAACTCCTACAAGTGTTGTTAGAAGATCTACCGGGTTAAGTAGATGCTCGCAACGATACTCTCCTTCACTATTTATTTATTGTTAATTGGTGAACCAAAAAGTTTTGAAGAAGCAATGCAGGTAGAAACCAAAAAGAAGTGGAAGCAAAGCAAGAAAAAGGAGATGGACTCCTTGGTATGAAACTGTTGAAATACTGAGAGGGGGGTGAATTAGTATTTGGACAATCAAAAATTTAATCAAAAGCAGGTTGCTGATCACCAATCACAACACATCATCAATATGTATTAAAATAACAAGCTGCACAGTACACAATATTTTTTTACATGGAAACACAAGTTCTGGGGGTAAAACCACAGAATCCTTTTAAAAATAGTTTTCCAAAAATAACTAGAAGGCGGCAACAACCCCCTTATTATAAAGACTTAAAATTTTCCAGCTGTAACTGGAAGGAGGCTACGACCTCCTAATTTATAGGCTTCAACTCCCTAGTTTTCCAGCTTCAACCGGAAGGAGGCTACGACCTCCTTTCCTTGCCTCATCCTGCCACCCTGGTAAGAAAGAGATTGTCGAACCTGTAGACCTGTCGCATACCAAACTTTGAATCTTTTGCTGATAACCTCTGCACACTGATCACTGCCAAATCATCCCTGTATATGTCACTGCCACACATTGCTTTGTACACATCGTCAACCATAATTACTGACCAAATAGTTCTTCTCCGCTTGCATCATCATAGGTGTGCATCAAAGTCATCAAGTATGAACCATCATCATCCAGTAAGTACTATCATCATCAAGTATGTGCAATCATCATCAACATGTAATATGTATGTAATAAGTACACATCATAGTGCATAGAAGTATGTCATCACACCATGGCAAGCATCATATCATAGCATGTGTCAAGGAGAGTGTGCATCATCATATCAAGTCAAGACATGTATCATCATGTATATATCGTCATCAACATTGCAATACGTTTACACTTCACTGTTTGCTATACTTGAACATATCCCTTCATGCTAATACATATCACTATACATTGTGCACATTTGTACACTCCAATATACAATCTACTATACAGACCTTTGCACACTTTACACTTACTGTACATGTCATTATATTACAATTCACAAATACTGTGCACACACATACATACCTTGTTACTGAAGAACTTCCAAACTCACTTTCCACATGTAGCAGACTTCAAGACTAATCATCCAGGGACTAAGGATAACTGTGTAGACTTCAAGCAAGACAACAACAAAACAAACTTGTTGCTGTAACTCTTAATCACCAAAAACAGGACTATGTCCAGCCTTTGAGAAGTAGACACCTTTCTGCTGCTTCTTGACACCTGAGACAACTCAATCCTCAAAGAGAAAACCTATGGAAAAATCCGGGTCTGTTGTAGCCTTAGGAAACTCGAGACTGTGTTCTTTTTTTTTTGTTGCTGAAAACCTTAAAAATCCACAGTCTGCTGCAGCTTGAGGAAACTCGGGCCTGTTTTTTTTTCTGCTAAAAGCCTAAAAAATCCACAGTTTGCTGCTCCAGAACTCTGCCAGCAAAAAAGGAGGACTGTTCTTAATCCCTAAGCAAAATCAGTGGTGGAAGAAGGGATTGTCTTACTGCTGCTCATTCAACATTAACCCAGCGAAGAATACCTCAGTCAAGAATACCAGCAGAGAAAAAAAAAGGTTGCAAGAAAAGGGTCTCTTTCAAAAATGGGTCTGCTCCTTTTTGCTGCTAGAAGAACCCAGAAATAAAACTCATATCACTGCACCTTAAGTCCGAAAATCCTCAGTCAGCTAGCGAGTCCGAGTCCGAGTCCGAGTTGACCCTCGGCCAATTCCGAGTCCGAGTCCGAGTTTTGTATGAGCAATAAAAATGCCTTCAGTTCTTTGAGATATCTGGAGTCCCAAGAAGAAATTCAATTCACCGAGTAATGACATTTCAAACTCTTTCTGCATGTCCTTAACAAATTGTGGACTCGGTGAATCGTTATCACTTCCAAATATGATATCATCAACGTAACTTCAATTGGTATCAGAGCAAGTTCCTTCAGAACAGACTAACCGTTGGAAGGTAATTATGGGGAAGTTTGCTAAACAAAGCAAATATGGAACACCCTTGTTTGATGGGAGCAACTATGCATTCTGGAGCATAAGAATGAGAGCCTTTATAGAAGCTCAAGGAATCGAAATATGGTAGAGTATCGAGAATGGATACAAAGTACCAAAGACCATGCCAACAGATGCAGATGAGTTGGTTCAATACAACAACAACTCGAAGGCCAGAAATCATCTCCTAGGTGCTATAAACGAAGTTGTATTCAACAAAGTGATGAACTGTCCCTCTGCAAAGGAAATGTGGGACAAACTCCAAACCACATATGAAGGAGACAGTAAAGTCAAGGAAGGCAAACTTCAAAACTAGACTTGGGACTTGGTTTGGTTGCCTGCATGTCAAAGAGTGTTGCAGAATAAATGGATTTACAAGTTGAAGAAAGAAGATGTAGAAAAAAAGAGGTACAAGGCCAATTATTAGGAAATAAAATGCAAAAATACATATAATAAGCAAGCACACACAATGAAGGAAGATTGTTATCATGGAAACCCAAAACCGAGAGAACCACCAACAATAGATCTATTACCCTTGACCACTCCAACCAAGGCGTGGCCAATCCAATCATCATCAGCCACTCACTTGAAATTTACAATGAAGTCACTCAAGCCCTTAAGTAGGCTTCATCACATGCAATACCATGGGAAAATACCATGGGACACCCAAAACCATGGCCCCGTAAACCACCAATGGTAAACCCATCTTTGACTCTTTTATCGAGTCAAGTTTAACCTAACAATGTCATTTGTTCCAAGCCTCAAAAAGAATTTGCTTTCAGCTTCGGTCATGGAAGATAAGGGCTATGCAGTAGAGTTCAAGAACCAAGAAATCCTTATAAGACCAAAGGAGTCTAGCCTAGAATCAACCCAGGTGATGGGGATTAGGCAAGGCAATTATACAAGTTATAGGGTGTACCTATTTGAGCCCTAGTACATAACAGAAATAACTTGTGTGAGTTATGGCACAAGAGGATGGGGCACTTGCATCACTAAGCGTTGCCTATTATAAGGGAGATCGTCACAGGTCTTCCAGAGTTAAGCATTAAGCAGCAACGTGTATGCAAAAGGTGAGTGCTTGGCAAGCATGACAAAGCTGCTTTCCCAAGTAGTGAGCATAGGTCCAAAAGGATCCTAGATATGGTGCATTTGGATGTGTGTGGACCAATGCTAGTAACATCAATCACAAGAAGCATGTACTATGTTTCCTTCATTGAAGACTTCTCTCGCAAAACTTGGACCTACTTACTAAAGACCAAGAATGAGGTATTTAGAAGGTTTCAAGAATTCAAAGCTATTGTGGAGAACTAGATGGGGAAGAAGATCAAAGTTTCAAGATCGAACAATGGGGGTGAGTATCCCTCCACTAATATTGAGGATTTCTACAAGGATGCAGGAATCAAGAGGGAGTTCATTATATCATACAACCCGCAACAGAACGAGGTTGCAAAGCAGAAGAATCAACCATTATAGGGGTTGCTAAATCCATGATACATGACTAGGATTTGACGATGTTTTTATGGACAGAAGCATGTGATGCAACAGTCTACATCCAGAAGAGGTGTTCTCACAGGATTTTGGTGGACAAGACACCAAAGGATACATTCACTAGTGTGAAGTCAAAGGTGAGTCATTTTTGCATCTTTGGTTGTCCAATTTAGATTCATATACCAGTCAAGAAGAGGAACAAGTTAGATCCCTCCAACAGGAAGGGCTAATTTGCCGGTTACAATGAGACTTCAAAGGCTCACAAGATCTATATTGCAAGGGAGAGAACAACAAATGTAAGCAAGGATGTGAATTTTGACGAAGACTCTGAATCCAAGAATTCTATTGAGCCTATTCCAGTGACAGAGGATGACAAGCAGGAAGATCCGAAGGTAGAGCCAAGTTCACCAATGACTTCCAATTCAAGGTAGCAACCTTCAGATGCAGAGGAGTATCCTCCAACTCCTATCAGTTCCGTTAGGAGGCCTTGATCACTCAAACATTAAGGGATGCTCATGAGCATGTTGAGGCTCCTAGGAGCACATTCAAGGAGAGAAAACCTCCGAAGAGGTTTCCAATCTACATGATGTTAATGAGTAGCATTATAAATTCCAATCCTTCCAATTTTCAGGATACAGCAGACCAGCAGGTTTGGAGGGATGCCATGGTGGAGTACAGTATGGGACATTGTGCCTACAGCAAAGGGAAAATCAGTAGTGACTTCAAAATGGCTCTACAAGATCAAGCATGTGGTAAATGACGACATAGAGAAGTACAAAGCAAGGTTTGTGGTGAGAGGGCTCTCCCAGAAAGAGAGAGTGGATTACGAGGATACCTTTTGCTCCAATCACCAAGTACACTTCCATTAGAGCAATGATGTCTTTAGTCTCCATTATGGGATGGAGGGTACATCAAATAGATGTGAAGACAACGTTCCTCGATAGGATAATTGAGGAAGAAGTGCAAATCAAGCAACCTTAGGGCTTTGAGATCAGTGGGAAGGAGCCCCATGTGTGCAAGCTGAAAAAAGGCCTTGTATGGACTCAAGCAGGCACCAAGAGCATGGTTTTTCAAGATGGATGGATACCTACAGAGCATGGGATTTACCAATAGTGAAGCAATTCCCAACTTATATTTCATATTTGTTGAGGTTGATCTCTCATTTTGGTACTATATGTAGATGACCTATTTCTTACAGGTCCAGAGAAGCTCATTGCAGGGTGGAAGGAAGATATGGTAGTTGAGTTCGAAATGAAGGTCATTGGCACAATGCATTGCTTCTTAAGGTTAGAGTTTTGATAGAGACCAGGCGGGATTTTCCTTAGGCAAGGTAAGTATGCAATCGAGATCCTGAACAGATTCTGGATGGAGGACTCAGGGATGCTAACCCATGCCGCGCCTATGATCAAAAATTTGAAGAATGTAAACACTTAAAATTCAGATATGGTGGATCCCATGATGTACAAGCAATTGATAGGTTCCTTGATGTATATGGTCAACACTAGGATAGATATATGTTTTGCAATGAACACCTTGAGCCAGTTCATGGTGGAGCCAAGGCAGGAGCATTGGGTAGTAGCAAAACATGTGCTCGGATACTTGAGGGGCATAGTGAAGTATGGGATGAGATATCTTGGAGATGGTGAAGTGAAGTTGCAGGGGTATATAGATTCAGATATCAACAGTAAAGAATCATAACCATTATTTGAATCAACCTTAAACTCAGATACTTTAGGTTGATCTTGTCACTGAAGGGACATGTCAACTGGATAAACAAATTTTCATACCTTGAGAGAGAGCTTAAGAGGTTTAAAGCAAAAGCATACCGATCCAGACTTCTTAGTCAACAGGTACAGTCATACCCAGTATAGTCATGCTGACAAAGGACACACAGTCAATACTTTTACACAGTCATGCAGGGAAACCCACAGTCCATACATGAAGGGAAACTCACGGTCACGCTAGAAAAACCACAGTCCACACATAAAGTGAAACTCACGGTGACGCTGGGGAAAACCACAAACCACACATAAAGTGAAACCTGCGGTCATGCTGGGGAAAACCACAGACCGCACATAAAGAGAAACTATCGATCACGTTGGGGAAAACCACCCACAGTTCATCCTGAAAGAGAAACTTCAAGTTCACGCTGGGAAAACACCCACAGTTCATACTGAAAGAGAAAAACATGTTCACGCTGGAAAATGCAGATACAGTCGCGTTGAGAGCATGCGGATATAGTCACAGGTAAGGAAAGGGTTCACGCTAGTGGGGAGAGCACCCAAGTTGTTGTAACAAAGGAGAGGGATCATGCTACTGGGTAGAGCAGCCATACTGCTACAACAACAGAGAAGGATCACGCAAAGGTGCAGTCACATGGAGGGTCACGCGGAGGACGGATCCCCTGAGGCAGCAGTCACGCTGGGAAAACAACCCACGGTCCACACTCATGAACAGACCCGCGAATGTGCAGAGGAGGCATGCACACGAAGGTGTAGTCATGTAGAGCATGCAGAGGAGTCACGCTGAGGAATCACACAATCACGTGGAAGGGTTGCAGGCGCTGGGCGTAGCGTCCTCGTGGAGCAACAGAGCCCGATCACACTGGAGCAATAGACAACGAATCAGATGCGTGTCGCATGTTTAAATTAGAACTTTAATTTATAATCTTGATGCTCCTTAAGGTTGGGTATCAAAGGTCTATATATTAATAAAATGGTCCAAGTTAAAAATCATAAACA
This sequence comes from Pseudotsuga menziesii, assembly GCA_001517045.1. Lineage (NCBI taxonomy): Eukaryota > Viridiplantae > Streptophyta > Pinopsida > Pinales > Pinaceae > Pseudotsuga > Pseudotsuga menziesii. The sequence goes on from LPNX010776984.1 coordinate 730,614, forward strand.
TAACCAAAGGTCCAAAGGTTTTATAAAGTGAAAACTATAAAACTTAAGGTAGTATCAAAAAGATCCAAGAATGGTCCAAAGGTCATAAAAATAAAATCATAAGATAAAAAGGGTTCAAAGGTTTTATTAATAAAACCATAAAGTAAAATATGACTTAGGATAAAACCCATAAGGTAAGAGTTAAAGGCGCACACACAATAAGAGTGTTAGGACCAAGTAAAATAAATGACCATGAGTCAACCAAAGGGGTCACAATAAAAACAACCCACATACCCACAAGATCAAGGTGAACCATAAGGGAGGTCAAACATTTACCTATAGGACCAACAAGACCAAGGGCTTTAATCTTTTCTCTCTCTCAAGGTACATCGTTTCTTATATTTTATCATCACCGTATAAGGGGGAGATCCAAACCGGATGGTACGATCCTTTGGTCCTCAATACTGCTCCTAAGGGTTAGGTACTACTGAAATCATCAAGGGGTGTCCAGTCCCTTGAGAAGCAACCTAACAGTAACGATTAGGAGAGAGGACATCACACATCATAATCTTCCATTCTTAAAGAATGGCTCTCAGCCCTAGGCTGAGTTTCAGTCCTAGACTGAATCATGTTGATCAACCCCTGAACCCCGACCAGGTCCTCCATTCTCCCGGAGAATGGTCCTCGGTACTAAGATGAGCTTCAGTCCTAGACTGAAAGTCGATCAACTACCTGCAGGAACTACTTGGACATCGTGTCCCTAGTCCCAGATGGAACACAAACGCTCAACGAGGACTAAATAAAAAAATATTTATTCATAAAAATTATGTTGATGATCAATGTACAATAGAAATCCCGTTTATATAAATTTACGGGGTATGAATATGACTTTCCGTAAAGTCATGTTCTTTCGTGGTTAATTACAATTTATATGATTTTTAGTTTTTAAAACTTTATTACATTATTTTACTTTTCTCTATATATTTTTAATTTTATATATATATATATATAACATTGCCCTCTTCTTTTAAGATGCTCTGTCCTCAAAACAAGGTAATGACAGGTGTTGATGAATGAACATCTCTGTTTCCCAAGAAGTGTCTTCTTCTGGACAATTCTTCCACTTAATAAGGTATTCTTTAATGATGCAAAAACGTAGTCTTCTTTCTCTGGTGTTGATGATAGCTTCTTGTTCTAATACACGTTTCCCTTCTTCATCCAACGTAGGAAGTGTCGTCTAAGCAGTTTGATGTTGATCCAACTGTCTTTTGAGATTTGAAATGTGAAAAACATTATGAATTCGACTCTTGTCTGGTAACTTCAATTCATATGCTACCGGGTTTAATTTTTCGGATAATTTGATAGGGCCCATAAGACTAGGGAGCAAATTTATTCTTTCCTTGTTGCTTAAGTGACAATTGCTTGTATGGATGAAGTCTTACAAATAATACCCAATTTGCTACCTCAAATTCTCTTTCTGTCCTATGTTGGTCTACCTGCTGTTTCATACGATTTTGTGCCAAGATTAAATTATCTTTGAGTACTTGCATTACCTTCTGATTTTCTTCAAGTTGACTTTTTACTGCAGGTATTTTGTATCTTCTTGAACGAGTTCCTTCCATCGAGGAGGCGCACAACCATACAATGCTTGAAAAGGTGTCATTTTGGCCAATGTATGATAAGTGGAGTTATACCACCATTCTGCAAAATGTAGCCACTATAACCATTTATTCTGCTTGTCAGTGACAAAACTATAACCACCATTCTGCAAGATGTAGCCACTGTAACCATTTATTCTGCCATTGTAGCTGTATTTCGGTTACACAGTGGAACTTCTCTGATTCAGAAACTGCTACCACCAATAGATGCGCCCTAGTAAGGTGAGTTAGCCTAGCCCTCCTTGCTTGATGATCTATGGAGAGAATACCTTCAACTAGGAAGCCCTAGTTCCCGCATCTGCATAGTGCCTTCTTTCAGAAAAGCTCTGATACCATGTTAGTTTTTCTTAAGATTTGATTAGATTATCTAGGATCTTTATCTGAAAGAATAGCAAGTACAGAAAAATGTATAAGATATAAAAAGTACACAAGACACAAATATTTTCATCGGGGAAACCATAAAGGAGAAAAACCTGTAAACTTCTTCAGAATAGTAAGATGATCAAAAGCAGTAATAAGAAATGTTCAGCAACTATCTTTCTCTCCTCCTCTGACTGTCTCTCTCTCTCATGCGCCTTAGAGAGTGTGTGAGGTGTGTATAAATGAGGGAGAGTGCCTCCCTATTTATACCCTTTCAAGTCATTGGCCAAATATAAGACTCGAGCCTACATGTCATCTCACATGGGGCCCACTTCTCCTAAAGAGACCACAATTACATATTACATGATGCTACACTGGGGACTATTGCCTCGACTTACAACGGAGGTTGTACCTCAAGGTCTAGACACAATTTAGACATCCCGTAAAGGGGTAACACACATCCCCAATGGGCGTACAACAACATACAATGATAATATACATCAAAATATCTTCCGAAGTTACAAATACATCAACACTCCCTCTTAACTAGGAAGGTATTCTCTCTCTACACAGTCATCAACACATATGGTCAGGTCTTCATCGCATCGTCATCATCAAGGAGTCATAGAGTCTTCATCATAGTTGCTGCCATCGTCTTCTTATAATTTGATCATCGTCCCATACTATCTATCATCAGAAGTTTCTACAGTGCCAACCCTTTTTCATGTTGGATGTAGGCCTAGGCCTCTTGCCAGGTCTTCATCATCTCTGCGAGCAAGCCATCAAGTAGGTACATCTCAGGACTTATTATATGCCTCTTGCAAAACCTAGAGGATCTCCCAGGAATGATTAGATGCCACTGCAAAACCTGAAAGAGCATCCCAAGACTGAGTACATGCCTTACAAAACCTGTGTACCCTACTGTTACCTCATCATCTTCAGAACATCTCATCGTCACACAGAGCACAACCCAGATACACATAACACAGCACTTACATCCACCGGCATGGGAGGACAAACCTACCATCATCTGGGAAAGGCTCAGCATTTACATCAACAACCATGGGAGGACCAACCTACCACCATGTCGAAAAAGCTTTAGCATTTACATCAACGACCATGGGAAGACCAACCTACCACCATGTCGGAAAAGCTCAGCATTTACATAAACGACCATGGGAGGACCAAATTACCACCATGTCGGAAAAGCTTCAGCATTTACATCAACGACCATGGGACGACCAACCTACCACCATGTAAAAAAAGCTCGGCAATTACATCAACAACCATGGGAGGACCAACCTACCACCATGTCGAAAAAGCCCATGTGTATCTGCGTCTTTCGGACTCATCACTTCCCCTTGGAAGGAACCTCGATCTGAAGCAGTGTTACAAAAATCGCCGATTTATCGGCCACATCGCAAGATATCGCGATGTTTACTCCACGGCGATATTATCGGAAAATATCGCGGCGATAAATTGGCGATACATAGGCGATAAATTGGCGATACATCGGCGATATTTCTCATAAAAATCGCGAGTCGATGGTTGACATCACCGGCTTTGACATAAAAGCCCGAAAGTTGAAAATTAAAACGCAAATCGCCGGCTTTAACTCATCCGCATAGGGCACGCCGCGAGTGCTCAGTGGACTCACTAAATTTCGAGAACAAACGAGAAGGAGACAGGGGTTTAAAGTTTAAACTTTGAAGCTGTGTGGTAAGGAGGAAGCTCGGGGACAGTCTACAGAAGCATGCGGACTGAAGCACGCGGAGTCGCGGACAGAGGAAAAACGCTGGTAGACTGTCGCTCGCCGCTCCCGATTTGAACAATGAATAGTATATATTATGTATTATATAATATATAATATATATTATATAATATATAATATATATTATATATTATATAATATATATTATATAATATATAATATATANNNTCGGGAGGTGGAATGGCTTCGAAAACCAAAAATGCATGTTTTTTATTGCCATATACTATATTGTGACTTGTGTATAAATTTATAACACATTTTTTTATTAATAATTATAAATTTTATTTTATTAAATTATTATATAATTATTTATATTATATAGATATCTATGCTCTTTCCCTTTTAAATTTCTTAAATTAAATCAAATGAAATAGCCGCGTTTTATTTTTTATTTTAGCTCCAATCGCTACAGTAAAGAGATTGCCCAAGGTTGATAGTGACTACCTCAGCCCTTATTTTAAATTATTTGAGCCATCGTTGAGACTTTTCTTGGAAGCTTCATTGTACTTATCCATGTTGTTCCTATTTTTCAATTTTTGCAAAATCACTGAATTGATATTAATAAATTAATAATTCATAAATTAATAATCAGTCTGATTTTACACAGTCATAATATAGAGTCTAGACTACACTGATTTTACACAGTTATAATATAGCTCACTTTAAGAATTTATATAACTTTTTTTTTAAATATATAATATATATTAGATATTATATAATATATAATATATATTAGATATTATATAATATATATTAGATATTATATAGCGTATGAAACCAAACTTTTTGGGATTTCAAATAATACAAGCTATTACAATAGCTCGCAAGGAAACACGGAAATTTTAACAATTAATGTTAGGCTGCAAACCCAAAAAGAAACTAGACCTCTTATACATCTTATATATCGGTTTTATTTCCATATTCGTGTAGCTATGTGTTTATTTGATGTTCTTGTTGCTTTAGATGTTTAGAAAATTGAAAAAAAATGAATATTTTTGTATTTTTTTACATTGCCGATATATTGCCGATGTTTGCCGACATTTTCGCTGATAAATCCGATAATATCTTTTTGGACCCCCGGCGATATATTCGCCGACACGATATTTGTAACATTGATCTGAAGTACATCAAGCTTCTCTCTGAAGTATTCAAACTTCACTTTGGTTATTTCTAGCATAGAATCACATTAGGACTGATTACGTCCAAGGATAACCTGTGAGCTTCGCTAGGACTGATTACATCCGAGGACAACCTACAGTACTGATTACGTTTGAGCAACCTACGAGCTTTGCTAGGATTTTATGCTCAGACAACCTATCTCACCAGCTATGCTAGAACTCATCACTCCCTCTTTCGAGAGATCTCGATCTGGATCACATACTGGAGCTTCACTGCTTCTCTTTGCATCATACAAAAAATGCGAGTCAAATCAATCAAAGCAAATAGTAGCTTCCAAAAGAAACATACTGCCACACAAAAAGCCGAGCAAGTGGCAACATATTTTGCCTCGGTTGTACTTAGTGCCATGCAGGAATGCATCGTACCAAACTAGTAGACCATACTGGATCTCAAACTGAAGAAGCAACCCAAGGTGCTCTTCTTCTCAATGGCGCTGCCAATCTGAATCAACATAACCATGCGGGTTAGTTTTCTGATTCGTATCATACTTGAGCCCATACTCAACTGTACCCTTCAGGTACCTCACTGCATACTTTGCAACCAAGTGAGCATGTCTCGAATCCGTCAGGAACTGGCTCAGGTTGTTCGCAGCAAAGCATATGTCTGGTCTCATATTCGTCAAGCACATCAATGAACAAATCATATGACGATACATCGTGGCATCAAACGTCTCTAATGAAGCATCACACAAAAGCCTCAAGTTTGATGCCATAGGTGTGGTTATCGCTTTGCGGTCCAGTATTCTGAATTTCTTCAGAATTTTCACTGCATACTTTCCTTGACCAAGGAAAATATCATTCGCATTTTGCCACACCTCCAAGCCTAAGAAGTAGAGCATTATCCCTAGGTATTTCATCTCGAACTCTGTAGCAAGTCTCCTCCTTGCATCTTTAATGAGTTCCTCTTTTCCTATCAGGAACAGGTTATCGACATATAACAGGAGCATCACTGGTCTTCCGCCTTCAACCTTGAAGTAAAGGTTGGAATCCGCTTTACTCTCGGTAAAGCCTAGAGCCATCAGTAAGTTGTCCATCCTACCATACCATGTCGAACCTAAGGATCTTCTGTAGTCACTCCCTTTGAAGCGGAGCATCACTCTCCCTCTTCCTTTCGTACTCTATGCATAGTTACATATTTCGTGTCGGCGAATATATCGCCGGGGGTCCAGAATGAAACTTATCGGCAACAACGGCGAAAATATCGGAAAATATCGGCAAATGTCGTTTCGCATTAAA
>LPNX010777041.1:0-10389 GCA_001517045.1 Pseudotsuga menziesii
ATATATATATATATATATATATATATATATATATATATATATCTATATATAGAAGAGTTTCTTTCTTATATGTAAATAGCGACAGTATTTATTCTCTTGGTTCACCACTTGTGATCTTTGCCGTAAGTTAATTTCACCTAGAGTGTATAACCTGTAATGCTGTAATGATTGTTCTAACAGTAAAATACATTATCAAATTATAATATTAGTATAATCGACCGCTGGTTATTCATCTTCTATAATGAAGATTGCTTCCTATAAGGTTCTAAACATTACAGTGAAGTACCAAGTCCTAAGGACTTATAGTCTAGTGGGATGGTTCTGCTCCAGTTTCTTATTTTATTTTATAATACTTCTTTTGGATCAAGCATCTGACCACATTACTTAACTTATGTCAATTATTCAAGAGAGATTGATTTATTAACTCATGCAAGTACTAGACAGTTCTAAAATATTATGTTACTAATAAAAAAAATGGAGAAGCTAAAAGTACTTGTCATGGTTGGTAAATAGCCAAAAGTTATTAATCTTTGTTGATTTGAGCTATGTACAGGATTCATAGCCATCATCCGATTATTTGCCACCCACTAATCTATAATTTCTATGATATTCAATGATACATACACAAATAACATTATCAAGTCACAACATAAATGTTGGTGACAATATGATTAGCTATGCAAAGTTTGTTAGTAATACTTTATTATCATAGTTTGGCTAAGGGAGGAAATAGCCTTTTTCTTTTCATCTCCTAAGTATCATAAGATTTACTTTATTAACCTAGTTTCGATAGCTCAGGGCTTATCAACATATGTAACTATAATATTTATGCTATCAAAATAATGGATAAACCATTAGGGATAAACTATAGCTTAAATGCATAAAAATACCTTGAGCATGAATAAGCATAAAATACTTTGAGCATAAATAAGGATTAAGATGTTGCATTGATTCTATGATCAATCAAAAGTTTGATATAAATTAACGTTAAATTATAAAGTTTATATTATAATTTGCAATGGTTAATGGATGTGGTGTTAGACCACTCCAACGATGATATTATGGGTATGGTTGTGTATAAAAACAAGGCTTTGAATTCTCCCTCGTTCCAAACTATACAACGACTATATTATAAGCTTGGCAAATGATTTGAAAGTTCATCGTTTAAGTCATGCAACCGTAGGTTGACTCCATGATAGTGTGGAACCTTTCTAAATGATTGCAATACTATATGATTGAGCCAAGATTATGTTTAAATAATTGGAATTCGATTGCATTCAGGAACTATACGATTTACCCACTGCATGGCTGAATAATTTGTGAATCCACGTGGTTCTTATTTGGCCAAGTGTTAGGAGTATAAGGGTTTACAAACCCTACTCATTCTCATTCTTCTCCGTTGTTTTCGAGCCTTCGGACCTCTCTGCAACTGCTCTATGGCCGCCATCCTTACCCTACTGTGAATGATTAAGAGCTCTGCGTCCTAGTTACATTATTCAATCGACCTTCATCATCCTCGAAACCTTTCCTGCATTGTGAGTTTATCCTGCAATGGTTTGAGGAGAGTCGTGACATTTTGCTTACAGCTTGGACTGTGTGTAGTTTATTTGGGTTCGCTCCTCCACGACTTGCTTGTTGGGAATGTTTTAAAGGGCTGTGAGTTTTATCCTGCTGATAATTTGTTAAGAACCATGACTTAACTTACGGCATGGTCTGTCACAGGGTTTGTGAGAGCGTGTTCTTATGCTTTGCTTGTGACACCTTTGAGCTCTACTGTCCACTTCTTGTTTGGTCGTTGCTCCCTTCTCCTTGCTGCTGTTAGCAGTGGTTTGTGCACTCGTTAGACCTGTCTCTGTCACAAGAGAGATGAAGGTTTGGCTTTTCGTTTCGTTGGAGGCAGCACTCCTATTTCTCGGTGGCTACATTACCTTTGCTCCCTGGTAATAAAAATTATTTTAATAGTTCTTAAAAATTGTTCTTAGCTCAGTTGTGATATAATGCAATAATATTAATGTTTGTGGGTTATCTTGCAGGTGACAATTACATCTCTCTTCACAGCTGGTGCAAATGCATGGGGTCGGCTTCCTACTTACGGTTAATCCCTGTTCAACCCATGGCAATCCATGCTTGTTCAGTTATTAGGGAACAGTTTGGTTGGTCGTGGCTTGCACGTGACCCTTCATGGTTTAATGTTTCTCGGTTGCTTGTTTTAGTTTTTACTAAACCCTTGCTGTTAGCAGGGTTTTTCGGCTTATGCCGTGACTTGTAAATTTGGTTTTTACTAGTTTTGTGTACAGTTATGTAAAGAAAAGTATGCGGCCTGTCAAGCCAACCTCTGTTTAACTTTAAGTGAAGAGATGTATCTGTCTTGAGCTCAAACTCGGTTATTTTGATGCTCTAAATGTAATTTTGTGCACTAGGGTTTCACCCTATTTTGACTGTGTAAAGATATTTTTACTGTTTAAATTATCTTCCATTAAAATATATTATTATTATCTATTCTGTTATTTCTTTCTATCATAATAATTGTTTATAAGCTCGGTTATTCGAGCAAGGTTAAATTATGTTAGTATCCTGTGTGTAAAATAATTTCTTTAATTAATCTATAGGTTAGTTTAATAATACATGTTAAATACTTGATTGTTACCGATATGTAGTGGTTATACTTTCATTGTTATTTTTTTCCTCTGTCCTTATAGAACTGTAATAATATTTTATAGTTGATGTTTTAGAAAACTAAATAATCCAAATCTTTGGATTAGTGCTTATCTGAATATATTGTTATTACTATGAATTACAATGTTTATGCTATAAATTATAATGTTATAATGTTAATACTATAATTTATAATGTTTAATATTATGAGGGTTTCGACCCTATACATTCTTTTATAATTAATTTTTGTTTAGTTTATTTAAATGAATTTCTTCATATATAAATATTATTTATTAAATATTATTTAACATTGTATTCATTCTATTTGATAAGTACCTAAAGAGGTTTTGTTATTATTTCTTTGTTACATTTTTATAATTCTTGTTCCTAAATTATTTATAATAAGAACTATACTAGAATTACCCTACTTAAAATATGAACATTTGTAGAAATAGTTAAGCAGTATATACAATAAAATAACTTGGTTCTTTCTTCACAGAAATACATGAGTGTTTATTTAAGTTAAATCTTTTGCCTATGTGACAGATTAGTAGTTTCATTTTGCAGAAATACAGTTCTGAATAAGATAAATAACCTATCTACAGTAGTCAACTTATTAAAAGAAATAAATTTGTTGTTTGAAAAGTATTATGTATACTTCTTTGCTAGCATTCTTAATACAATAGCCTGGTTTTTAAACCATAACTTAATTAGACAGACTAGTATCCTTTCCAGAAAAACATCTATATACATAAATAAATTACTCCATTGTTATGAAATACAAAATAACTCTAATCAATCCAGATTTCTATCATATCTTCATCTATCTTAAACACACTACATGTGCTAGAGTACGGTCTGGTTTACCCAGACGGGGAAAAACACAGGTAGGGTTATCTCATTCAATTACAGTTTCAACATTCCACAACTAAAAGGTTATAAATTCTAACAATTCATTACATAACATATAAATCATCCATTATTTATTCATTCTCAGAAATAAATTTTAACACAGCAAATAAAAGACAGTAGAACTTGTTTTTGAAGCTAGATGACAACAGCATTGGAATGCTGTTCCTCCCTACTAACTCCTGGAGAGCACTCAAACAACGTCTTCTCAGGACCCCCGATCCTATTCCTGGTCTCCTTAGCTGGGACTGGGTGGAGCAAGCAACCAAATACTAGTCCAATGACTCAATACTAACTCTGCACTCAGCAACAAGATTCTTCAGCTGAATAGCTGTACTAGATCATTCTCTGCAGTTTACCCCTCAAACACCTTCCAGAAATTCCCTTCCCAATGAAATCCTTGAAGTACATTCACCTGAATGACTATGTTCTTGGAATGAGCAGCCCCAGCTCTCTTCAATGGGCATTTTTATTAATATTGCCTAGGTCTTATTGGGTTAGTTGTCATTAATTAAGCCACCTGCTCTGATCCCACTTTCTTGGGGGATCATGACCCCAAATGTAGGGAGGTTTCCACCTGCAACGTTGGAAGTGTTTAAGGATGCTGCCACTTGTCTTTTTGCTCTCTACCCAGTCTCCTCCACCAACTTGACCAGTAAACACTCTTTTAACAACTCTCCCAATCTATTGTCTCCACTTTTTATTTATTTATAATTAAAATATTCATAATTACATTCAACATCCTTGACTCTGTTGAGTCATCAATTACAACTTTAGCATAAAATTTAACATAATATCTTGGAATAAAATCAAATATGATAATATTATTTTGTAAAATTGGGGCATGTGACATACACACCCTTTTAAAATATAACATCGTCCTCGATGTCATTTATTCTTCATCCTCAGAATTCCCCTGGAACAGAAATGGATATGCATCTCACATTTTACTTTCCAATTCCCAGGTGGCTTCCTCTAGACTAAGGTGCTTCCATTGCACCTTTACCTGTCCAATAGTGCGGTTCTGAAGTGTAATCTCCCTCCTCCCAAGGATACAGTCCGGTTCCATCAGAAAATCCCCTTCTGGTTCCCCCTGTACATCATTCCAGTTAACAACATGAGTAGCATCATGAACATATTTATTTAAAATGGAAATTTGAAAAACATTATGTACTCTTAAGTTAGGTGGTAATGCTAATTGATAAGCTACTTGTCCAATCCTAGACAAAATTTCAAATGGGCCACAATAATGAGGTGCCAAATTTGCACAACTCCCCAATCTCAGAGAGCTCTTTTTGGGCCTTACCCTGATGAACACATGTTCACCTACCTAAAACTCCTTTGGAGTTCTTTTTAAGTTTGCTTGACTTTTCTACCGATCCTGTGCCACTTTCAGATTTCCCTGCACTTATTTTACAATTTCTTCCATCTCTTTTAACAGTTCTAGACCTAATACCAATCTGTCTACTGGATTACTCCAAGAGATAGGAGTATTACATTTTCATCCATATAAAATTTCAAAAGGACTAAATCTGACTGATGTCGGATAATTATTATTATAAGCAAATTCTACCAGATGTAAATAGTCCTCCCATTTACCAGGGTGATCTTTCACATACATTCTTAATAGATCTTCTAGTACCTGGTTTACCCTTTCAGTTTGTCTATTTGTTTGAGGATGGAAAGAAGTACTGAAATTTAATGTAGTGTTTAACCCCTTAAACAAATCCTTCCAAAAGTTTCCTGTAAACTTAGGATCTCTATCTGGGATTATGACTTTTGGTACTCCATGCAATCGGAAAATCTATTTTAGAAAAATATCAGCTATGTTTGCAGCTTTATAAGTAGTTTTAACAGGTATAAAGTGAGCTGCTTTGCTTAACTTATCAACTACTACCATGATAGAATCATTCTGGTTTTGATTTCTAGGAAGCCCACTAATAAAATCTAGACTAATTACCTCCCATTTCCAACTGGGGATGGGTAATAGCTAAAGCAAACCAGCTGGGTGTTGATGTTCATTTTTTACCTGTTGACATTCCAAACACCTAGCAATATATTCTGCTACTTCAGTTTTCATATTTGGCCAGAAATACTCTTTTCTTAACATGGTGATAGTCTTTTGATAACCTCGATGACCTGAATATGGTGTTTTATGAATTTCATCCAAAATTAACAGCTTGACTTTAGGTACGTTAGGTACATACAGTCTATCTTTATACAGTAAAAATTCCTTTTTATTTAAACTGTAACCTTTAATTAAGTTTTCTGTTGGATTTTCTTTAACTTTAGCTTGCAAATTCTAGTAAATTTCATTTTGTTCTAATCCTTCTTTAAGCTGTTCATCTAAGTCTGAAACATAGGTGCTGATAGTTGTTGCAAAATTCAGCTTTGCATTCTTGCTTAATGCATCAACAACTTTATTTTCTTTACCTTTTATATGTTGAATTTCAAAATCATACTCGCTTAAGAAAGCTAACCACCTAGCTTCTCTGGCATTTAGATTAGGTTGATCTAAAAGATACTTCAATCCTTTATTATCAGTCATTAAAACAAATTTTCTGCCAATTAGGTGATGTCACCACATCTTTAAGGCATGCATTACAGCTGCTAGTTCCAGATCATATGTTGCATAATTCTTTTCGTGAACTTTTAACTTTCTAGACTCATAGGCAATAACATGCCCTTCTTGAGTAAGAACACCGCCTAAGCCATCATTGCAGGCGTCAGTACACACCACAAATTCTTTATTAGGATTTGTTATTCTTAAAATAGGTGCGTTGGTTAATAATTTTTTTAACTTTTTAAATCTTTCTTCATATTTCTGATTTCAGTCGAACTTCTTTCCCTTCTTCTACAAGGAAGTTATCGGATTTGTTATCCTTGAAAAACCTTCAATGAACCTCCGGTAGTAACCGGTAATGCCCATGAAAGATTGAACATCCGTCACATCCTTAGGAACTGGCCAATCTTCGATTTCCCTTATCTTTTCAGGATCTACAGAAATTCCTTCCTTGGTCACTACGTGACCTAAATACTGAATCTTATCCTTGAAGAAATCACAATTACTAAACTTTGCGAATAGTTTATGTTCTTGCAACTCTTGAAAAACAATTTTTAGATGTTCTTTATGTTCTTCTTCAGTTTTCAAATAGATTAGAATGTCTTCGATAAATATGACTACAAACTTATCTAAATACTTATGCATAACATTATTCATTAAACACATGAAGACAGCTGGGGCATTAGTAAGCCCGAATGGCATTACGGCAAATTCGTAATGACCATATCTAGTTCTGAAAGCTGTCTTAAAGATGTCTTCATCTTTGATCCTTACTTGATGATATCTAGACCTCAAATCTATTTTCAAAAACACCGCGGCTCCTCGTAGTTGATCAAACAGATCATCTATGCGGGGTAATGGATATCAATTTTTGATGGTCATCTTGTTTAACTGATGGTAATCTATGCAAAGTCACATAGTTCCGTCCTTCTTGACGAAGATGACAGGTGCCCCCCAGGGAGACACACTTGGTCGAATATACTTTTTATCAATTAATTCTTTTAATTGATATTTTAATTCATTAAGTTCGAGTATATTCATTCAATACGGGGCTTTTGAACTAGGTACTGCACCCGGTACCAGTTCAATGGTGAAATCCAATTCCCTTTTCGAAGGTAATCCCGGAATCTCTTCTGGGAATACATCAACATATTCTCTTAAGACTGGTATGTCTTCCAATTTTAACTTATCTGTTTTAATTAAACTTTCCTCATCAGTTATTGTTACTGCATAAGATTTACATCCCTTTCTAACAACTCTCTTAAGCTGTAAGGAATAAATCTGTCTTATGGTAGTTTTTCTAGGGATTCCTTTAACACTTACTGATTTTTCATCACTGTTTAAGCATGTGAAAGTTTTATCATAACAGTTTAGAATTACTCTATGTTGTTCTAACCAGTCCATACCAATCAGCAAATCATAAGAACCAGGAGGCAATACATTAAGTTTAACAACAATTTCAAATTTATCCATAACTATTGCACATTCTTTAACAAAACGAGTTACTTTTCTTTTAGCACCAGTGGCTAACTCGACTAACCATGAATTCTCAAACTTATCAACAGATAACTTACATTTTTCTACTATTTGAGGTGCAATATAACTGAGACTAGCTCCTGGATCAATCAAAATAGTTATAGGGGTCTGATTTATCATACCTTCTACTTCCACCATGGAAGTTTGATATTCAGCTTGTCGATTCTCCAAAGCTGCGTTAATCATGGGCATGGTCCTCGCTAGTTCCCCAACAGTCATCTCCTCATGTATGGTATGAATGTTGTTACCATCCTTCTTCCGGTTTGGACAGACTGAAGCATAGTGTGGGCCATTACACTCCCAGCACTTGATAGGCTCCTTGCGTTCAAAGTTCTTGGTAAAATTTCCATGATTATTTGCAAAATCCTTACCTTTGGAATTATTCTAGTTGTTGGGTGTATTGTTCTTATTTCCTTGGAAGTTCTTGTTATCAGGATAATTTTTAACCTTATTGTTCTTAAAATTTTTGTTAGGCACAAAATCCTTCTTCTTTTGTTCAAACTGATTATTATTTTTCTTAGCTTTCTAGTTGGCCAAGCTTTCTTTCTTTCGATTCTGATCAAAACAGAAGTTAGCTTTTCTCATTGCTTCTTCCAAGGTCTTTGGGTTATTATATTTAATTCTATCTTTAATATGATAAGGGAGACAACTAAGAAATCGATGTACCTTTGGTTTCTCATCTACAAGGTATGGTACATACCCAATTAGACTTAAGAATTTGCTATTCATATCCTTCATTGTCATTGATCCTAACTTCAGCTCATAAAACTCTTTGGCTCTCTCCTCATAATATTGCTCAGATGAAAATTTCTTTTTGAAATACCTCTTAAAGGTACTCCAATTTACATTTTTCTCTTTTATCCCTTTAACTCTTTTCAAGTTCTGCCACCAAATGTCAGCCTTTCCTGAGAGGTTATAAATAGGCATTCTTACCTTTAACTGGTTAGAATAGTTATATATTTGGAAGTACTTCTTCATCCCAGATAACTAGGATTCAGATTCCTCCCCCTTCTCAGTCTCTCCATTAAAGGTTGGTGGTTTTATATTTTTTAATTCCCTAGAAATTTCCTCATAAGGTTTGTATTTCCTCTTTTTAGTGTACTGATTATCATCACTACTGTCACTAGTAGAATGGTAATTTCGTTGTTCACCAAACACTTCAGACGACCAACTACTTTCAGTTTTAGTATGTTTCATCTTTTTAGATTTATGTTGATGAATGGTATCTTCTGATTCTATTCTTCTACCCCTACCCTCAGTTTGAAACTTTGAGTTAGGATCTAATTCAACTCTTCCTGAGCCCTCAGAATCATTTCATTTTCTCGTTTTACAGACTCCATTTCAGTTTTTAGATCTTTTACAGTTTGTAACAATTCTGAAGAATTGGTATTTAAATTCTTTGGTGTAGGATCTCTTGGTAGATTTCTTGTCTCAATAACTGGAGATTCCTCCTCTACATACTCTTCCAGCCTTTCCATACTTGCCTGTTAAAATTCAGAAAACAATTCTCTGTTGAATAACATTTAAAATAAAATACATCAGCATAATAATTTAATTTATTGTTTCATGAAAGCTAGTTGGGCTTCATCAATACCTAGTGTTTGAACCATGTGCTCTGATACCACATGTCAAAACCCCGAATTTTCATAAAAATTTAAAATTTTGAAAATACATAAAATGATGAGAATGCGGTCTGCTAACAGCTAACAGTTGTTTATAAAAGAATTGGTTACCATATTAGTTAATACATAATCTTAATTAATTAACTTAGCATTCTACTTTTTAATACAAGGTTAGGTTTAACTTGTGCAATAATTCCTCTTTCAGTTTGCTGATGAGTTTTTAATTTGCGACAAGTAGGTGGAACTGTCTTGGATTCTGTGGCTTACTTAGCTTTTAAGCTAATGCAAAAAAGTTAACTTGTCCTTACAGGTTTACAGGTATGAATGATAGAGTAACGCCTTTTAATTCCATAAATCTTTCAGCTGCATTTCTATTTTGCAAAATAAAAAGCTCGGTAAATAAACTGTTACATATCACTCTACTTCTATGAGGTAAAACAATTAGTTTGTTTCTTTCAATTATTTTTGTCAATGATATATATATATAGAAGAGTTTCTTTCTTATATGTAAATAGCGGTAGTATTTATTCTCCTGGTTCACCACTTGTGATCTTTGTCGTAAGTTAATTTCACCTAGAGTGTATAACCTGTAATGCTGTAATGATTGTTCTAACAGTAAAATACATTATCAACTTATAATATTAGTATAAGCGACTACTGGATATTCATCTTCTGTAAAGAAGATTACTGCCTATAAGGTTCTAAACATTACAGTGAAGTACCAAGTCCTAAGGACTTAGAGTCTAGTGGGATGGTTCCACTCCAGTTTCTTATTTTATTTTATAATACTTCTTTTGGATCAAGCCTCTGACCACATTACTTAACTTATGTCAATTATTCAAGAGAGATTGATTTAGTAACTCATGCAAGTACTAGACAATTCTAAATGATTATGTTACTAATAAAAAACATGGAGATTGGGGAGGCAGGTGCGGGGGGGATTCTCTTGAATCCTGGAGGACAGGTCGAACATACCTTTGCTTGGGGGCTTGGAAGCAAGACTAACAATGAAGCCGAGTGGATGGCCCTCCTTCAGAGCCTGCACATTCTCAGGGAAAATAAAATTCACAAGGCCTTGATTCTTGGGGACTCTAGACATGTCAT
>LPNX010777041.1:12079-59793 GCA_001517045.1 Pseudotsuga menziesii
TCATGGCTTATCAACATATGTAACTATAATATTTATGCTATGAAAATAATGGATGAACCATTAGGGATAAACTATAGCTTAAATGCATAAAAATACCTTGAGCATGAATAAGCATAAAATACTTTGAGCATAAATAAGGATTAAGATGTTGCATTGATTCTATGATCAATCAAAAGTTTGATATAAATTAACGTTAAATTATAAAGTTTATATTATAATTTGCAATGGTTAATGGATGTGGTGTTAGACCACTCCAACGATGATATTATGGGTATGGTTGTGTATAAAAACAAGGCTTTGAATTCACCCTCATTCCAAACTATACAACAACTATATTATAAGCTTGGCAAATGATTTGAAAGTTCATCGTTTAAGTCATGCAACCGTAGGTTGACTCCATGATAGTGTGGAACCTTTCTAAATGATTGCGATACTATATGATTGAGCCAAGATTATGTTTAAATAATTGGAATTTGATTGCATGCAGGAACTATATGATTTACCCACTGCATAGCTGAATAATTTGTGAGTCCACGTGGTTCTTCCTTGGCCAAGTGTTAGGAGTATAAGGGTTTACGAACCCTACTCATTCTTATTCTTCTCCGTTGTTTTCGGGCCTTCGGGCCTCTCTGCAACTACTCCATGGCCACCATCCTTACCCTACTATGAATGATTAAGAGCTTTGCATCCTAGTTACATTATTCAATCCACCTTCATCATCCTTGAAACCTTACCTACATTGTGAGTTTATCCTGCAATGCTTTGAGGAGAGCCATGACATTTTTCTTACAGCTTGGACTGTGTGTAGTTTTCTTGGGTTCGCTCCTCCACGGCTTGCTTGTTGGGAATGTTTTAAAGGGCTGTGAGTTTTATCCTGGCAATAATTTGTTAAGAACCGTGACTTAACTTATGGCCTGGTCTGTCACAGGGTTTGTGAGAGCGTGTTCTTATGCTTCACTTGTGACAGCTTTGAGCTCTATTGTCTGCTTCTTGCTTGGTCGTTGCTCACTTCTCCTTCCTGCTGTTAGCAGTGGTTTGTGCACTCGTTAGACCCATCTCTGTCACAAGAGAGATGAAGTTTTGGATCTTCGTTTCACTGGTGGCGGCACTCCTATTTCTCGGTGGCTACATTACCTTTGCTCCCAGGTGACAAAAATTCTTTTGACAGTTCTTGAAACTTGTTCTTAGCACAGTTGTGATATAATGCAATAATATTAATGTTTAAGGGTTATCTTGTAGGTGACAGTTGCATCTCTCTTCGCAGCTAGTGCAAATGCATGGGGTCGGCTTCCTGCTTACGGGTAAGCCCTGGTCAACCCATGGGAATCCATGCTTGTTCAGTTATTAGGGAACAGTTCGGTTGGTTGTGGCCTGCACGTGACCCTTCATGGTTTAATGTTTCTCGGTTGCTTGTTTTAGTTTTTACTAAACCCTTGCTGTTAGCAGGGTTTTCCGGCTTATGCCGTGACTTGTAAATTTGGTTTTTACTAGTTTTGTGTATAGTTATGTAAAGAAAAGTATGCATCCTGTCAAGCCAACCTCTGTTTAAGTTTAAGTGAAGAGATGTATCTGTCTTGAGCTCGGACTCGGTAATTTTGATGCTCTAAATGTAATTTTGTGCACTAGGGTTTCACCCTATTTCGACTATGTAAAGATATTTTTAATGTTTAAATTATCTTCCATTAAAATATATTATTACTATATGTTCTGCTATTTCTTTCTATCATAATAATTGTTTATAAGCTTGGTTATTCAAGCAAGGTTAAATTCTGTTAGTAGCCTGTGTATAAAATAATTTCTTTAATTAATTTGTAGGTTAGTTTAATAATACATGTTAAATACTTGATTGTTACAGATATGTAGTGGTTATACTTTCATTGTTATTTTTTCTCTCTGTCCTTATAGGACTGTAATAATATTTTATAGTTGATGTTTCAGAAAACTAAATAATCCAAATCTTTGGATTAGTGCTTATCTGATTATATTGTTATTACTATGAA
This sequence comes from Pseudotsuga menziesii, assembly GCA_001517045.1. Taxonomy (NCBI): domain Eukaryota; kingdom Viridiplantae; phylum Streptophyta; class Pinopsida; order Pinales; family Pinaceae; genus Pseudotsuga; species Pseudotsuga menziesii. The sequence goes on from LPNX010777041.1 coordinate 14,080, forward strand.
TTACAATGTTTATGCTATAAATTATAATGTTATAATGTTAATACTATAATTTATAATGTTTAATATTATGAGGGTTTCGACCCTGTACATTCTTTTATAATTAATTTTTGTCTAGTTTATTTTAATGAATTTCTTCATATATAAATAATATTTATTAAATATTATTTAACATTGTATTCATTCTATTTGATAAGTACCTAAATAGGTTTTGTTATTATTTCTTTGTTACATTTTTATAATTGTTGTTCTTAAATTATTTATAATAAGAACTATACTAGAATTAACCTATTTAAAATATGAACATTTGTAGAAATAGTTAAGCAGTATATACAATAAAATAACTTGGTTCTTTCTTCACAGAAATACATGAGTGTTTATTTAAGTTAAATCTTTTGCCTATGTGACAGATTAGTAGTTTCATTTTGCAGAAATACAGTTCTGAATAAGATAAATAACCTATCTACAATAGTCAACATATTAAAAGAAATAAATTTGTTGTTTGAAAAGTATTATGTATACTTCTTTGCTAGCATTCTTAATACAATAGTCTGGTTTTTAAACCATAACTTAATTAGACAGATTAGTATCCTTTCCAGAAAAAAACATCTATATACAGAAATAAATTACTCCATTGTTCTGAAATACAAAATAACTCTAATCAATCCAGATTTCTATCATATCTTCATCTATCTTAAACACACTACCTGTGCTAGAGTACGGTCTGGTTTACCCAGACAGGGAAAAACACAGGTAGGATTATCTCATTCAATTATAGTTTCAACATTCCACAACTAAAAGGTTATAAATTCTAACAATTCATTACATAACATATAAATCATCCATTATTTATTCATTCTCAGAAATAAACTTTAACACAGCAAATAAAAGACAGTAGAACCTGTTTTTGAAGCTAGATGACAACAGCGTTGGGAGGCTGTTCCTCCCTACCAACTCCTGGAGAGTGCTCAAACAACGTCTTCTCAGGACCCCCGAGCCTATTCCTGGTCTCCTTGGTTGGGACTGGGTGGAGCAAGCAACCAAATACTAGTCCAATGACTCAGTACTAACTCTACACTCAGCAGTAAGATCCTTCAGCTGAATAGCTGTACTAGATCATTCTCTGCAGTTTACCCCTCAAACGCCTTCCAGAAATTCCCTTCCCAATGAAATCCTTGAAGTACATTCACCTGAATGATTCTGTTCTTGGAATGAGCAGACCCAGCTCTCTTCAATGGGAATTTTTATTAAGATTGCCTAGGTCTTTTTGGGTTAGTTGTCGTTAATTGAGTCACCTGCTCTGATCCCACTTTCTTGGGGGATCATGACCCCAAATGTAGGGAGGTTGCCACCTGTGACATTTGAAGTGTTTGAGGATGCTTCCACTTGTCTATTTTCTCTCCACCCAGTCTCCTCCACCAACTTGACTAGTAACCACTCTTTTAACAACTCTCCCAAGCTATTGTATCCACTTTTTATTTATTTATAATTAAAATATTCATAATTACATTCAACATCTTTGACTCTGCCGAGTCATCAATTACAACTTTAGCATAAAATTTAACATAATGTCTCGGAATAAAATCAAATATGATAATATTATTTTGCAAAATTGGGGCATGTGACAGGTAACATGCACAAAATTGAATAAACCAATTGTTATCCCTAAAGTATGCACCTTGATTGCTAAAGGACAAAGCTAGGGAACTTGGAAACTAAATGGTTTAAAGGTTGATTTTATGTTGATGGATATATTCTATTTGGCCTAAGGTTGAGTATCAAACAGGGTTTTTAATAGGTTTTTTAATTGGCATATTGTGACTTCACATGCATGCTCAAAATGGTTATGTCAAATTATTGGAAGTGAAAAATGATGGGTGGAACAGTAGATAAAAACATCAAAAACAACAATGTTTTGTTTACAAGTGAAATATTGAAGGTAGTCCAATGGATTTAGTCAATAAACAAAACAACCCTATCATTTGATCTGCAAAACAAGCAATACACAGTTCTACCTTTCTATTTGATCTACAAATGATGAACCATTTTAAATCTATGCAAAAGCACAATGCATTCAATATAGATTTTTTATGAAAGAAATGAATATTCAAACCATACCACAAGAGAATTGATCAATGAAGACAATATGATTTTGATCTCCCCAAGAAAATTCTGTAAAATACCAAATCAGTGAAGTAGTGTCATTTTTTGTTCTGACAACAACCCCTTTCTTTACATAAACCATCCATTTTAAAATATACATTAGCCAAAATATTTGGATCTTAGATCCACTTCAAAAGGATCAACTTTCTAATTTAAGTCTTAGGTCAAATACACATGGATATGATATAGGAATGACACATAGACTTGACCTAGATAAAGATACAAAACTTCAAAAACTATTACATTGGAATATGAAACAAAAAGTATATCTGAACTATAGCACTAATTATCTAACCAAAATTCCAAAATGAAACTAGGTTGGTTGCAAGAATTCTATAACGTATCTTGATAACTACTGAAACTAATGCTACAAAAGATAATCCCTGGTGCTGACTGTGTATCCACATGATGCTCCTCCTTGTATCAAACACCTACTGTAGTAGTTAGTTAATCAGGCCAGAGATGATGGAGTATACAAGGTTTCCTGTAAGACCTGAGTTACAAGTGCTACCAGAATTCCCATCCTGTCACGGCTGGATTAAATCTTTTGCTTTTATTTTAGATACTTAAATCACCAAAAAATATTCTACCTTTTCAATGACTTGTTCTTCTTTGATATTCTTTGGAAAAAATCGCATAACTTATTATGTTTGACAATTAACCTATTCATTTTATTATTCACCCTAACATTTCAAGTGAAATCCCAAGTTCAACATCTAATGACATTCAATCAATGAAAGCCCAATTTCAATTATTTAGCAAAACTTTAGTATTGTTGTGGACATCACAATTTTCTAGCGGTAAACCCTAGAATTCCTTGAGTTCCACTGCAGAATTGATTTTGTAGCGCTTTTTTGCTAAAAAAAATAGTCAGTTCTTCTACAAAATTGGCATTCATCTCCATTTAAAATCCTCTTTCTAAATTAACTTCCTATTTCTGCAAAATAACTTAAAACTTTGCAAGAAAATGATAAGGCCACAAATCTTTATAATTACAATCTATTTGAAGCTAAAACACTAAAGACATATCCAGCGGAGGGAACCCAAGTGGTTCTGGGAGTTTACCATCAAATGGCATTGAGTGCAGGATGACATCTGCGAATGAACTTGGGTGACCAACAACGACATGGATAATTTCTCTACCTTTTTGGGGCAATGTAATGTAGTTCAAAGCTCATTTAATAAGAGGTCATGATCCAAAGGAACAAATTCATATCTATGTTCTTAACTACTAAAGAACACATAATGCTACTTGTTTCATATTTCACCCTTTGTCAAAGCCGAAGAATATGTTTCAGAAGGTGCATCATTTAACAAACTTAGTAGTGGAGATTAATTAAAAAGGTTCTGACAATGATGTATTAGATTTAATGGTTCGAAAAGTATAGTGTGGACATCATCAAATGTTGCTCAACATTAGAAAAAGTAAAACAACTAGTAGGCCATGTGAAAACAAGGTTATTGGATAATAAATAAAAAACAATAAGATCCTACTTTTGGGAAGAAGTGGGAAAGTGGGAAAAAGATCCACATTTATATTTTTAGAATTTAGTTCCACAATCACACGAAGGGATTTAGCATTGAAAGGGATTTATCACTATTGTTTACCTTGTATAACTTCTAAATTTTATACAAACATGAAACTAGGGTCGTGGTTGTTGTGGAAGTAATTAAGAGTCACTCCATGTGATCAATCTTTATCTTTAGCCGTACAATGCCACTACATTTTGACACATCATACGACGGCCATCATGTGACAAGTGATTGGTATACAACGACCTTATCCATCGATACTGATTTTCAACACAATAAAATAAAAAGTAAAGTAATTAAAATTGAGAAGTCAGGATGATTACAGACAGTTTGTCAAATTTTCCCTAATTTTGATGCTACACAAAAGATAATGTAAAAGATAGAGTTTTAAACAACCCTTCGTGCACTGTAAATGAGAAATGAAGTTCCAGAATAATTTCATACAAATTTTAAAGAGTCTAATTCATTTCTAGAACGATATTCACAACTTTTAGAAGCTTGGATTCATTTATGGAATGATATGCCCAAACTCTAACAATTTGGATTAGATGTTTATCAAATATAATGCATCACAAGAAAACCAAATCTCACAATGAACATACAAGAAATTTCTAGTGAAAGCATGCTTGGAATCCAAAGTGCTATGAAATTTCAAAGCTATTGAGACATTAAATTATAGGATATACATGTATTTTTACTCATAAACTGAAAATAGTCAAATCTAGTTTTATCATTTTACATCTCAATATAAATTGTTAATCAATCTTAGTCTCACCTATGAGTAAAATTAACATTTTGAATTATAAGGACATTAAATAAGGAAGGAATTGACTTTAACTTACTCATGTAGTTTCATTGAAATAATAGGGTTGGACCTTCAGCCAACAGCCCTCTTTCTACCCATAAGAAATATAAAAAATTTATAATACCAACATAGATCCATCTCTCCTATGGCTCTATCAAACCCGAGAAGAATCAAATCCTTTAAGATGCAAACCCTTTTTAGAATTCTAAACTTAAAAAAAAATACACCTTAAGGAATCTAATGCTTCACTATGCTTTATAAAACCATAATTAAGATGGATCTTTTTTAAATGTGGTTCACCATTTGTTAGAGGGCTACTCCACATAAAATACCAACACTTGCTATTCAAAATCAAGGTATGGTCTTATTACATATTCAACAAATTTATTACAAAGGGGCTCCACAAGAGCAATATGTCCGTGACATGAATAGAAAGTGGGTGGGGAGGGAAACATTCAACCTCCCAACCACCCAAGCATAATACATAATATTATTATATATATAATAATAATAATATATTACGGGTAATGAGGATGAGAAGTTGTAAATGGTACTAGCTTAAAAAAACATAATACATAATAAAAAAACAAAACAAAACAACTATTAATCAAGTAATCAACAAATGAAAATTTAAAAAAACATTACCATCCCCCAACACTTAAGAATGAAAATTCTATCTCTTATTAGAGTAGTGTTTTTCTGTTTTTTTAAATTAAGAATGATATCAATAATAAGAAAATAAAAATAAGTCATTAGTACAATAAATGCTCTCAAAATATAATTACATACAAACAAATAAAACACTTAGAAATCCATTAAAAAACAAGATTTGTTGTTCCGATTTTACTATTATTTACTTTCTTAAATCTATTTAAACTAAATCAATCTTTCAAACATATATTAAATATTTAAACTGAATTTCATTTATTAAAACATTTTAAACTCAAATTCATTTATTAAAATATATTTAAATTAAATTGATCTTTGATTAGCATAACATAAATTCTCTCAAAATATAAACACATATAAAAAAAAGTACTTAGAATCTATTAAAATACATGAAATAATTTGTTGTTTGAAATTTACTCTAATCTACTTTCTTAAAATATATTTAAACTAAATCAATCATTCCAATATGGAGTAGGCTATCTATTCTAGATTTTGGTTTTTAGGTTGTGTAACAAACCCAAACTCCACTTCACGTTTTGGAGAGATGGGATAAAAATTTTAAACTCTAGCTTAAACTAAACAACTCAAAAAGTTAGTATTTCTTAAGATTTTTCTTACACCAAATACACAATGATATATATATATAATTAATTTCCATTTTAATGTATCTAGTTGTATGGAAGTAAACATACATACACATAACCTCATATAAAAAATAACTCACAATATCTATTGAATTCTTATTCCATTTATAACCATGTATACTTTTTATACTAACTGAATCATTAACAATAATCGTTCAATTAATAAACCCAACTATACATTATTGGCTTTGGCATCAGTGCTATAGTTATAACTTCAGAAGATATACCTTTACCATCTATTATCCATTATTCATTAATGATAATAATATATTTATATCATTTCTTTTGTACATTCATATTCATTTGCTCTTTTGCACATAGTTTTATTGTAAATCTAGTTAACACCATCCATAATCCAATCTTCATTTACCAATAAAGAGAATAAGTATTAATTTAACCACATAGAATTTATGGAGCATTAACATGAATCAATGATATAATTAAGACATAATGCAAGAGACTAACACCAATATAAGTGGTTCATCACATCCATGGGCTAAGTCCACCAAAATTTGTTAATCTTCTTATTATTTTTAATCAAAAGGAAGGTTACAATTATGCAGAACCTCCCCTGCTAAATTTTCATCTTATTGAATGCTAAGGTTAAGCTCTTAATTTGCTTCTTTTCAAGAATATAAATAGATTTACTAAGAGCTAACAATCTCCTCGCAATGTATTAAATTACAATAACCATCTATATTCTAAAATTCAATTTTAGATACTCAAACTATTTTTCCTATTTATTAATTGTAAAATAAATTCACTACTTCTAAATTCAAAACTAAATATAATGAATCCAATACCCTGTATAAAAAACATTATCTAATACACTAATGTCATAAATAATGTTCTCTCTTTTCTCTCCCCCACACATATATATATTCTTTCTTTCAAGACTGTGTATACATATTTGGAACTATTAAATAAAATAAAATATGTTCATTAATACATTCAGATCTTTAACATAAACAAAGCACCCAACCAACCAGATAGTTAAGGGAGTGGAGACTAAAGGTATTGGCTTACTGATCAAGTGGAATAAAAGACCCATAAGGAAAGTTTATGTCACCCAGCTGGAAGACATACATAAAGAATGAGAATGTTTTGGATAATGCATGACGCATTGTTAACACATTTTAATCTTCCAGCCAAATAATGTAAAATAAGTCGATTTTACTTTTATAGAGATCACTCAAGTACGAGTACAGTATGAGAGTTTGATTCTCTTTAGTATTATCGTTTCCTTACTTTTTACAACAATTTTTTTATAATATGAAGGTCGAGCCACCGGTGCCCATTTCCCCGACTTGGACTTGCTATATAATCTATAAAGAGTTAGAGTTAGTCTCTGTTGATGCCCAGGTCGGCACTCCGTAAGAGGAGCCTTCCTTCCCACGCACACCCAACACTCAAATAATTATAAAGAAAAGCTTATAATAATGGATAGTGGAGGCAGTTCATCATGAAGGAATATATCGCTTCGAGAGGTTGCAAGGTCGCAGATACAAAATGGAGTAAGCTAGCTGTGAAGCAATCCTTCTTCATTGGACGGAGGAGGAGCAAAGTTAGCGTTGACTTTGCTCCTCCTCCGTCAGATGGAGGGAGTTTTGCTCCACGGCTAGCTCACTCCATAAAAAATATTTCGAGCTTCCTCCACACATGTGATCCGATCCCCTAAAGGAATGGAATGCTGCGGGGTGAGGCCTTCCTTCTCATCCGCTCGTTTCCCTCAATTTACAAGTGGTAAGAATAAACAAAATAAAATAAATGGTACTATCACCCCCATTTCCTCATGCTAACGGACAATCACCATCAAATCAAAGAGCATGCACAGTTCCACTAAACGAGACCGCCGTTCTTATCCCCAACATAAATTAATTTGTAAAAGATCTCTGTTAAAACAACTTCACTTGAGTACTTCTTCTATATTTATCTATGCGGAGGTGGAAGGTATTTTAAAAAGACGGGGTCCGTTTTTCCAGTAACAAATGATAACTAAATAAAACAATGGATTGGATTTGGCTATAGATACACATTTATTCAAATCATAAGCAAAGGTAACGGGCAGGGGTCCGTCTCAATCGATGCATTGGAGTTATTTTCAACCATATAGAAAGCATAAATAATACTGAAAACGTCTACCTGGAATATCCGGAACACAAAAAGCTGTAAACATTACAGTTTGAAATTCAAAAAAGAGCTAACTTTTCTTAACATACGTGCCGGTGCGAGAGCCATCCATCAAGATTATCTTTATCTAGGTAAAGAAGATTGCAGCCGACTTGAGCGAAGGAAGGTTATTATCCCAAAAATAATGCTTCTCCTCGTAAAGCAAATAGTTCCGTTCAAGCAAAGAGTTTGGTCCTTTCCATTTAGGGTACCCTAAATGCACAAGTCTCCATAAAGACTTTTGAATATTTTTTTAATCTTTTCTATAATGATTATAAAATAAAAAGAATTGATTTTCCTCAATTAATGTGAGCTCGATTCCTTTCCATTAAGGAAACCCTAACTGCACATTGCTCTGATCGGGGCTTTTTACAGCTGTTTTTTTTTAAGCCCTGAGCATTTTGACTTTTTTTTTTTTTTTTTTTTTTTTTTTTGTCTTTTTTGTGTTTGGCATTATTACTGCATCCTTGGGATGATTGAGGTGGATGATTCCCTCATATCACTGAACTCATTTTGGTACTGCTTCTTTGGATAAGCTATTAAGTGCATGACTTGTACTCTCTGTTTGATGAACAATAGCTGAGTGGATGTAGGTAAGATTCTCAGACCACTTGAGACACTTTGAAGAGTTCCCCACTATAGACCATGAAGATGATCTCTTGTAGCTGTTTGCTGATGATGAACATAGCTGTTTTTTGCCATGTGCATAGCTATTGCTGATGTTGTAACAAGTTACCTTTGATTTCAATGAAATAACAAGGGACTGATATTTTCTTTTGGAAAAAAACCCTAATTGCACATGCCTTCCTAAAGACTTTTGAATAATTTTTTTAATCTTTTCTATAATAATTTTAAAATCAAAAGAATGGATTTTTCTTAATTAATGTATTTTTTAATAGGGGATGTTACAAGTTGGATTGTGGTCATTTTTTTTGTAAAATCTTATTTTGGAAGTGTTTAAATTGTGTTTTTAAATCTATAAATAGATTCAACGCCCTAAAAAATATCCATAATACTTAAATTATGCAATTTTCATACCTTATATATGTGATTTTCCAATCATTATAAAATAAGACAAAATATATACTCACAAAAAGTTAAAAACTTAGAATATTTAGACTGCAACTTCAAATATATACTAAATATTCAATTTCATTTCATTTAATAAAATATTCAAAACTCAATCTCATTTATTAAAAAATATTTAAATTAAATTGATCTTTACAATATATATATATAACTCAAATTCATTTACTAAAATATATTTAAATTAATTGATCTTTAAAATATATGTTAAATATTCTTTAAAATATATATTAAATATTCGAAATTCAATCTCATTTAGATTAATAAAATTGAGCAATGTTTTTATCTAAAGAATAACAAAAGTAGGTTGACATATTTTCACCTAAAGAATTGCTCTAAAATATTTTTATCTCAAGAATAACAAAACTTCGCTGATAATTTTTTAACTAAAGAATTGTCTCACCATGTTTCAATGCTTTAAAAACACAACCTAAATAGCCTTCTTGACTTGTTATCTTTTATCAAAGAAATAATTGTCCCTGAAATGTTTATCTAAGCTTTTATTAACTAATTCATTGTTTTGCTGATTTGATATTTTTTACCTAACCATACAAATTGCAAAAAAAAATTGACAAAAGTGGAAATTGCTGAGAAGTATTTTCTTATGTGCGGTTGAAATTGCATAAAAATCATTCAAGCATATATAAGTTAGCGCCCAAGTAATTAAATCTGAAAGGTTACCAGGTAGTTAACACACAGTTTGAAACCAGTGCCGCTGTTTGTATCATTGTCTCTTCACTATGTGTCTAGATTTTTAATGCTTGTAATTTTATTATTTTATTATTTTATATTTTATTAAGGATTATTTCAATGTATTTTAGTAATAAGTTGAGCTGACAAGCGCCATGTCAAAATAATAGCAATTGTGCAAAGAAACGAGGAGTAGATCTTAACCGTCAGTGGAAAAGAAAAGCATGGGATGCACTTTGTGGGAGAACTACTTCAATGACCAAGATTAAATAAAAAGGGTTGGCTTTTGATGAATTGGATTGGGAATGCTTAATGATTCATATTTAATTTGGAAATTAAAATTAAATTTAGGGTTTTGACATGCCGTGAAAAAATTTATGGCATTGGCAGGAAAAAGTAAATTTTGAGTTTTGACATGCGGTATAAAAACTTATGGCAATCGTTTTCCATGTATGAATTAAGTTTTAAATTCGGAATGAAGGGAAGGTGTGGAATAAAGATTAATTACATGGAAGGTGTTATTTAAGGGGTATTTATTACCTTCGGTGTTATTTAAGGGTTGCTATTCTCAAGGTTTCCTTGTCTTAAGAGCCTCCCCATGTCTCGCTATGAGAGTCTGCCTTCCATTATTCCATATTCTGGCAACTCTCATGTCTGTTGCGTCAATGCAAATGGTATGCTTAGTTGATAGGCATTTGCAATGAAAGGTTGGGATCCTCTTTTAGTGTCTGCAATTCATTATCTAACATTGTTTGTTATTTCCATTATAAAGTGAAACGGCCATGACTTCCTCTGTCTCTCTCCTAACCCATGAAAATGATTGCGGTGACACAGATTCTAGGCCTCCAGGGATTTGAACTTGTGAACAGAGCTCCATGAGTATGGAGATTTAGAATGGTCTATTTTGCAAGAGCCACCACGAATCTAGCTTTGTTGGCTTGAGCTCGGCAACAGACAAGAAGGAAGTGTTTCCCTGTGCGAATGCGGATGAGAAAATGAAAAGGTGGTTTTCTATAAATGAATGCCCGAGGCCGCTTGAGATTCTTTGTTTGAATATCAAAGAATACGATTATATATTTTCTAAAGCTGCTACAGGCGGGAATAAGTTGGAAGACGACAATTGTACCAAGATAGGTCCTAAAACCAAAGAAACTGAGCTCAGATTGGGCCTTCCAGAGGACGAGGAGCTTAATGGCGGGGCCAACGTCGCAGGTTCGAATTTCCAACAATATCCTAACCGCCAAGATATTTCAAGATATAATAGCTCTGCTTTACCTAAGAAAGCTTCGAATTCAATTGAGGAAGCTGGCCAGGCTAAGCTGGAAGATTCTCCCACTATCTCTTCTATGAAGGATCTTCATTTTCCTTTGTGCCTAGGTGCATATTGAAAATTGAAAAAGTTAAAGATAACTCCAAGCACATGAGGAGGGAAAGCCACCATAGACGGTTTGAACATGGACCACACATCAAATAGAAGCAGTGAGAGTCGATGCCTGCATGTGTGTCTGCCACAAAAAAACACATGCAGAGATCAAAGCAAAGCGAAGTGAAGCAAAAAACTGAGTAGGTCTACATTATTTGATTATTTGATGAAATGAAAATATATAGCACTAGCATACCCCATATTCCCTAAAGTGTACGGGGAAATGAAACACTGAAAAGAACTTCCGTATGTCTAAAATGAACTAAAGATATGTTTCATTTCTCCACTTTGGGGGTGTTTGATAAATATGATTCTAATTTTTTCTATAATTAGAATTTATGTGTGCTTTAGAAAGTTCAATTTGGCTAGATTCGATTTCATTGAGATTGCAAATGTTTGAAGTTAAAATGTTGTTTGGTGATAAATTGGGCATGTGATCCATTTGGCATCTTCACCCACTCCAATGCACAACAAGTCTTGTCTCATTAATCCCAAGTGGGAGCCATTGCACTCACCCATGGCTTCCTCTTCTCATTTCTTCCATCTGTGCTCACTTCAATCCTTATGGCCCTTGGTTTGTATTTGTGTAATGTTAGTGGGATCTCTCTAACAAGAATTTTATTTATTTATTGAGGTGATGCCTCTCACAACAAAGGATCACACGGCGGCCACTTCCATCTTGAAATTGAAGATAGATACCACATTTGCTTCTCATTTTTGGCCTTTTAAAAATGTTGCACTTGCTCTACTTACCATAGAATTTATGTTAATTCAGTAATTTCACATAGTGTCGTTCTAATTTCACAATGTTTCACAGAGGTCATACTGAGTGTTTAATATGAGAGCAATATTTGTGTACAACTCTTGAAACTTGAAAAAAAACTTGTTTTCTTAGTTGGTGAAAGCCAATTGTTCATTTTCTCTTTAAATCACATATTTATTACAAAATAATAGCACAAGATAGAATTCTTTCCTTTCAAACTATATATATATATATAGCTTCAAAGTAAACCAAATACATATGTAACTTACTCAATGTTTATATAACTACAAACACACAGAGGAATTCTAAGTTTTTAGTTAGGTTATGTTTTAAGTGTTTTTTTGAATTTGATCTTTGCTTATATTTGAATTGTGAGCTTTTATAGCGTTTTCCATTATGTGTGTTTTCACTCTTTTATGATTAAATAAAAAATATTATACATATTTTTTATTAAAAACAAAAATACATACAAATTTACACATTATCATTTGTATTCTATGCCATGAATCAACTTACTGAATCATAATTTTGAAAAATAATTTAGTTCATTTTAAACATTATCATTTGTATTCTATGCCATGAATCAACTTACTAAATCATAATTTTGAAAAATAATTTAGTTCATTTTAGACATACTGGAATTCCGTGTTTCATTTCCCGGGTTTAAAGTGATTTTCGTGGTGTGGATAAAAAGTTTAAGGAGCTAAATAAGTTGGTTGAAGAAATAAATTGGGAAAAAAATTGGGTTTGAATTTTTGGGAAGGATGGTTAATTAAAGTTTTTATTTTCATTGTAATTTTTTATAATTACTTTTTTTTCATCATGTAAATTGTAAAATTTTGAGTTTTAATAGAAATAAAAACAATTTTATTAGCTTTTTCGGGCTAATGGTGTCCCGTGTATTATGCTTGCACCCAATCTGTTGTGGGGCACCCAATGGTATAGTGGTGGTTGTGGGGCACCCAAGGGTATAGTGGGAGCTGAAATGGATCCTTGGATGTCACCCAAGACCAACCTAGTTGTAGATTCCCCTAGTTACAAAAAAAAAGAGCTTCCTCTCTTTGAACAAATAGTTGATATATTTGAATTATGTTATGCATTCTAATATTTACAATCGATAAACTAAATCTCATTTATTAAAAATATATTAAATTAAATTGATTTTTAATATATATATAAAATATTCAACACAAAAGCATTTATTAAAATATATTTAAATAAAATTGATTTTGAAATATATATTAAATATTTTAAACTCAATCTCATTTAGAATAATAAAATTCCGAAATATTTTTATCTAACAATAAAAAAGTTCACATATTTTTACTTAATAACAAAACTGGGCTGAAAGATCTGTACCTAAAGAATTGCCTTGATATTATTGCATATATGAGTAGGTTCCCAGGTAATTAAATCTGAGTGATTTTTAAAAGTAATGTCGAGGTTACGAGGTAGTTAACATAAATTGATTTCTTTGAACTGGTAAGAATAAATATAAATTACTTCAAAATAAATTTCAAAACAATGTATATTTTATTTCTATATAATATAAATACATTACACTTCAAAACCCATGAGAGGGTTTGTATCAACGTCAATTTTTTTTTATAAAAACTATGCAAGTTCCAATAAGATCAATTCGCAAGGAAACGAGGAGCAAATCTTAACCGTTCAGGAGAAGAAAAGCATGAAGATGCGCCAATGGCAAAGATTAAATCGTAAAAGTCATTATCACCTATCTCAGGCAAAAATGCTCCAATTGCCAGGATGAATTGGATGGTGTATGCTTTCACATTTAATCTAAAAAGTACAAGTAGATTTTGGGTTTTGATATTTTTTCATCCGTAAAAAGTTTTTGGTTTTCAATGCATAAATTAAGTTTTAAATTCGTAGAAAGGGAAGAAGGAAAGCACCTAAGGGAGGAAGGTGGATTAAAGTTCTTATTTTCATTCATTGTAATTTTTGAAATTACAGTTTTTCACCAAGGCCTCTGAATGTAAATTGTAAAATTGTGAGTTTTAATACAAAGAAAATCAATTTTAATAGCTTCATGTGTTTGAACAAATGGTTGATATTAGCTTCTTGTGTTTGAACAAATGGTTGATATGTTTGAATTCTGTTGTGCATTGAGTTAAACTTACAAGGATGGTTCTTTGTGTGAAAAACTGAAACTTTAAAGCAATTTCTCTAAATAATTTATCATCAAGTAGTGTGTTGAGGTTGAACTGTAAATAGTTTCCCTCTTGATCAAGGTTATTATTTATATATAAATATTCATATATATATATATATATATATAAATTCTCACAGGAGATTTCTTATCATCTTTATTATTATTATTATATTCTATATATAATATTAAATAATGTATTAATATATAAAATACATATTATGTACAGTATGTAAAAATTTATAATATTATAATATAGTATATACATAATATTATAATTATAGTGTATTAAATAATGATAAATAAAAATAAATTACCATTCTAATATCATCTAGTTCTTAACTAAGGGAAAAGTGGGTAATTTGTCACGATATTTTATATATAGTATCACATTTTTTTTGTTCATTTTTATAGCCAACTCTTAGAGAGAAACTCTAGAGTTCTCTTATATATAATAGGTTTGAAGCACTTTCTAGTCCAATCAAAGTATCTATTGGCCATGTGGCTTTTAGCTCCATCCAAACGCAACGCACTGGGGTTGAAGGAAGTCCTCTTCCGTTTAATAGAAAATATCGGCTTTAAATAATGATAAATAAAAATATTGTAAATATATATATGATAATATAAAAATAATAATAATAATATATATAAAGTTTAAAAAGATTTTTATTGATGAATAGAACTAACAACCTCACATTACAACCTTAAGATACTTAAATACCCAATATACGATGAGAAAATGTAATAACTAGCAATTGCCCCAAAAAGGTGCAACAATACGTCGATAGGTTGTTGTTGGAGGGTGGAAAGAGGAAACTAAAAAAAAACTCATGAACTAAAGTTTTCAACTGGTGTAGAGTTTGCCTTGTACCCTGACTATGGTTACAAATAAACTACCAGTGTTACGAGGAAGGAAAAGGAATGGTCAACCCTAACTATGATCACAAATAAATTACCAGTGTTGCAAGGAAGGAAAATGAATGGTCAACTTTAAAAATCTCTTCCAAGATAACACACATATGCATTCGAATATTAAATGTAAGAAGAATTAACAACTAACTGAACACAGTTAGCATTTTCATAGCACTTATGTCACCCAAAGCTGGAAAACCTCTTTCAAAAGAGCAAAGTTTCTCATATTGAGTTTAACTTTCATATGTTTTAAAAGATAATCCTTTGAATTCCCTATATTTTGAGCTCGGTATTCACCAAAAATGAGCTTTTTGAAAGCTTCGTATATCATAGCCGATATATCTTATTTCATGCGCAATATATGTACTATTACTATCATCCCCTCTTTGTGCTACATAGAAGAAAATTTTAAACAAGCCATGATTCAGGTATCTTATCACTATGCTTTGTTATGCATAATGGTATATGTTGTGTATCTATCCCTCCTAGTAGAGCAGTCAGGTGGGTTGCCCATTTTACCGGATCATACTCTGAACGAAAAAGATAAAGGTTCTCCAGCAACCAATGTTGGAATTTGATGCCCACAATGCGCATTTTTGCTGTAAAATATGGCCTTACTCATTGAGAAAAACTTTCAAGACGTTTAGTTATAATGTTAAAATCATTGCAACTAGAAATTGACAAAACACAAAAAATAATAGAATTTGATGTTCAAAATGGACATTTTTCCTTGTAAAATGCGAGCTTTCCATTGAAAAAAACTTTAAAAACCTTTGATTATAATGGTATTTATGGTATCAATGTTAAAATTCTATCAACTGTCAAATGTTATGCTATAAACAAATCCATTCCAAACTGTGTAAACTTAGTATAAGTGAGCGTAATGGTTAAGAACATGTGTTTTCTCTAAGGAGGTCACACCTCTGTAAACTAACGGAGGGCGCTCACACGAAGTTGGTTCCACTTTTTAGTGCCACTTAAGCAATCAGAAACGCACTTCCGAAGTGCAACTCAAGAACGCATATGCATTATTGATGGTACGTTCGGAATAACCCAAGCCCAAACACAAGGCTAAGGTTCGTAAGGAAGTATCGCATATGCATTTTTTCGCCCACACGGTTTATCGCTCTCCCGATGCTTGACTGTGCAAATGTTATTTGAGGCCCGTGGCCTCTGTTTTTTTTTTTTTAATTTTCAATATCACATATGCGATATATATCGCAAGTGCGATATATCGCAAATAATATCACATATGCAATATTTAACTCACTAATAAGCACAACCTTTGATTGTATTTAAAAGTTTTACCATATAAGCAACTCTAGCTTAACATTTGGATAACAATTCTAAAACCTGTAGAGCATGTCATTAACTAATTAGGAAGAGAGACTTCAATGCTTTTGTAAAACTTTTACACATAAAAGAGATGTATTATTGTTTCGTAAAACTTTTACACATATAAAAGAGACTCTATATATATATAAGAGCAAGTCAAGGTTATATTTGACCATTATTGATATAATTCTTGTGTTTCATAAATTTTAATAAGCATTTAGCTTAACAATTGGTTTACAAATTCAAAAAATAAAAGACTATAACATTAATCAATTACAAAAATTATTGCTTTTTATTTATGTATAGGAGAATATTTAGATATGAATTTTAAATAAATTTTAAATAAACCTCCAAAAATATTTATATAAAAATAATATGGGACTCAAGATAGGTATAAGTTTAAGATTTAACTTGAATTTGGTTCTAGTATATATTTCCTCAAGGTATTTCTAAGGTGAGAAAGAGTAGAAGTAAGGCGTAAGTAGTTATTAAGAGGTCCTTAAGTATTGTCCCTAGATAGGGTAGTTGCGAGATTGAGAAGAGTTTACTCTAATTGTTGCATTTTCCATCAATTTATTTCTTTACATTAAGCTTCATTTCTAGTGTTTATTGCTTCCATATGTAAGTAGATTGACCTTCACTGCTTTCCAAGTGACATTTTCAATGCTCTTGTATATTTATGGATTGACAAGTGCTTGACAGAAGTGCTTATGCCATAAATCCTCATGTTGAAGAACGAGGCCTAACAAAACATGAGAGCTTTACATTAGCTTTAGGTTTCAGTCTTAGAAATATCACCTACTTGAGGAACCTATAGCTTCAATGATTTCACTTGAGTCTACCCTATCCTACTAAAGGAGCTAATAGAAAAATGACAAAATATGTCTAATTAATAAAACATATTTGAATGCTCTTATGAGGTTGAAAATGGTTTAATAAAGTGGTGAGAAGGCTTTGTTGATGCAAAGAATGTAAAAATATTTGTTGAAGCTAATAATACAAATTGATTTTCAAGATGTCACCACGAATACATGTAAATGTGCATGTAAATAACTCATAAATTAGTTGTATAAGAGGACACACGTCGAGGAAGGTATCCTATTGTTGTTGTCAAAGTTCCTTCCACAAAAGTTTTTTACTTGTATCATGTCAATGTCAACTCAAGAAATCATAGTTGTATCATTGTGGAAGTCACTATGAGATCTACTCGAATATTGTATGATAATTTTAAGCTCATTTGGGTTTTATGGTCATTATATGATGATATCTCATGTCAACTATTAAATACAATACAACAAATTTATAAAGTAAATGTTGTTGATTTTTTGTTGCTGCTTATTCTTTTTTCTTTGGAATCTTTGAATAGATATCAACTTTCTTGGCACTTTCATTTAAATGGGACTTGACATACTTGCTAAAATGGAAACCAAGCTAAAAAACTCCCAACAATTCTAGGGCCCCATGAAACCTAATATTGTGGAGTTCACAACCTCTTTGAGGAAAAATAGTGGATGAAGGCAAAGCATTTGAGTGTCCACTTGAGCATCCACAAGTACTATCAAAGCTCAAAATTGGGTGGCCCGTCTACCAAAGTACCCACATGTTTAAATCATCTAAAAAACACTAGCTTACATAATTGAGAGTCCATGATACAACAAACAAGGTTGCCTTAGTCCCAAGCATAAAAAAGAGTCATCATGTTGTGTGATATTAGGATTGGAAGATCATCATGGAGTTGGATCCCAACCTATTACAAGAATAATGTTTCCATCCTTCTTGAAGTCTTTTCTTTGGCCCCAAATATTGTGTGTATTTTTACTAGCTCACCATAAACATTGATTTGCGGTGGTTTTGTTGGTCAAAAAGATAATAAACATGTAAAAAATTGACATCAATAAATAAAAATTATACAATATAATACACCGCTATCTTTTCAAGCGAGCTTAACCTTTTGCTTTCACTTTTGTGAAAGTTTCAATTATTACTCCAAGCTATCTCCAACTTTAGTTCTCTCACAACATTAGCTTTCAATTGTTCTCAATGTTTCTATCATTATTATACTTCAAGCCATCTTAAGAGATTTTTTGGAGATATTTCATCTCACCAATATATAATTAAGTATTGTTTTTTCATCTATTTTATTAAAACTTTAGTATTCTCACAACATTAGCTTTCATTTGTTCTAGATGTTTTTATCCGATATACTTCAAGCTATCTCAAGAAATTTTTTGGGGAGATATTTCATTTGAGCAATACATAATTAAGTATCATTTTTTTATATTTATTTTATTAAACATATTTCGGCTCTAAAATCCTAAATTTGTTATCAAAAGAAGAATCGTATTGTATCAATTTTTTCTATGTTTCTTTTATTGAAAAATTAAAAATAAATATTAATATATTTAAATATATCATTTAAATATATTAAATAATAATTAATTTATAAATATAATTTTCTTTTAAATTAAAACTAATTTTTTTTAATCAAAATTTATTTTGTTTGAAATGATTTATTCTTATAATTTACACCTACATTAAACTTTTCCAAAAAGACCTTCCCTCACTATAACAAAGCTAACTATATTGAATAAGCATTCCAACCCCTTCCATGAAAAAATTATCATTAAATTAATTAATTATTTAAAAAAAAACGAAAATAAAAACTCTTCGAAATTATAATCACTTTAAAAAAATAAATAAACATTCAGCATTCCCAATCTTGTGAACTAAAACTGTTGATAAAATAATAACATAGGGCTTTAATATCAACCAAAACATAATCTGCAGTTCTATTTTGTCTAAGTAATTTTTTTTTCAATTTCAAAATCTAACCAGATTTTCTATTTCATTCTTCATCGTTATCGTTATTGCTTACAGATTTCTTACTCGAGAAATTTCCTGAATCGGGATTGTTTTTAGGTATGAAATATTTTCGACTCGTTTTAATTATTTGTTGTTACCGTTTACAGAATGGAAAGGTTCGAATCGCACTGGGAGAGAAGCGGCAGAGACATTCCAGAGCCCTGGTTGCCACAGTTGAAGAAGGAATCTTGAGAACGATCAAGGCAAAAGAAACCGAACTGGACAAACTGAATAGAAGGAATCTAGAGTTGGAAGAGCGCGTCAAACAGTTGAGTATGGAGAACCAGAGTTGGCAGAATTTGGCGAAGAACAATGAAAGCATTGCAAATGCATTGAAAACCAATATGGAACAGGTCTTGGCTCAAACCAGGGAACAGAGTATGAGAGAAGGGCGTGGCGACAGCGAGGCAGAAGAATACTTGGTATGATGAATAAACGCGCAGAGGATTACTACCAGCAACTGCCCGTTTTTCCCAATCCGTGACTTCTAAAACTTGGTGCTTGCGATGGAGGCGGACTTTGGTACGGCTCCGACAGCGGAGTGCTGAGCCGATACACAGGGGAAGCCTGTACCCGGCGCTAATCGATACACAGTATTAGAGTGCTGAGCCGATACAGGGGAAGCCTGTACCCGGCGCTAATCGATACACAGTATTAGAGGAAGGGACGACCATCCAACCAATCAGGTCCATTGTTTTACAAACAGGACGTCAGAGAAAAACGCCTTACGGCGTAAACATAAGTGATCTGTTTAACGTGAATTGAAAAAATAATTAATAGACCTCCTAACGCTTTTTCTCCAAAATCGTGAGAGACAAAGGGCATGAGAACTATTGTCCTCTTAAAGCCTCTCGATTTCTAGTGGTGAAAGTGCACAAAGAGGAAAAATAACAACGGATTTCAAACGGGTGAACATGAGTGAAAAAGACCTTCCAACTCCAAAAAGTTATTATTAACTAAATATATATATATGTTTGTATCACTTGAAAAATTAGACATTATTAAAACTATATATTTTATCCTCTTGTTATGATAAAATGTAAGTTATTATTAACTAAATATATATATATATATCTGTGTGTTTGTATCACTTGAAAAATTAGACATTATTAAAACTATATATTTTATCCTCTTGTTATGATAAAATGTGGTATGGTGTTGTATAAGGATGATACAGCTTGAGTGAGTTTTTTTAGTATGAAAAAGCTTTTCCCAGTATTAGAAAAGGCTGCAAGTGGAAATACACTTAATACGGATTCGAAGTTGAAACTACCTTTTTTTTTGGAGTATAAGCTAAAACTACTTCTCATTGGTGGACTAATACGTAGGTCTACTTTCATTGTTAACACTCATTGTTATTGATGTACTACTAGGTAAGAAGGTAAGGAGTAAATTAAAAGGATTGCATTAATGGGAAACTGGTAGATGGTCGTTGCTCAATGATCTTACTAACCATTTTCCCTACTCGAGGCAAATAATGGATTTGATACCATAGTTTAAAAGGAGATGTAACCCAAATAGTAAGTACCCTACCCATGAGTATACAACTCGTCATTTTGTGAGAATGACGAGGATAATGGCTACAAATGGTAGGTGGTACATTTAGGGGATGCCACTTGGAGTAACATCGACATATATATATAGAGGACAATGGTTACAATTGGAAGTGGTACCATTCAAATGATGAGATACATAATAACACCACCATTGATATTAATCGAATTCACAATCATGTTTGACAATATTTATCTTCATTGATAGCCTATACAAAAACTATAGTTTTGTTCATTTGTTCTTTGAATAAATGTTTCTTAAATCAACAAATGCCATGGTAGAACGATAACGTACACTATGATTAGTATACCTAAAGAATAATAGAAAATCCTTCAAGTTGGACTTTACCTCTAATTGCTTGCTTTAACATCTATCAAAAGGACAAATCTTTTTTAAGAAATGCATCTCATGTGTGTGTCAAATCCAAGCTAGGTTCCTTTTTGAATATTGTGGGCCTCACTTAATTTATTTGCATTGTTAGGTTTCCAAAGCTATAACTAAATGGTTTATTGTGGGAACTATCCTAGAAATGAGGTGGAGTGCCCAAAAGGTTTTCTATGATGTGTGTTTCATTGAAAAATATGTGTGTATGTACATACACACATGTAGATATGAATTTTCCACCATACATACATATATAGTTTCATCAAAAAATATGTAATAGAATGTTCATTTAGGTCTTAAGCTTCATGCCTCCTCCGATGACAATATCCCAGCCCCCAAGTCCCCAATACTTGGATACATAGTCTCAAGACTTGGACACATTTAAAAGGTCACGCATGGTGCCTTAAAGAATTATTCATGGTTTGGATGCTTTAGTGGTTTGTTTATGGCCAAAGGCATGATATTTCCTCTAGAATGCCATTGTAAGGCATTGAGAAACATAAATATTTCTAAAACCCAGCTAATGGAATTGTCAACCTTAATTGCACCAAGAGGCACCCTACAACCCAGTTTGGGGGATATCTTGTAACGTTTATGTAACATTACTCTTGTAAATGTCGGCTATAAATAATATTGTCGATTATGATGGAGATGTTGGCAATAAAAAATAAAATTTTTAATTATCCACCAAAATAAATGTCGGTCACAAAAACAACCTAATACGGGGGAGATGTTGTAATGTTCCTACCTAACAAAACAATAAAAAATTAAAAATTTAATTATCCGCAAAAGAAAATGTAGGTCAGAAAAACAACACAATATGGGGAGATGTTGTAATGTTCCTACCTAACAAAATAATAAAAAATAAAAAAATTGAATTATCCGCAAAAAAAAGGATGACCTTGCACATGGTTTTAAAACCATGTACAAGACCTCCTAAACAACCCATGGTTTTATTTCACATGGTTTAGGAGGGCCTTGCAAATGGTTTTAAAACCATGTGCAAGGCCTCCTAAACAACCCATGGTTTCATTGTACATGGTTTAGGAGGGCCTTGCAAATGGTTTTAAGACCATGTGAAAGGCCTCCTAAACAACCCATGGTTTTAGGAGGGCCCTACACATGGTTGTAAAACCATATATGGGGGAGATGTTGTAATGTTCTTTCCTAACAAAATAAAAAATATTATATGTCCACCATAAATAATATTATATATTAATAATAAAAATATTATATGCCGACCTTAAATAAAAAGATGGAGTCTTTTGGTTTGAATCAAATAAATGGCTATATATAGGAAACACCAAAGTTGATAGCTCCTTGAGTGCAATAATAAAGAAGAGTTTTGCACCTTGAGATATTTGATCCCTCTCAGCGCTTGATAGAGCCTACGTTTTGGATCTATGTTGATCATAGGCAAATTTATACA
This sequence comes from Pseudotsuga menziesii, assembly GCA_001517045.1. Taxonomy (NCBI): domain Eukaryota; kingdom Viridiplantae; phylum Streptophyta; class Pinopsida; order Pinales; family Pinaceae; genus Pseudotsuga; species Pseudotsuga menziesii. The sequence goes on from LPNX010777041.1 coordinate 36,668, forward strand.
CTCAAGAGACCATGTGTAGTTGGTGGTGGAAACCTTCTTGGCTTGGGATGGATAAAATATTTCTTTAGGTGCAAAGGTTCATGTCTCCACCATTGACCATGTGCAAGTCCTTAAGGCCCCAAGACCTAAATACAAATATCCATAGATACCCTTGCAAAATAATAAGTGGTTATTTGAGACATTGTTCATGGATCTAGATCCCTCAATGGTTTATTTAGGTCCAAAGGTGTGGTACTATTTTCTATGTAATCATTACCAAGCCCCCAAGAGAATCATGGTATTATTCCCTAGAACATCACTCCCAAGGCCCTGAGACATTTACATACTACTAAAAATCACCTAATGACACCAACATCCTCAATAATAGGCTAGTGATAGTCTTGAGAGGCTGTGTGGTTGGTGGAGGAAACCTTCTTAGCCATGTATGGCTAGAAGATCCCTTTAGGGATTAATATTTAGGTCTCCTCCATTGACCATGTCTAAGGCCATAAAACTATATACTTAGTGCCTCAACAGATCTAGATGCGTTAATGGTTTCTTTAAGGATACAATCATGGTCTTATTCCATGTATATCATTACCAAGGCCTGGAAATCTATCCCACTATGCAAAAACTCTTGACTGTGCCCATATCTGGATTTTATGGAAAATATCAACTTTAAAGGGTGTATGGTATGGTTCATGGTCTTGATCAGTTCCCATTATAGCAATAATATTATGTTAGGAAATACTTCTTTCAATGTCTTCCCCAACCATTTTTTAAGACCCATCCCTAGTGCACACACCAAATGTTTCCACCCACATCCCATTTTAAGATTAATGATATTCTATATAGTGCATGCTCTTCCACATGATATTTTGAGTCATCACTCTTAGGTCGAGATGCCTAAAACCTTCCTTTAGGGCCTAATCATGTGATTCTTCCCATGGATATGTACTCCAAGGTTCTCATACCTAGTTTCTCATATATGAACACTCAAATGCCAATGATCGTGTTGGAAGTTCATGGGTGTGTTTCAAATATTCCATTTGAATCTAAGGCCCACGTTTCCTCCTATGAAATTATACAAAAACCTAAGAGCCATATATACTAGAAAAAACATCATAATGGTGTTGGTTTCCTCACTCAAGGGTAAAGAATACCCCTACTAGGTCATGTGTAGTGGTTCAAACTATTGTATTTGGCCTTGGATGCACAAAATATTTTATATGGGACTAAAGCTTAGGAATCCTCCCTCAAATATGTTAAAGGCCTAAACGCCCATATGTAGTACTTAAAACCCCTTAGTTACATTAATACCCCTGATATTAGTCCAAGGATACCCTTAGGTGTTCTTATGTTGCGATTCGAGTTATACTTGTTAATATTCTATTCCTAGAGGTTTCCTATAAGTTCTAATGCCTGATTTTCCTCCCTTAATCATGTATATTCCATGAATACTTATACATAGGTTTATTTCCTCCAATTTCCCCTAATTATCCCTATTATAAAGGCCATAGATATTTTCAAAAAGTCATTTTGGTTTGCTCAATAAATCATTATTATCCCTACATGCCTAGAATGTTCATTTAGGTGAAGGACTAGGTTTCTTCTCTTAACTAGGTCCAGGGAAAATAGACCTATCACTAGTTATCAAAACCTTATAATGGGATCAAGGTCAAGACATAAACATTAAGAATACTCTTACAAAGACAAGTGTTTGATCATATTTTTTGGTTCTAGATTCCTCAAATCTTCTTTCAAGACCCAAGGTAGAGGTTTCCTCCCTTGAACATGTCCAAAGATTTGAGACACATTCCTTATGCTCAAAGTGTAATAATGATGTTAATATCAATCAAGAAATTTAATGATATTAATAAAAATATAACCTATTGACTAATTAGATTTCAATTAAAATCACTTTTATTAATATTTTATAATAGTGATAAATTAAAAATGGTTGGCTTTAATTATTTCTCAATATTAAGAATCATAGGTATTTATCTTCGTAAATAATATTAAAAATGAATAACTAAATTGTTTTATTTACAAAATATGTATTTATGAATTTGTTGTGCTTGTGGTGCAAAACCTCATAAAATAGTATAAAAATAAATAATTGAATTTATTGTGATTGTGGTGTAAAGCCTCATAAATTGATCACAAACATTTACTTGAATGAAAAAAATTGAATTAAGTTATTTATAAAATAATTATTTGTGATTTTGTTGTGTTTATGGTGAAAATCGTCATAATTAAACCCCATTTGCACATGTCCATGTGACAAATATGCACTTAGCACCATTATACAATACTTTCCAACATGACATTTCTCTACGTTTAGGATTCTTTTAGCCTAAGTCCTAGGATGCTTCTTTCAACCATGTTGATCACATCTACTGGCCTAATTCTAGTGATTAAATCCTTGTAATAGTGTCAAAGCACATGTGCAGAGGCTAAGAATACTCTTAGGCAGATGTGTGGTCATGACCTTTAAGGTGTCTTTATTGGTCGTATATTTTTAAAATCTTATTTTAGGACCCTAGGTAGAGGTTTTCTTTATTGAACATGTCCATGGATTTAGATGCATGCCTTTTTTCTAAAAACCTAATAATGTACTATTTTTCCTCAAATTTGTGCAAGGGATAATGAAAGAAGCTAAAAACCCAGATCCCTCCAAGACCACTCATGTTTCCTCTCCAAAAAAAAAATCAGTCGAGAAAAATCCCCCCAGATCCAGAGGGAACAGTTTTGGCACTCTTGTGAATATTGAGGAGACTGATGGTAAAGAGGACACGGAGGAAGTAGCGAAGACTACTTTTGTAGCCCAATAAAACACTGTAGTGGAAGGCACAGAGGAAATTTAAATTCAAGAGGAAACCGCAGACGAATTTGAACTCGAAGAGTCTGAAGAAGAAGAAGAAGAAGGGGAAATAGGAAAGAATGTGTCTGCTGAGAAAAAATCAACAATAGAAAGGAAATAAAAAAAAGAACAGAGGGAGAAAACCACTTACAAAGACAAGATCCAAGGATAAACACAAACACTAGAAAGTCTCCTTCAGAATCCTATAAATACCAGACAACAAGGGATACCCCCTAAAGGGGTCCCTACCTCAATCAGAGGAAAGTAATGAAAATTCTCTCCTAGAATTGTAGGGGACTTGGAGGAAAGAATAAGGAAGAAGCTATGAAAGACTTGATTTGAATTTCCCATTCTGACCTACTTTTCATCCAGAAGACAAAAATGGAGGAAAGAACATTCCTTCATACATGTTTGAAATTTTGAAGGAGGATTAGCAATAAGCCTAGAGGAGCCTCAGGAGGAATCAACACCCTTTGGGACAGTACAAAATTTGAGTTAGTAGACAATAATTCAAGAACTCACTGGATCTTTACTCGGTTACTACATAAAGACTTGGGTGTCCAAGTTTGTCTCTTTAATATTTATGTTCATGTTTTTATGTCTAAAAAAAAGGCTTGTTGGGATCTCCTTCGGAAAGTTTCCATTGGTACTCATCTGAAAAATATCATATTAGTAGGAGATCTTAATGTAACCTTGTACCAATCTGAAAAAAAGAGGAGCCTCGATGATTTGGGATCCCATCCGAGAACAGGTTGATGAGCTCATCTTAGATAGGGATCTGACTGATATTGTTCCATCCAAAGGTAAATTCACCTGGACTAATAAGTGCCTTGGTCCTTGTCACATCGTTGCAATATTATACATGTTTCTTGTCTAGGATACCTTCCTTTTATTAGGTTTGAACCCCTCCTCTAATATTTTTCCTTTTGGAGGGTCAGGCCACAAACCAATTCTTCTTGAACTAAGAAAGGATTATAATTTGGGACCTATCCCATTTCACTTCAATCCTCTTTGGACATCCCAAACTGACTTCTTGGAGGTTATCAAAGAAGCTTGGTCAGTCACGGTCTAAGGTTCTTCTTTATTTTTCTAGGAAGAGAAGCTTTGTAGAACTAAAAAGGCTCTCAATGGTTGGTCAAAACTCATTATCTCTCCCTCTCAAGCTAGATCAAAAGCCTAGCAATTGCACCAACATAATCTGGAATCAAATCATATTACCAAATATCTTCTTGACAAAGAAGTATATTTTTATCAAGCCTTGCATACGACATGTTGACAGGAAGAAGAATATTGCATACAAAATTCAAGAAACCTTTGGATTCAAGAAGAAGATCGTAACATAACTTACGCTCATAAGAAAGTCGAAGCCTGTAATCAATTTAAAGAAGTTCAAGAGATACAGGTCCAATGTCAGTCGATTACAGAGTTTGATAAAATTAAAGAAGAAGTGTTTAGGAATTTCAACTTAATTTACTACAAGGGTTATACAAATCAGGCCCCAGAGATTCAAGACAGTATGAAATTAGTCCCAAGCTTGTTGCAAAGAAAGATAATCTTAAGCTCACCAAGCCAATATGTTTTGAAGAAGTAAAGACTATAGTGGAGGATATGGAAGAGGACAAGGCACCTGGACCCGATGTATTCACAACAAGGTTTCGTCTGATGGGATAATGTCTACAAAGATCTACACAAAATGGTGATGAAATCATAAAACTGTGACAAGATTAGAGGAAGCATTAATTCATCCTTTCTAGCCCTCATCCCAAAATAAAAAAATGATAAATATTTTGATAGATTCCGACCAATTTATTTATGCAACATAGGATATAAGATCATCACCAAAATAATTGCCAAAATACTAAAATACATTATCCCCACTCTCATCCCAGAAAATCAAGGAGGCTTCATTAAAGGAAGGAAAACTTGGGACAACATCATTTTGGTTCAGGAGGCAATCCATTATAACACAAGAATTCGAGAAAAAGGTATGGTGGTAAAAATTGATTTAGCTAATGCTTTTGACAGAGTTGAGCATGCTTTCTTATTTCAAGAAATGAGGATATTTGGCTTTGATCATGCATTCATTCAATGGGTTAAATCTTGCATCAACGAACCATGGATTTCCCCTCTGATCAATGGTAGAGTGGCTTCCTTTTATAAATCCTCCAGAGGACTACACCAGGGATGTCCAATCTTCCCTCTTATCAACATGATTCTAGCGACGATGCTGAGCTTTCAATTGGAACGATATAGAAAAGACCAAGATCTAATTGGTATATGAATGGCTCGTGGATCCAAGGATATCAATAATGATCAATTTGCTGATGACACTATTCTCTTAGGAGGTGCAAGCCCGAATATTTCCCAAATATTTAAATTTGAGTTAGACTCCTATTGTAAAGCTTCAGGAAGGTGTTAGGAAGTAATATAAATTTGAGAAAAATCCATATTTATAGTTGGAACATCAATCCAAGAGATATATCTGATATTTCTTGAATTCTTAGGATTGAGGGTGTCACCCATTGGGAATCCTTTAAATATCTTGGTGTCCAAATTTTTAGAGCTTCTAAAAAAGAATTAGACTGGAGCCATCTGGTGGAAAAAATAAAAACTAAAACTCTCTCCTGGGGAGCAATTTGCCTTAAGTTGGCAGGAAAAGTGACGCTAATTAAATCAATTTTGAGTAGTCTATCAATTTACCAAAGCTCCATTATGATAGCAACCTCAAAAATTATTTTCACAATCGGCAGTTTGCTTCGAAAGTTCCTTTGTCAAGGAGGGAAAAGTATAGGGGAGAAAATTTTCTCTTGTAAGCTAGAAAAATATTAAGAATTTGATCTAGGAGGGTGGGTTGCGTATTCATGACCTCAAATTCTAGAATCTGGCTCTGGGAGCCAAAATTTTGTGGAACATAATAGGAAGCAAAATTTCTTGGAGTAGTCAACTTCTTAAGAAAAAGTACTTCTATGGAACTTGATTGCGTTGTTTGGATAAACATTCTATTGTCAAAAAAGGATCTCATATTTTTGCACTATGTAAAAAATGTCTCCTTGACATGGATCCCTAGGAATGGAAAACAAATTGGCATTTGGAAGGACTCTATTCTAGAAAATCCTCCCCTTGACCTGGCTCTTGGAATTTATAATCTATGTGCTTGGATGGAAAATCAAGGCCTCAAAACAATTTGGGATATATCAAGATGGAAAAATGACCCCTCCTCTTCTTGGAAAACCTGGAACACACTTGACCGTCCTTATCTTCTGGAAGGAGAAAAAAATCATCTTATTTCTTATTTGTAGGGACCCACTCCCATCGCTATATGAACAAAATATAAACGAGGATGGGACACTGAGACATGATTTTATTCCTCATTTCAAGGTTACAAACTCTTCTCTGCTTTCCCAAATGTTCCTGAAAATCTTGTTGTTGGCGAAGTGTATCTCGAGCTATAGAAGTTTTCCAAAGGTAAACATGTTTGTATGGACTCTTGTTCATAAAAGCATCCTCACGAGAGAAAAATTAGAAAAAGGGTGGATTGTAGGCCCCTTCCAGTGTCCTCTCTATCGAGAGAGCAAAGAAACGTTGGATCACTTATTCTTGAAATGTCCCTTCGCTTAGAAATTTTTGGATCGGGTGATAGCTCCTTGGTTTGAAAATATTGATCTTTTGGAATGTATCTTGCAACTTTTTAACAAATGGGACCAGAAATATCCATGCTCATTGTCTCAAAAACCTGGTCTCAAATACTGTTGGTGGACTCTACCAAACTTTATAGCATGAAAAATATGGTTGGAACGGAATAAAATAATTTTTAGATAAGTGGCTCATACTCCAGTGCAAGTTGTATCCAAAGCTCAAGCTCATATGAGGGACTACCTTCAGACTCTCTCCCTTCCTAAAAACAAGGTTCCTTTGCTTATAGAAGAATCAGAATGGCTAAATTACTTTAATATCTCTAAAGATTGCATTGTCCTTGCAATCCATCACCATGAAGTTTGGAAGATAAGGCTTGACCAGTCTCAGTTCGACAATTGGAGAAAGGAGACGAAGATTTACAATTTTTTCTTTGATGGAGATTTGAAAGGTAACCCAGGGGAGGAAGAAGGGGGAGGGGTTATCTACAATCCCGAATAAAACATTAAATAGATTATTCCTGGAGCATTGGGGTTGATACAAATAACATGGTTGAATCATATGGCATGTGGCAAGGACTGAAGCAATTGGAAAACCTTGCCGTGGAGGAAGACATGGTTTTTGGGGACTCTCGCATAATAATCCAAGCTATGAATTCTCCTAGACAAATCAAAAACTTTAAATTAAATAGACTTCTACAGCGAATCAAGAATCTTACACTCTCCTTTCGAACAATCAAGTCCTATCATGTCTTGCGAGCATTGAATCAAAAGGTAGATTAGGCTGTCAATAAGGCAACCCACCTAAAAAAAACGATATTTATGTTAATCATGTTATCTAAGGTTCCCATCTCCCTTAAGTACATTTTTCTAATGATGAAGTGCATGAATGTTAAAGTTACAAGCCTGAACCTACGTGAATCGATGGGTGGAAGGAGATTTATGTGTTGGAAGTACAGGACCAAGAAAGTATGTAGTTTTATATGGGATTGTTGCGAGAAATCAGTCAACGGTCTCACTCCCTGCTGCTCAAGCAAGGCCTATCTCACAGGTCACCTCCCGCACTCAAATATCTATAATATGAATCCAAATATGTGGCTTAATTTAACGAGTCTCTTTGAGGGTGGATGTGACGTTTCAGGAAGGGACATTGGAAATTTTAATGATGTGTTGCAGAATGAAGAAGGTCGTCTCTTTGGTCAAGTAGCATCCAGTTTGGAGTTAGCAAAAAGGGTTATGAAGCTTGATATGCACATGTGTTGGTTTACATTGGATTGGGAATTCATCAAGAGAAGGAGTTGTAGCAAGTGAGTGGCAAGAACTGTGACCATATTGCTACTCAAAGTGGATCTCAGAATCGCAAGCTTGGGAGTTAGTTAGTTAATCTATGGATACTACTTTATTCTCCAGTTTAAATTCTTATATTACTAGTTTTTTGAATTTGGGAATTTTGAAACTCAAAGGATTGCCTGACATAGCTATAAGCTAGATTTTTTGTATATGTTCCAGTTACCCAGTCACTGTTTTTATAATATAATCCCATAACGTTTATGTCCAAAAAAAAACTTAAGAATGGTTTTTTTCTTTTTATTAATTTTCCAATTCTATTTATTTATTTAAACATTAATAAAAATGAATAATTGAATTGAGTTATTTACAAAAGAAGGGACATAAGGTGGAAATATCCCTACGCCTTATAACTTGAAACCTTGAAAAATAGATATTCTTGTTTTAAATGGATATGAACTAGTAAGGGGTTGAGCTAATAAATTAGAAATACATTTAGAACACTAAGGAATATAATTGGTCTCTAGAAATATTTTTAGTCGCCTAAACATGTGGGAATTTAAGAAATGTAATTGATGAAATCTTTATAATCATTTTTACTAAATTACTATAGAATGAGTAATTCTATATTTTAATTTTTATGATATGTATCATATTAAGCCGTAGTGTTGACTAATCATTACTACATGAACTTAACTTGTAAAAGTGATCATTTATGAATGCCTTTAAATATGTTGGTTGAAAGAAAGTGTTTACCTTAGTTTATGAAAACCTTTAAATATGTTGATTAAAGGAAAGTGTTTATTTATATTTAGAAAATGATATTCAAAAAGTTGTTTGGTATTCATCACAGCAATTTATTTTAAATAAAATAATAGAAAACATCTATCTTAATATGACCTCTATCTATACACCTGGATTTTATAGTACAATTAAAAATTAAATATAGTAAAGGGGAAAAATTTATTAAAGCACGATTGTACTTTTATTTTTTAATTTGTTTGCTTAAGATTCTTTTAGAAGCACATTAATGTGTACATTTCAAAAATAGTTTTCAACTCAACCTAAATCCATGGCTAAATTTTATTATTGAAACATTTATGCTTTGATTCTTGGCCACCCAAACAAAAAAAAATAGACATTTTCTAGCTAAAATAATAGCAAACTATACCTGATAGGAAACTTATGACATTTCACTCAACAATTTGGTTGTGTCTCCATTTGTTTAGAAATATTCTCACTTATTTGAGTGACATACTTAATTCTAAATGATACTGCATGAACATTTGGATTAACATATGGTCAATTGGATTAACAATATATTGTTTTTATGTATAATATGTAAATATACCATCCTTGATAATAAAACAATTCACAAATATCAAATAAGTCAATAAATTTAAACAAGAGAAAACAATCATTTCATTTTTTAATTAAAATTAATTAAACTTTACCCTAAACTATGTCAATTTCCACTGAAAATGAATAAGATCATTTAATTTATAAGAAAAAATCATTTATTTATTTTATCAAAACTAACTAAACTTTATTCTAAACTTTATTTTTATTTAGAGCATGTGTTGTAAGTAGACACAATTGTATCCAATATAAGAAAGAGGTGAAGGATTTACTTATGAAGATTCACCTTTCCATCATTTTTTGAAATGCAAATGATTCCAAGGCACAGAGTAGTTGAATAAAAAATATGTGATGTCATATCAATTAAACACAAAAGCAAAGAAATAAAACATAAAGACACTCTTAATTAAAATGTAACTTGTAAAAGAGTAAAAGGTATAGAAAAGAGCTAGGTAATTGGAGAGAATTCTTGGATTTGCTTCTAACTGATGCTTTTGGCATCTCAAATGAAATTTCTAACCATTTTCCTAATGAAGATTAAGTTTAATCCTTCAAATGAGAGGGATTCTACTTGTTACCTCTCTAAATGCCTCGGTATTTTTTGGCATTCTTCTAGTAATACAAGGGAGATTTTATTGGTGTCACTCAACATTTCAAGAAGAAGATTCCTTTTTTGAGGTCATTTCCAATAGAGCTAAAGGGATGTAGGGTGTTGGTGGTTGATTTGTATGTATACCCTTGGGGAATTGAAAGGGGTCAATATTCATATTGTGCCTTCAGCCAAGATGAATATAATATAGTGCAAAGAGGCCAAGGGAACGTTGATCTAGGGGAATTTTGTGTTAATCCCTTTGACATATCTCTAGGTTACCTAAGTGCAAAGGAACTTAATATTCCTAGTTTTATTTTGTCTCTGAATGTAGCCTATAAATATCCTCGACTAAGATGAAGGCATGTAGCATAAGGAAACCTTGTTATAGAAATGAAAATGGTGTCATTTTATTTTAAAGGTTATTGAGATTGTTGAACTTCTGATTGGACTTAGTAGTAAGGGAATATTCATTTTTTGTTTGTACACAAGCTATGTTTGTCCATGTCTTTAAGAATATTATAACGTCACTGCATCCACTCATGCCTTATATGAAAAAATAATTTTGAGAGGCATTAGGGTCATTCTTATGATGGATGATAGGTCTGACAGGCTACTTCCAAGAGGACGTTGGTTTGGACAACATGCTAATTGATTTTGTGGTTGTTTGGTGTTGGTTTCATGGTTTGTTTCTCAAATTTTGTTTAGAAAAACATGTGCCAAAATTTTGAATGACCAAGATTTCAAAGACACACACACACACACACTTAAAAAAACTCGTAAATATATACCTCTAAAATAACAAAAAAAAAATATCCCTTTGTATTTACTATTAATAGCAGTGAAAAATTCTACTAGTTGATCTGTTTTATTGATAAATATATGACCTATGAGTGTTAACAAGGTGGAAAACCCACTATGTTGTTGCAACATTAGTTTCCTTTGTGTAGAGAGATGCTTGAACAATTATATAAATATGTTTTCCTCAAGATAATCAATAATCAGCGCTGGTGTAAACTCATCTAGGTGACAACAGTTGCAAACTAAAACTTGGCTATAGTAACATCTTCTATCTATCAAACTATTAAAGCAGGGGATAAGTTGTACAAAAATCTTGTTTTTAGTTATACTTTTATCAACTATAGAAGCCTTGGGCACACTTTTATCACATTGCACATTTTCTTTATCATATTGTCCTTTGGTATGATCGGGTTTTGTATTAAATAAACAATACCTTTGGGGAATGAAATTATGTATCCTTACTTATAAGTTCATATGATATTTTGTGATAATGTATTGCTAAATTAACTAAGAATATTGGAAAAAGGTTTAAAAAATTCAATCCATTAATGTATCGACTTTCTATTGTAATTTTATGTTAAATGTGGAGTGTTTCCCTAAATGTTATTTGTACAAGTTTCCATTGCTTTGAATTGTTTTGGTTGTTGGTTGGCATTTGATAGCCTATTGGTTGTTGATTTTAATTTAGGCTTATTTTGTAGTGATTTTTACCTTCTAAAAAATATATTATAATTTTACAAGCATCCACTGCACTACTTATTTTAGATTGTAACTCATTATTTTATTCGTTATAGACAATAGAATTTGTGTGTATGAAATATTTGTTATGTTGTGAATTGCGTGGATATTAATTACAAGAAAAATTAAAATTGCACACCAAAATGATGGATAAAAGTAAGGGATTTTTTCATTTTATTGGTAATTAACACATAATGAGAAAGACTTATAGATTGTTGGGGTCTAAAATCGTCAACTTTTATAAAAAACCATAGTGACTTCCACTTGGAATCATAAAAAACATTACAAATATCTATGGTGACATACATATTTTTAGCGTCACCAAAAACATCACAAAAAAAGTATTGGTGAGGGCCCTTCAAGGAGCATCACCAAATGTGTCACCAAAAAGATAATTAGCAACGGGATTTTAACAACCCTCACCATAAGTGTCACCAAAGAGAGAATTGGCAACATCCCTTTAACAACCATCACTAAAGGGTCACTGAAAAGGGATTTGGTGATGGAATAGAAATGTCACCAAAAGTACTTGTCAACACAAATTTCCATATCCCATCACCATAAGTGAATTTGGTGATGACCGTTTAAGGTCCTCCACAGGAATGATTGTCACCAAAAGGGATTCAATGACAATATTTAAAGAATTGTCACTAAAAGAACCTACGATGATGATTTTTCATATCCCATCACCATAAGTGATTTTGGTGACAACTTTTTAAGGTATGTCACAGACATCATCATGGATTTCATGATGAGATTTAAAAAATTGTCACCAAAAGCACTTATATAAACATGTTTAGCCTGTCACCATAAGTGACTTTGGTGACGACCATTTAAGGTCCGTCACAAGCATGACCTTCACCGTAGGCATTTTTTTATTGTAGTGACGTCTAAGCTTCTTTCTAACAACTTGCTTAACTCCATGGTTATATGGTTCTTCTTCTTGGTATCCTTCTTGAGATTATTGGGGATCAACTTTGGATGTAGCTTCCAACACTTATCTTCGGTGTGACCATCAATATTACAATGGTTGCAGTGTTTTTTCATATCCTCGCACTAATGTGTTATGGATGTAGTATTATTATCCTTTCCCTTCCACTTCTTCTTCCCCTCCTTGGTATCATTTTGGATCTCTTATGTTTTGAACCACTTGGTTGTCCTTTCTTCTAGCATATATTTTCTAGGTACTATGCTTATGCATAGGATTCATCAATTGAACTTGGCTTGAAGAGCATCATTTTCCTCCATATGTGACTATGTAATCCCCCATATACTTGAGGGGTACCTATGTGTTCTTGGGTGAGATCCCATGCATGATATCCATCTTCTTGAACTTGGTGGTGTATTCTTAGACACTCTACCCCTACCTTTTCCTAAATTATTTCCAACGGATTCACTTGTCATCTACATAACCAATTAGGTAGAATTGGGACTTAATGAGGGTTTTAATTCCCCCCCACTTAATTATTGTTTTATCACCCTCCATGGTAAATTATTTCGTGTGTCCTTCCCACTATGCTAATGCATGGAACTCTAACTTCAGTTGAGAAAATGAGATATTTTGATCCTTGAATATTTAATGGATGATAAAATAAACCTCCAACTGCAACAATGAATTATTTAGTTTTAGATCATTGATCTCACCTTGATATGACTTGATGTCAATTTTTTCCTCCATCTTGAAGAGAGACTAGGAAGGAATATTGGTATTGGAACTCAGTTCATCTCTATCTAGATATTTCATTGGATCCTTTTCTAGATCACTTTTATCTTATAAGTTCCCCTCGGATCCAAAATCAAAGTTAGAGCCTTCAAAATTCCCAAAAGATATGAACTTAATCTCAATATCCACCATGAGAATTGACATGTTGCATGAGATATCAACAACTTGTATTTCCAATTTTGAAATCACTTCTCATAATCATCTGCCACTCCTTAAACAGACTCATTTGAGATGACTAGGGTTTGAAGATTTTTTTTTCACCAACTACTAGATCCTATGATTACCCACAAAACCAAAAGAAAAAATTCCATGATACCGGTACAATCTATAAATTGTTGTGGATATTCCACTGGTACAATTTGCCACAATGGACATTACAACTCAATTTTATTTTATTAGCTTATTTTTATTGAATTCCAAATAATTGGAACTGAAATAAGAATAACTATAACAAATAAGTACAGAATCCACACAATAACACAAGATATACATTAGTAAAACCCACTATGGGGAAAATCTAGCCACAAATGAGGACTATGCCTTGCTCTTTATGTCAAATTTAAAATACAAAGGAAATAGTACTATCCATGGAATTACCTATGACTATGAAACTAGAATGGCTACTACAGGATCTCCTATCTCCTTTGTTACACTCTAACATCCACTCCTATGATGATGCTGAACTAGTGGAACAATACAATATATAAAACTAATGGTCCTCCTTCTTCTTCTAATGGTCTAGTATTCAACATAGTATGATAGTCGTTTAGGGTTAATTTTATGGTTTTTGCATATCCCAACTCCTGATTAGGGTTAGGTTTTTGGTCCTTACGGAATGTTACTAAAATTACACATGTGTGAGAAATGAGAGTTGGCGTGGAATCCACTTGGTACCATGGTGTTCAATTTGATAGGTCAACTTGCGGGAGGTATGAATTTTGCATACAGACTTTGTTTTAAACTATTTTTGGACCATTGGAAAGGTATCAGGGTGTAGAATCAAGTGAGGGGATTTTCTATATACATGAAAATTTGACCAAAGAAAACATCATTTAGATCCTCAAAAAATACCCAAACGTTTTTGAACCTCAAATATACAAAATGAGAACTTCCCATAGAATGGGCACTAGAAGCTAATTCACCCAAACTTCTAACCCCGAAAGATCCAAGTAGGTGAAAAATTATATATTGATCCATTTTGGATCATTGTGTTTCTATTATTTCATTCAATGCATCTTTTTCCTCTTTTTCTAGTCATCTTTTTCCTCTTTTCTAGTGAAAGGCTCATTGATTCTAGAGCATTGTATCATATGGAAAATGATAAATCCATTTGTACTGCTCTAATTGATTGTAACACTAAAAAGATATTTGTTGGTGATGATAGAACTCTTAATGTTGTACAATATGGAACACTTCAAGTAGATGATGGTCCATTCAATGATGTATTATGTGTTCCAATAATTTCTTCTAATTTATTGTGGGTCTATAAAATCAATCATTCTGGTGAAGGTAATACCGTAATGTTTACACCTCACCAAGTTGTAATCAAAAATTTCAAATATCCTAAGAATTTCCTAGATACTGGAATTGTTGATGATATTGGTAGGTTGTATAGATTCAACGACTTTGGGTCATCACCATTTACCTTAGTTTTTATTACTCATATTAATGATTTTATCCAACTTTGCCATGAATTATTTGTTCATTTAAACTATCTCTCATTGCAAAAAATATGTAATTAAAAAATAGTGATCAGTATTTCTCTCATTTCTTGTAGATATGGTGTATGTTTTGGGTGTTTTCTTGGCAAACATCATCATGAAAGTTTTGAAAAATGTGCCTCACACCATGGCTCCCTTATAACTTGTTCACATTGATTTGTGTGTTCCACTTCCCCTCAATTCTTTCTTTAGCTTCAAGTATTTTTTAACTTTCATTGATGACTTCTCCAGATGCACTTGGGTTTATTTCTTAAAACTTAATAGAGGATTTTTTGACGCGTTTTTGGCCTACAAGGTCCTTGTAGAGAAACAATATGTACGTCCAATACACAACTTAAGAACCTATAATGGAGGAAAATATGTAAACAATAAGTTTTCTCCTTATTGGATTGAATTTGGTATTCAAATGTAAGATAATGTTCCATATAGACCATAGCAAAATTGTGTTGATGGGAGAAACAACCGCACATTAAAAGAAATGGCTAATTGTATGTACGAGGATAAGGGATTAAATCTTAAATACCAGGTTGAATCCCTTAATTTTACCAATTATATAGTTAATCACACTGCCACTAAATCTTTAAGAGATATCACACCAAAAGGGGCATGGAGAAACATTAAACCAGCTGTTAGCCACTTTCGTGTGTTTGGTGTGAAATTTCCTTAACACCATATCTCAATTTTCAGTTTCAATAAAATTCATTCACAACCTATAAAAGAATAACTTTAATATTTGAAATTTTTATGCATGAGAATATATCGAGTTTAATAATAAAATATATCACATAAATGACACATAAATTACCATGGAAACACTAATGGGGAAAACCAGTAAAGAAACATTTTCTTTATTTTATTTACATAGAGAAATCTAGAAAACACACAACGGAATTTACAACATTAAATAACATGTCAATCGTATTGGGAATCATGCCCGCAATCTGTACATCCCTATATGACCTGTTGATGTAATTGTAACTTCAGAATGTATTCACTTGTATTTCTTATCTATTGTAACTCGATGTTTATTTCGGGATGTTATCATGTCATGTCATGCCCCGATGTTCCAATCGGGAGAATTAATAATGTAAACAAGTCATGTCAAGTCATTGTGGGCAACCCTCAGATTGTCTAAGGGTTAAAGTCCCCACAGTTCCGAGCCACTAGGGTTATTAGACTCTCCTAGTAGAGGTCGGCCCTAGTAGGGTTTTAGTCATGGAAGGATTAGTATAAATAGAGAGTTGGACTCTCTATTTAGCACACATCACATACACACTCAAGTGTAGCGCATAGTTGAGGAAGGAGAAGACACTGGGGCTAGAGAAGAAGAAGGTTACTGCTGTTGGGAGTGCATCTTACTGTTTTGGGGTTTTACCTTTTGTGTTGATTCTATCTCTGAGGAAGTTGCGGGGTTTTCTCCATTTATGGTTTCCCCGAGGAAAAATACTGTGTTCATTGTCTCTTGTGTTTGATTGCTATGCTTGTTGTTCTCTCAGTTAAAGATCCATATAATGCTAGCTTCACTGTTGAAAAACTAACATGGTATCAGAGCTAACCTGAGAAGAAGACACTGTGTAGCTACAGGAACTAGGGCTTCCCACTTTGTGGATCTCTCTCCACAGATTTTCAGCAAAAGTAAGGTGGAATAACTCTCCTCCTTAGGGCGCATCTTTCTATCAAAGCAGAATCCAATTCTGAGGTTTTTCAGTTTTGGACCTAACACTGCTGCTGAAAATTAGGGCTTTTCACAGAAGATGAATTTTTCAGTGAGCCCAGGCCTAGATTGATCTCCTCCCTAAAATCAAAGTTAGGGATAAATTTCAAAGCATTTGGGTGGATAGAACTCTGGAAAAGCAAAACCCTAATTTTCTCCTGAACCAACTCTGCAGGATTTCAGCTCAAAATTCAGATCCGACATCTTGACCTAGTAAGATCTAAAATCTTTTGTATTTCTATTTGAGGTTCTCAATTAAGATGTCTCATCATACCAAGCTTCATGAAAAGCTTGAGGGAGATGATAACTTCTGAGCTTGGAAGTATAGGATCTCCCTGGTCCTGGAAGAAAATGAGTTAGACTCCTACATCCATGAGGAGGTTCCAGTTCCAGATGGAGATGAGGCTAAGGCCTTGCATAAGAATAAGTTGGCTATGGAAAAGAGGATCATTTCTGATTCTATCAAGGATCACCTTATCCCTTAGGTGTCCTCTCTCAAGACACCTAAAGCTATGTTTGATGCCCTAACCAAATTGTTTGAAGGGAAGAACATAAACCAGAAGATGAATTTGAGAAACCAACTGAAGAATGTGAAGATTCAGAATGCAGAAACAATCCAGTCTTACTTCACAAGAGTCTCTCAGATCAAGGAACAACTAGAAGCAATAGATGAAGAAGTGGAAAATGCAGAGATCGTGATGACTACCTTGAATGGCCTTCCTATATCATGGGATTCTTTCATCCAAGGAATATGTGCTAGAAAGAAGTTAGTCAAGTTCAGCAGACTATGGGAAAAGTGTTCTCAAGAAGAAGCACATATAGCAGCTCGAGAAGAAAAGATGGGAAGTGAAGATCAAGCTCTCACGGTACACTCCAAGTCAACCAAAAGAAGATCTCGTCACCCTATAGGTAAGCACTATCACAAAGATAACACTAGAAAATATGTGTCTAGGGTCATATGTTATACATGTGATGAAGCAGGACATTATGCAAAGAATTGTCCTAAGAAACCAAAGCTATCAAAGAGGAGCAGCAAAAGAAGACATCATGCTCATGCTGCAGAGGATGATGAACCATCCAAGAAGAGAACCAGATATGAAAGTGAAGATTCTCCAAGCGAGGATGAATATGTTTTGATTTCCACTCTCACAGGTAACATTAATCATGGAAGTAATGATTGGATTATAGATAGTGGGGCCTCCAAACATATGACAGGATTCAAGGAATCCTTTGTGAGACTGTCAGGACATGAATCACCTCACAAGGTGAAGCTAGGATATGACTACCAATATCCAATAAAAGGTAGTGGGGAATCTTCCTATAAGATAGACTCTAGAAAGTCTCTAACAATGAAAGAAGTATCGTTTGTTCCAGGACTCAAGAAGAACCTCCTCTCCATATCGACATTAGATGCAAAAGGAATGAGGGTTGCATTCATAGATGGTCAAGTCATCGTGTGGCCAAAAAGAAAGACTATGGATGATGCAGTGGTGATTGGAGAACAAGAAGGAGGATTGTTGTTGTAATCTCACAGATCACATAAGGTTACCAATAATACATACAAAAATATACAGAATTATATACAGAGGCAAGAGACAAGAACAGATAGGATGAACAGATTATATTATTCTCAATAGATCATACAAAGCCAAGAACTGAACTTCCTTTTAGTGGCTCAACAGCCTAATATATACAGGTTACAAACAGTTACAATCATAACTACTTGTCGGTTCACCTAACCGACACGACTATTAGTTAACAGACTAACTACTGTGTTTACTCAGCCGACCAACGTAGTCGGTCTCTCGACTTAGTCGGCTGATCGACTAAGTCGGTCTTCGTTCAAGTCGACTTATGTCGACTTGCTCCTTCTACATCTCCCCCACAAACAAAACATTTCTTCGTCCCGAAGAAAGAGGGAGGTACCAAAATTGAAATCCTGTCGAACTCTTCAAACTTGCTCCTGGTGAGGACTATGTAGGCGGATTGTCGGCCGTCACTGAACGCATACTTCGACGATGGCTGGGGCTGTGATGGCCAATTGATGCTGAAAGTCGGTCCAGCTCTGTAATGCCTTCTCGATATCGATGGTCAAGGTAGTGAGACTTGACAGGATCGACATCTTTTCAGACATGGATTTTTCTGCTATGTTTTCCATGGTCGGGCCCAAGATTTGAGTTTGCTCGTCTGCAGCCTGGAGGAGTCTCTTTATGTGGGGACAGAGGTTGTCAACTTTCTCCAGGTTAGGGAGGGCCTGTTGAACCCACTGATGGGCCTCACGTTCTAATTTCTGTAGCTTGTTGGTTTCCATGACAATCTGCTCTTCGACGGTCTGCCTTAGTTCAGCTTCTGTAGACTTCCGAGCTTCTAGAGCTTGGATGCCTTGTCTGGTTTGTCTTGTCTGCTGGTATACCTGTCCATAGTGTGTCGTCCAATCTCTGAGTACTTTCTCAGTGACAATAGATTCCTCCATATGGTCCTGTAAGACCTTGTATGCCTCTGAAAATGCAGTGTGTTGGGCCAACAACAGTCGGGCAGTTTCTTCTTGTTGTTCTGCTTTGGTCTCTTGGAGGTGTGTCTGGATGGTCGATACCATCCCTTCCAATATCTGATATGCCCTCTCCAAAGGTTGATCTGTGGCTACTTCGACAGGGCCTGGAACAATGGATTGAGCAAGAGACCTGCATTTGTCGAGGAACTCGACTTCTTCTGTCTCCTTATCCTTGAGTTGTTTCCTTAGTCTGGTCGTCCTCCTCTTCGAATCTTTCGCTAGGGTGTTGAGTAAGTGGCTGACCTCTGAGTCGGTCAACGAGCTTACATCCCGTAAGCTAATCCTTAGCTGATCAGGTCTAGGAAGAGGTTCTGTTGACTCCTTTGCTATAGGCACTTGATTGTATCCTGAAAATCCATCTATGAATGAGTAGCATTCATGGCCTGCCACTTCATTCAAGATTTCATCAGCATAAGGTGTGGGAAAGGGATCTGTCAGTGTGACTTTATTAAGTTCCCTAAAGTTGACACAGATTCTCAGTCTGGTTGGGTCGTGTTTCTTCGGCTGGACGACCATGGGACTTTCCCATTACGACTGGTCGATGGGGTAGATGATACCTACGGCTAACATGTTGTCTATCTCCTTTTTAACTATTTCCTTATACTTATGAGCTAGTTTATAAGGGCGTTTCTTGACAGGTCGGACATCAGGTTTAGTGTCGATTTTCATTTCTCCCATTTCTTGAACTAATCCTTTCAAGTCTTTATAGTCTCTTGCAAAGACATCTTGGAATTCCCTAAGTAAGTTCACTATTTCGGCAGTTTGTTGCTCATTCCAATAATCACCAATCTTAGCTAATTTTGGTCGGTCGTCATTTGAAATGTCGACCTATTTGGTTTTTACTTTGGCATCTAACCATTCTAGGGCTTTAGCTTCATTGATTGGTCGACTTCCTTCCTAGAACTGTGAAAATGTGGCAGGGAAGTCGGCTGTAGTCATTCGGTCGAGGTCAGGTTTTTCGGTAGTCGCGACCCTAAGCACAGAGTGGATCGGTTTTGTTGTTTCAGCATGGTTGGATTTCCATCTGAAGCTTTTACCTTCGGTGTGTTCATTCTCCAATTGTAATCGGGTCGACTCGACTTTTGATCCTATGTGAAGACTATTACAGTGCTTGACCTGTCGAGGGTCTTTGTCAGGGGATGTTTCAGTCGGTTGAATGAACTGTTTAATTTGTTGTGCTGGCTCGACGAATTGTTGATCTTCAGGGATAAAGTTGAAGGTTTGGATGAAATTTGCTTTGAGGTCATTCCAGAAAAAGGTTTCACCTTTTGCTTCCTCCATTTTATACCATTTTCTAGGTAAGTCGTCTAGGGTTGAGGGAAACAAGTGTGGCCAGGCTCTCTCATCCTTATGTCCTAGGTTTCTCCATTCTTTTTCACAAGTGTGGATGTGTTCTTGTGGGTTCTGTCCTTGAGTAAAGATGGGGATCTGTGCTTGTGGGGTGAGCTTCTTGCCACCAAACCTTTCAACAAAATAAGTTGCAGTACTAGTCCAAGTCTGAAGTTTTGTCTGATGGGTATCCCACCATCTAGCTGCTTGACCGGTGAAGGTTTCTACTAAGCTCTGTAGTCAGCCATGTTCTCCAAAGTTCTTAGACACTTGTTCAACATGCATGACTGGGGATTCCCTCTCCTTATACCTTGTTTGGGTCCTGGTAGTTTCATTGGTCAGTTGTAAGGTAGGGTGTTCTTTTATTTTTCTCTCAAAAATTTTGGGGATAATTGAGACTAGAAAGCACTGTCGGGTGGGTTTTTTCTGTACTTTTGGATAGTCCAGCACCCTCTTGCTTGTGTTTCATAGTTTTCCATTTCCCAGTCATATAGTTCAGCATCTGAATTATAACCAACTGAGTCGGGATTACCTAAGTAAAGCTCCCCTTGGGCGTTTGGTTCTGTGTAGTCAGTATTGTTTTGGATCTGATAAAGTTGTCGGATATCAACTTCCTCATCAATTGGTTCAACCCAGGGTTGGCCTTGGGAGGGGTTAATAGGTACTATGACCCTTTGACCATTTCCTTTGAGTTTAATACGTTCTTTATCTAGAGAGATAGAGGCTTTCATCTTTCTTCCCCAAGGTCGACCTACAAGGGCTGGAAAGGAGCTAGATCCTTCCTTTGGGTCAATAATTTTGAAATCAACCTTAGTCGATATGCCTTTAATGGTTGTGTCTACATTTTTCCAAACCCCAATGGGTTCAATAAGGCCCTGGTCGGCTAGTTTCAGATAAATGCCTGACTCATAGAGTCGAGGTCGTCCCATCCTTTCCCAGGTATCCCGGGTCATGATATTTACCTGAGACCCAAAATCAAGCACCACTTGTCGGGCATGGAAACCTTCAATTTCCAGGTCGACAAGAGGGTCGACATCGTTTTTGTCTTTTTGATTTAGGCTACAGATGTTCTTAGTTTGTTTCTCAGGGTTAGTGCTTTTGATTTGATGCAATAAATCAATGAACTGACCGACAGATTTATCTGTTTGAATGAGATGGGTTAACTGTTGGGTCGAGTCGTGTCGACTGTCACGAATGTCTTCGTGCTGTGCAAGGTTTGTAAATATGTTTGTGGCTTCCTGATATGTGTGTTGCTCCTTGCAAGGGTCAGGGTATGTATTTGTGTGTGTGATCTTACTAATCTGCGGATTATCAGGCCCGGTTTTAGTGCCTTGTCGAGTGACGATGTGCAAATTCTTAGTAGTTATGACATCATTCTTCTGGACACAAGACAAGACATTAACATTCTTTTTATTACTAATTTTTTCCAACATTGTAGGGCAATCCTCCAAGGAGTGATCGCCTATACCACAATGTGTACAAAATTTAAGATCAGTCCTGTCCTTGTATGGACAGTCTGCGCATCGGTGCCCTTCTTTGTAACAAATAAAGCATTGAGTAGGTCGACGACTTCGTATTTCTCGATTCCCAACGAATCGACCTGTTCTTCCAAATCCTGGTCATCGATTGTCATTCTGACGGTCGTAGCGTCGGCCATCATTTCGTTGTCCATTTTGGTTATTATTATTGTTTTGCTCTGTGTTCTGTGCTACAGCATTAGTCTGGTAGACGGCCTGGTAGTTTTGTCTATTTTTGAGGTTAAGATGGTAGTCGAACGTGTTGTGATTTGCAGTTTCGCAGATAGCACACCATGAAGCTTTGCCATTATTCATATTGTAAGGACAGTCGGCGGTGGAATGGTCTCCTCGTTCTTGGCAGATGTCACAAAACGCCTTTGTCTGTACAAAACAGACATCTTGTCGACTGAATTGCTGTCGACAGTTATCTTTTCTATGTCCGGCTGTTGAACAGTTAGTACACCAGATGTCTTGGTTCTTAAGTGTGAGCTCTTTCAAGGACTTCTGCATATTTTCCAGCTGTTCTTCCAAGCGGTGGTCAGTCGGGCAGGCAGGTATGTCTTCATCCATCTCGACCTGCAATGCTTTTGTCAATGCATCTTCGTACGATTTGAAGGTCTCCAGACTGATGTGTCGACGAACTTTCTGTGAAAGTCCTGCAAGGAACCATTGAATGAGTAATTGTTCGTCAATGACATAGTCCAACTGACTCAATAGATCCTTCCATCGTTTATCGTAATCACGGACTGTTTCTCCTGGCTTATGTTGGGTCGTCTTCAACTTTTTGGCTGCCAGGTGTTTAGCGTCTGGAGTCTTGAAAAAAGATAGGAATTGCACTTTTATCTCTGATTTTGTTGCTCTAGGTTGCCTTTCGGTAATTGTCATATACCATGTGAGAGCTCTTTTCCAAAGGGCTCCTGCGAACTGGGCTATCTGTCGGTCTTCTTCTGTTACTTTGTTAGCCTCCCATATCGACTCGCAGACAAACCAGTGTCGTCTGGGGTCTTCGTCACCTTCATAAAGGGGAATCTGAGCAGATCCGTGATCCATGTCGGAGTCACTGTCACTACTCTCTGATGATGTCGGAGGTGGAGGTGGAGGTGGAGGAGGTGGTGTTGTAAGGGGTGGGGTTGTTGAGTCAGTCGAATCTGTCGGGGTGACGATGGGGTTTTGGTTGACGGAACTTGTGCTTCCGTCGGTTGTCGAATCTTTCTCGTCGAATAGCGGATTGTTGATAATTTGTCTTCTTAATGACCCACTGTCACTTTGCGTGCTCAATTCTGACTCTTGTGTATCTTCTGAAGTTGTGTGTGGCAGGGGGGG
>LPNX010777041.1:59976-70659 GCA_001517045.1 Pseudotsuga menziesii
TACGGCTCTGGTCGACTAGGATCCACTATGCTGTAGGTCCGACACACGACCAGCTACCCCCCCATGGCCTACCCGACGCTTTTTAGAAAGCTCGGATGGTGTCTACTTACTCAGGAAGTATTCCCACTCCCTTTCAGCAATGAATTTTTCCCACTGCTTCTGCTTCTCTGCCCAGTTAGTGTTTGAGGGTGGTTCACGTAATAGAGGTCGAGGTTCAACAATGTGCCCTGCTCCTCTCTCTATTAAAAACTTGAACAGTAAATCCGGTAAGGAGCACAAGAATTGATCAGTAAATTCTGTGAAAAATTTCTGTCGGACGGTTTCCACAGAAGTCCCGTCTTCGACTGCTTGTTCCTCACAGAAGTCGTCGGCTATCTTTTCGAACCACTCCGAGAGATTCGTACGTCCTCCTCGGATCAGTTTCTGGAGTAACTGTGCTTCTTTAGTCTTGTCCGGTTTTCTCATCCAAAAGCTGCTTCAGAAGATGTGGCACGGATTCGAAAAACTTTTCGTGAGTCTCAGTGAAAAATCTGGCTTTGGCTTCTGCGACTGTCAATCTGTTCCTTCTTGCGTAATTTTGTAGATAGTTAGCAATTTTTCGCTCCCACCAGTCCTTGATCTCCTGCTCTGGTATCATATGTGAGCATATATTCCAGTTATGTACTACCAGTAACGGAACCAATGTTGTAATCTCACAGATCACATAAGGTTACCAATAATACATACAAAAATATACAGAATTATATACAGAGGCAAGAGACAAGAACAGATAGGATGAACAGATTATATTATTCTCAATAGATCATACAAAGCCAAGAACTGAACTTCCTTCTTGTGTGGCTCAACAGCCTAATATATACAGGTTACAAACAGTTACAATCATAACTACCTGTCGGTTCACCGAACCGACACGACTATTAGTTAACAGACTAACTACTGTGTTTACTCAGCCGACCGATGTAGTCGGTCTCTTGACTTAGTCGGCTGATCGACTAAGTCGGTCTTCGTTCAAGTCGACTTATGTCGATTTGCTCCTTCTACAATTGTACGTACTAAAGGGTCATCTAGAACAAGCCTTGGTCCATGACACAGTAGAGCCAAGTGAACTTTGGCATAGAAGGCTTGCACATGTGCATTACAGAGCACTACCTATTGCAAGCAAAGCTGTTGAAGGTCTTCCAAAAATCCAAGCAAAACATGATGGGGTCTGCAAAGGATGTGCGAAAGGAAAGAACACAAAGAAGACATTTCCAAGCAGGGAAAGCAAAGCAAAAGGAAACTTGGAAATCATCCACTCCGATGTATGCGGTCCTATGTCATCAAACTCACTAAGAGGGTATGCATATTATGTTTCTTTTATTGATGATTTTTTTAGGAAGACATGGGTTTATTTCATGAAGAACAAAGAAGAAGTATTCAGCAAGTTCAAGGAATTCAAAGCCTTGGTCGAGAACCACACTGAAAAGAAGATCAAGACCTTTTGATCAGATAATGGCTGAGAATTCACTTCAAATGAGTTAAAAGAGCTATGCAAAGAATCAGGGATTAAGAGGGAGTTTTCTACTCCTTATAATCCACAATAGAATGGAATTGTGGAACGAAAGAATAGAACTATCATGGAAGCTGCAAAAGCAATGCTTCATGATCAAGACCTTTCTATGCATCTTTGGGCGAAAGCTACCAGAACATCAGTGTATGTATAGAACCGTACTCCACATAGAGTACTCGAGAACAAGACTCCTGAAGAAGTCTTCTCCGGTAAGAAACTAGAAGTCAACCATCTCAGAATATTCGGTTGTCCTGTGTACATACACATTCCAAAAGAGAAGAGGACTAAATTAGATCCTTCAGGAAAGAAGGGTATATTTGTGGGATACTCTGAAAGCTTGAAGGCTTATAGAATATATTTCCCAGGATTCAAGAAGATTGACATTAGCAGGGATGTGACATTTGATGAAGATATAGCTTACAACAAATCCAGAAAGAAACCTACTGAAGAATTCGAAGAAGTAGAAGCACCAAGAATTCATGATTCAACCATGAATGAAGAAGCTCAAGAAGAAGATCGAGAATTTGAAGAACCACAAAGAATTGTAGATCCACCTCTAGAGAAGAATCCTCATAAGAGGAAACCTGCTTGGGTACGAGAACTTATCCAAGGTGCGGAAAGATATGGGGCTCCAGAAGAGAATCACAGAGAAACAAAGAGGACCAGATCCTGCTCTGGGTATGTAGCATTACTATGTGCTTTCATTGATAAAGAACCTTCCAGTTATGAAGAAGCGGCATAACGGAAAGAATGGAAGGATGCTATGATCTAAGAATACCAATCGATCATGAAGAATGATGTTTGGAATGTTGTCCCAAGACCAAAAGGGAAGTTAGTTGTAACTTCCAAATGGATCTACAAGATCAAACATGCTACAGACGGTAGCATAGAAAAATATAAGGAAAGATTTGTGGCTCGGGGTTTCTCTCAGAAAGAAGGAATAGATTATGAAGAAACCTTTGCACCTGTAGCCAGATACACTTCCATCAGATCAGTACTTGCTCTAGCTGTAGTGATGAAATGGAAGATACACCTGATGGATGTCAAGACTGCTTTCTTGAATGGTGTAGTGGAAGAGGAAGTGTACGCAGAACAACCACTCGGTTTTGAGACACATGATAGGGAGTCTCATGTGTGCAGATTGAAGAAAGCCCTGTATGGTTTGAAACAGGCACCCAAGAGATGGTACGACAGAATTGACAACTTTCTATCCAGTTTGGGCTTTAC
Organism: Pseudotsuga menziesii; assembly: GCA_001517045.1. NCBI lineage: Eukaryota > Viridiplantae > Streptophyta > Pinopsida > Pinales > Pinaceae > Pseudotsuga > Pseudotsuga menziesii. The sequence continues at coordinate 62,753 of LPNX010777041.1, forward strand.
CAAAAGTAAAGCAGATTCCAACCTTTACTACAAGGTTGAAGATGGCAACCCAGTGATGCTTCTACTGTATGCAGATGATCTATTTGTTGCAAATATGGATGGGTTGATTGCTGGTACGAAGAGAAAGCTTGTTGATGAGTTTGAGATGAAGGACTTGGGAATGATGCATTATTTTCTAGGTATGGAGGTGTGGCAGAGTGCGGATGGAATATTTCTTGGACAAGGGAAGTATGCAGTAGAGATCCTAAAGAGGTTTGGGATGATGAACTGCAAGGTTATGGCCACACCTATGGCATCGAACCTGAAGCTATTGAGTGATGCTTCATCAGATTCAGTTGATGCTACGATGTATCATTAGATGATTGGGTCCTTGATGTACCTGACAAACATGAGGCTAGACATTTTCTTTGCTGTGAACACCTTGAGCCAGTTCTTGACAGATCTGAGAAATGTTCACTTGATTGCTGCAAAGCATGTTTTGAGGTACCTGAGGGGTACAATTGATTATGGGCTCAAGTACGATGCGAATCAAAAGATTAACCTGGAGGGTTATGTTGATTCAGATTGGGAAGACAGTGCCATTGATAGGAAGAGCACTTTAGGGTGTTGCTTCAGTATGGGATCAGGTGTGACCTCTTGGTTTAGCAGGAATAAATCTTGTGTGGCACTGAGTACAGCTGAAGCAGAGTATGTCGCAGCCTGTTTAGCTAGTTGTGAGGTAGTATGGCTAAGGAAGATACTGTTTGATTTATTTGATCTCCAGATGGATGCTACTTATATACATTGTGACAACCAGAGTTAAATGAAGTTGTCAGAGAATCCAGTGTTCCATGACAAGTCGAAGCATATCGAGATCAAGTATCACTATATCAGGGATATGGTGTAGAGGGGAGCAGTGAAGCTCCAGTATGTTGCAACGGACGATCAGATAGCTGATGTGTTGATGAAGCCACTAGCCAGAGTCAAGTTCAAGCACTTCAGGGAGAAACTTGGTGTTCTCCAGATCGAGGTCCCTTCCAAGGGGAAGTGACGAGTCCAAAATCCATTCTGACGAGCAGGTCAGATGTAAGGGTTGAGCCATTCTGTCATGGTGAGAGGATTGGTTCCTTCCATGTCAGATATGAGTGCTGAGATCCATAGCCATTCTGATGAGTAGGTCAGATGTAAGGGTTGAGCCATTCTATCATGGCTAAAGGATTAAGTTACTCCCATGTCAGATGTGAGTGCTAGCCATTTTGACGAGTAGGTCATATGTAAGGGCTGAGCCATTCTGTCATGGCTAAAGGATTAATTTCCTCCCATGTTAGATGTGAGTACTAGCCATTCTAACGAGTAGGTCAGATGTAAGGGCTACCACCATTTTGACGAGTAGGTCAGATGTAAAGGCTGTGCCATTCTGTCATGGATAAAGGATTAGGTTCCTCCCATGTTAGATGTGAGTGTTGGCCATTCTGACGAGTAGGTCAGATGTAAGGGCTACCGCCATTCTGACGAGTAGGTCATATGTGAGTGTTGGCCATTCTGATGTAGGATGAGCTCGTACATAGATGTAAGGGCTATCGCCTTTCTGACGAGTAGGTCAGGTGTGAGTGTTGGCCATTCTAATGTGACTGTAGGATTAGGTCCTATATGATCAGATATAAGGGCTACCACCTTTCCGACGAGTAGGTCAGATGTGAGTGCTGGCCATTCTAACAAGTAGGTAAGATGTAAGGGCTACCGCCTTTCTGACGAGTAGGTCATATGTGAGTGCTGGCCATTCTGATGTAGGATGAGCTCCTACATAGATGTAAGGGCTACAGCCTTTCTGACGAGTAGGTCAGATGTGAGTGCTGGCCATTCTGATGAGTAGGTTAGATGTAAGGGCTACCGCCTTTCTGATGAGCAGGTCAGATGTGAGTGCTGGCCATTCTGACGAGTAGGTTAGATGTAAGGGCTACCAAAGACCTATGAGGAGGTAGGCATACACCCATCATGAAAGAAGGATGGCTTTGTAGAACTTCCTGTGACAAGAAGAATCATGAGATAGCACATATGATGGTGACCAGAGGAGATCTATATAGAGCTATGATCTAGATCCAGTTATGATGAATCTAAGAGATCTAGATCGAGTGATGATCCAGATGCAGTAGTGATGATCCAGATCGAGTGATGATCCAGATCTAGTGATGATGATCTAGATCCAGTGATGATCCGGATCTAGTGATGATGATCCAGATCGAGTGATGATCCAGATCCAGTGATGATGTTCCAGATCGAGTATGATCCAGTGATGTCCCAGATCGAGTATGATCCAGAGATGTTCTAGATTGAGTATGATCCAGTGATGTTCCGGATTGAGTATGATCCAATGATGTTTCAGATCGAGTATGATCCAGTGATGATGATCCAGATCTAGATGAAGATGGCATGAAGATAAATATGACTTGAATACAAGATGACTTGGAGATGCAGATGACGACAAGATCCAGAAAAGAAGACCAGTGATGAAAATTGTGTCGAGAGAATACCTTCCTAGTTAAGAGGGAGTGTTGATGTATTTGTAACTTTGGAATGTATTCACTTGTATTTCTTATCTATTGTAACCCGATGTTTATTCCAAGATGTTATCATGTCATGTCATGCCCCGATGTTTCGATCAGGAGAATCAATAATGTAAACAAGTCATGTCAAGTCATTGTGGGTAACCCTTTGATTGTCTAAGGGTTAAAGTCCCCGCAGTTCCGGGGCACTATGGTTATTACACTCTCCTAGTAGAGGTCGGCCCTAGTAGGGTTTTATTCATGTAGGGATTAGTATAAATAGAGAGCTAGACTCTCTATTTAGCACACATCACATACACACTCAAGTGTAGTGCATAGTTGAGGAAGGAGAAGACACCGGGGCTAGAGAAGAAGAAGGTTACTGTTGTCGGGAGTGCATCTTACTGTTTTGGGGTTTTACCTTTTGTGCTGATTCTATCTCTGAGGAAGTTGAGGGGTTTTCTCCATTTATGGTTTCCCCGAGGAAAAACACTGTGTTCATTGTCTCTTGTGTTTGATTGTTGTGCTTTTTGTTCTCTCAGTTAAATATCCATATAGTGCTAGCTTAAATGTTGAAAAACTAACATGACCCTTATATTCTCTATTTTACAACTTGGATGGCTTGTAAATATACTCGCAACATCCTCTGAAGATCACCCTATTCTCATATGTGTGAACCTATGGCACGATTGGTGTATAGGCTATTGTATGGCTTGTTTTTCCACCTGTACAATCTATAAATATTCTTAAATAAATTTCCCTTCCTACTCACTGAGACTCTCTCTCAATTTCTTCTCTTTCTCCTCTCAAGTTTTCTTCTCTCTCTTTCAAAATGAGACAAATTGTGTCTAATCTCCTCCTCATACCTCCTTTTATAATCATTTTAATGATAAAAACCTTAAACCTATATCTCCAAAATGATTAAGGGATAAGAATAATTCTTAATCATTTGATATCTATGGTTGTGACGTAATATCATGTTGAGACAACTTAAGTCACTTTATCATTAAATATAAAAGTCACTTTATCTTTATTAAATACAAAATTCATTTTAACTATATAAAGTAAATGAATAGAGAAGACCCCTAAGGACAACTTCATGTAAGTAGACACTTATATTGCAAAATTACCTATCCGAACTACTTAAATCAAAACTCCCTCTTAGCAAGGAAGGTATTCAATACCACCCACAACTTATCTCTAAAAAATACAAACTTCCCTTTCAGTAAATATTTTATGTGGATGTTTGTTGCATGCTTATCTATAGATATATATTGAAGCTTCACAACTCATGCCTCAACATAGTATTGAATGAAGTGCTACTTGATCTCTATGTGCTTTGACTTATCATGGAACACTAGATTCTCCAATATTTTCATACAACTTTGATTATTGCAGTGAATGATAGTCATCTACAACCTCTGACCAAATAAACCAAAGAGTAACTTGCGAATCCATATGCCCTCACACCTAGCCTAACTGGTTGCCATAATTTTAGCCTCTATGGAATTGAATACCATTGAATTTCGCTTCTTGTTGAACCAAGATACAACTATTGATACCAAGATGAAGCAACACCCTAAGGTGATTTTTATGTCAACTACATTGCCTACCTAATTTGAGACTGTGTATCCTCTCAATCTAGATCCATCACCTTGAACATAGTTCATCCCATAATCTATGTACCTCATGGGAACCTGATTATGTGCTTTGTTGCAACCCAATGCAATCTTCTTGTCTCCACCATGAACTAACTAAGAGTGTTGACAGAAAAATGGATATACAATACATCAAATACATGAACTAACTAAGAGTGTTGTCTCCACCATGACCAAATACATCAAAGAACCGATTAACTGCCGATACAAAGTGGGATCAACCAAATTTGACTTAGAAGCATCTATCTTCTTCAAGTTGGTTGTAATGGGCATAGCCATAGGCTTGCAAATGTCCATATCAAATATCCTCAAGATTTCCTATGCATACTTTCCCTATCCCAAGAAAATATGACATGTCCTTTGCCTCACCTCCAATCCCAAAGAGTAGTGCACCAACCCAAGGTCCTTCATCTCAAACTCCAAAGAAATATATCTCCTTCTCCCCTTAATGATCCTCATTAATCGAGTAAGAAAAATATTATCCACATATAAGAAAATAATGAGAGGATCCTCACCAACCAATATGTAGTAAAGGTTGGAGGCTGCCTCACTCTTAAGAAATACCAACTACTGCAAGTAGGTATTAATCCTTGAATACCAATATCCAAGAGATTTATTGAGTTCGTAGAGTTATTTCTTCAACCTGCAAACATGGGAATCCCTCCCATGCAACTCAAATCCATGAGGTTGCTCAATGTACACCTCCTCATAAATAAACCCATTCAGAAATGTGGCCTTCACATCCATATGATGTATGCTCCACCCCATATCTATTGCAATAGTAATGACAACCCTAATTGAAGTGTACCTAAAAATTGGTGCAAAGGTATCCTCATAGTCAACTCCATCGATCTTTCAAAACCCTCTTTCCATAAAACTCGTTTTGTACTTTTCCACACTACCATCTATGACATGCTTGATCTTGTAAATCCATTTGGAAGTGACCACATACTTCCCTTCTAGTATCAACACTATATAGCATACATCGTTATTCATAATGGAATAATATTTCTCCACCATGGAATCCTTCTATGCCTACTGCTCTGAAGCCTCTTCAAAGACAGAAGTCTCAAAATAAGTAATTCCATAGATAAGTGAAATGTTTTTTTATGGTGGTCTTCTCTCCTTGTAAGTTCTCTTAGTATCATCCACATGATCTTGAGTATATTTAAAGGTCTATTTAAGGCATCTTGGTTTCCTCTTCCTTAAAGTGACCTCTTGTTGGAAGGAGCCTCCTGTTCGTTGTCATTCTAATCTTAATAACGATGAGGACCTATATCCTATGATGTAGATCTCTCATCAGCCTTCAAAACTTCCTTCTCTTCCACTGCCTCCACTAGAGGTAGTGATTCATGTGACTTCCTAAAGGCCCTATCCTCCTCAAAACTCACATCCTTCCTTGCCAATTTTTTCCTCGGTGTAGGAATATAGATCCGATAGTCCTTTGAAGACTCATTATACACAAAAAATATTCCTTTATCTGCATTGGGATTTAGCTTCAGCCTCTTATATGAAGGGACATGAGAATATGTAAGGCAACCAAAAAATTGAAAGTGCCCCACCTCATGCTTTTTCCCTGTGAAATCCTCCTCAAGAGTCTTACTCCCCAATGCCTTATGAGGACTCATGTTCTATACGTAGATTGTAGTGTTGCATCCTTATGCCCAAAGGAACAAGCATAGATCCTGATAATCATGTAACATAGATTTTGTATCCCTGACATTAAGCATTTTCTTTCTTTCTGTAACCCCATTCTGCTGTGGGATGTAAGGAACTATCATCTCCCACTTGATCCATTCCTATGCATAGAAGATCTTGAAATCATTGGAGGTATACTTGGCCCCATTTTCAGATCTCAATACCTTGATCTTCCTTCTTATATGATTCTCTGAATTTGCATTATTTTCTTGGCCTCCAAATCTTGCAAACCAAAAAATGATTTTTTTCTTTCTTAGTGTAAGTATGCATGTGACCTTCTTCGTTGCTTTAACATGGATGATTGTAAACATGCCCCGTCTCCCTTCCAAAATGGAGTCAAACTTTCTGGCACTTTCACTTCAGCTAAAGTAGATTCCATCTTGTATCATCAACTGGTAGTCTCTTATACTTGAATCATACATGGCTTGGTATTTCCTTTAGTGTTGGACTTGTTTCCCAATATATGCAAACGCCTCATGAAATCCATTGGAAAGTAACAAACACGGTATTTTGGCATATCTGGGGTAGAGTTCAGTTTGGGATTCATTATAGTTAAGGGGGGAATCCTTTGTTGGTTGGTTTAATTGATTTAGATTGGGTCAGTGACCCTAATGATATGAATTCTATTGCAGGTTATGTTCTCAGTCTTGGTTCTATACCTATCATTTGGGATCGTAATAAACAACAAGGTCTTGATTTTATTTAGAAAAAGCTAAGTATTAAGTCGTAGTTAATGCAGGTGGGGAAGCTTTGTGGCTTCAAAAAATCCTTCATTGTCGTTGATTTGAGCTGTAGCATGCAACTACCCTTTGGTGCGATAAATTTAATTGCCATCAAGATTTCCAAAGATCCAGTTCAACATCAATGCATAAAACAAATTGAGATACATATGTAGTTCATCAGAAATCTTGTTCATGATCATGTTCTCGAAATGCTCTTTTTCCTTTTCCCTGTAGATTATCAAGTTGCAAACATCTTTGCCAAGTATCTTATAGAAGTGAAGTTCTCTAAACTTCGATATATGTAAGGATTTTAGAAAATTTTCATTAGGCTCAATGCCTCCTTCCTTATCCTATAGTGTCACTTTTGTAAATATTTGAATCCTATCCCAACTTGTTCTTAATGGGGGATGTTAGGATATTAAGACACTTAGGATTTAGTTAAATTCAACCCGTTATAATGTATCTTTCGGTAAAGTGTGTTTCGTTAGTATGCATTAGGATTCATTTGTACATATGTAAACCAATGGTCATGATATGTTCTAGACATAGAGTAATTTGAAATTCCATATCCTTGAATATTAATGGCCATTGATTTGTGGCTTAACACTCAATTGGTCCTTGATCTTTATTAAAAAGGTATGGAGGTTAATTTGTTTGATAATCGACTGTGAGAAACTCATTATAACATTAATTTTCTTTTGCATAATAATATTTCTTCAAGTATCTATTTTTCTAGGGTCGTTGATTGTTTCTTTCTTCATGGTTTTTAACTACGTAAAAACCCAATGTGTCGATATATGATTTGTCTGTGTGATAAACTCCTCAAGGTGTTCGATCTTTTGGAAATATCTTGTATTAGTGGAACACAATGAGTCTTTGAATCCTTGGGATTATAGATAAGTGCCTCAATATTTTATAAGGAGGGCCATGTGTGTTACCCTTATTTTTAAATGTATGGTACCTTCCATGACCACATTTTGGACATATTTGTTTGTTTTTGTATTTGACTATCTATTGAATACAATAATTAAACATGCACACTATAAGGAAAACACCTTGTAGCGGAGTTTTTTGTGGACCTTCCACAAAAAAACCCCATTTATATGCTTATAGTGGAGGCTTCCAATGGAGGTGAGTGGGCGAAGGTTTTAGCGGAGGTTTTTAAAGAGTTTTCATAAACATAAACAATGCATCAGTGCAGTACATAATATGATGCATCAATTAAACCAAATAGTAAAAGCATCAACAAATCAATGCCCTTAATTATTACGTGCATTGACGTAAAAATAACACGATGCAATTTCAAA
>LPNX010777041.1:79044-181649 GCA_001517045.1 Pseudotsuga menziesii
TTTATAGTTTTTAATTAGTTTTAATTTGGTTATGATTTAATTTAATTATTGTTTTCTTACTTTTAAGCAATCAAAGAAGATCTACAACAAATCCCATTAGAAGGGAGTGATAGGTTTGTAGATGCTATGATTATTAATTTTCTCATAAAAACTACTAAGTCCATCTATTTATTATATAGTTTCTAAAAGATAAAAGATGTTTCCACTTTGGTAAAGTCAAAAACATATTATTGCATCATCACTCCCCATGGCTATGAGTGTTTCAGAAGACAATTAATGAAAAATGCATAGACATTGGAGCAATATCACACTACAATACACATTTTTTCCAATTTTTAACTATTTAAAAATACTTATTAACACATGAACTAACTACTNTACTTATTAACGCATGAACTAACTACTAATTAATTATCCCACAATTTTCACTAAACTATAACTAACACTTTATCAACAACACATCTTACCTTCCATGAAATTTAAGTTATCCACATAGATATAACCTATGTTTAATGTACAACTAAGACAACTGATTGTATCATTATTCTAAAACACACATTTTTTTATGGTATAATACAAACAAATGAATGACAACAAAATATAATTTGAAGTTACAATTTCAAAATCTTGAAGCTTCCAACTAGATCGTGTTCCTTTGAAAGGTATAGCCTCCTCACTATAATCCAATTTTATTATCTTCTAAAAAAACTAAATAATGAATAGGGTATGCCTCAATATCCTAATGATATCAATGGGAAATAGCTTAGATGTTGATTCAATAAGTTTCACACTACCTCTACCATATTCAAATCATTTATGAGACCTTCACACGATATGATAAGCATAGGTGTCCAAAATAATCAGAACCCATGAAATTATAAAGACAAGCGAAATTCCCATGAAACCATTATATATAACGAATATAAAACCATGAAAGGAAAATCTACCACACAAGACACAATGACCACCCACAATACGAATAACGACAAAGTAGTTAATCCAATAACCCCTTTACAACATATAATGTTGTAAATAATCCAACAAAAACATAAAACATACAATCCACATCCAAAACATAGAACATACAATCATTAAATAAATAATCTCCACATGCTATAATCTCCAATGAAAAATGAAATAGGAATGAATATATAAACAAACAAATGTCCACTATACCAACAACAAAGCATAGAATCCAACTAAAATGTACATGTACATATAATCAATTCCATCCATGATAACATTTACTACCACATATTCTTGGAAGGTAACTAAATTATTGATAAGAATTTAATAATTCCATTGGCCTATTGGAATATAGTATAATTTATCCACCTATAATTAACCTATAATAGTATGGCACTAGCACTATAGTGCATATAAGAAAAATGTTGGCAATTTTTTGTTTCATAGAATGTGTGTGATATTGTTGTGAAATACATTTAGTTGGAATCTAGTATCCCTAAGTTAGATAGTTAGAATCAATTGTCCATACCTTACAAAGAATAATTATAAAAAATTATTTTAAAGAATTAAAATAATAATTTATATAGATAATCTACAAATAATTTGAAAAAAATCAAAATTATTATAAAACTCGAACTATACAACAACAAATAATAATGCAATCTAAACATTTAAAATTCATATTAAAATTTAGTAATTCAAACTGTAAAAAAATTAAATTAAATAAAAAAAACAAAATATATATATTTAATTTTAATTTTATTTACATATAAATTACTCAAACAACTATAAATACAGTATATTATGAAATTCATTATATATTTTAAGAAAGAATTACATTCTTGTTGACAGAATAATAATAATACTAAAAAAACTATACTCATCTAATGCAGAGCTAAAGCCAAGCAAATTTTTATATAGCTTTCAAAAACGAAAATCAACATTCATGTTTATAAATGTCAAAACAAATATCCAATACATCAATGGTTATATAAATAATGAAATTCGTCAATCTCCATGTTTCTGTTTTTATGCCATGTCATGGCACCAGCATAAGCAAAAACTAACCAAACAAACAAACTAACTATTTTTATATATACATCAAAAATGTGATAATACATAGTGACATGATACAAAATTGGGGCTTTTAAGCCACCATCATATAATACACGGTCGTACAAAATGTATACACTCCCAGGTGTCTAATCCTGTGGAGGAGGAGGAGGGTTGTGATCATGGAAGGTCACTATGGCTCTAGCCAGCTGTCGGAATAAATGCACCCATGCGCGTGGTACAACCACCACCTGCCGCTGCATGGCCTCAGGAAATTCCTTGACTTGCGCCATGGGAACTCTATGTGTCAATCTCACGAAGTCGGTATGAATGCTCTGGAGCGTTCACTCCACATCCACACCTATGATGTCATCTCCTCTTCCCCTCCTTCTATGACGAGGGAAGCCCTCTGGCCATTGTGGTCCCACATCTGCACACAAATGGTAGATGTCACTATATATCATCACCCAAAAATATGTCTTTTTGATTCCACATAATCAAGAAAATACAAAAAAATTAAATAACTCAAAATTTAAAAAGAGAGGGTCGAGATTCGTTACCTATATCACCATATGCCAATCTTGGTGGTAACGGCATGTCCAGGTCCCCCTGAAAATCTATCCCTGCATAGGGGTAGTCATCGATGGCAACTATCTGTCGTCGTTACCATGGAAAGAAATCAGCTGGATATGGGTTGGCCACCCTACCACCCCCCAGTCTACACATAGCATCTGTCCAACACCGTTGGGCCGGATCTCGAACCCCATGAAGAGGAACATCCACTCTGAGGCTCAATCCTAGAACATGCTTGAACAAAAACGTGCTCAAAATACTACTGAACCTGAAGTTCCGCACCCTGCCTACCTTACACTGACTAAGCTGGTGTTTCATGTTGCTCAGTAGTGTAGTACTCCAGTCGTAGATCGTGGGTCTCATGCACTCCACTGCATAGAACATCAAAGTCCACGAGGCCTAGTGGAGTGATGCCAAGCCTGCTATCCTGCCTAGTTTCAGTAATATGGCCTTTAGGCCCAGCAACTGTATAGCATTGGTAGGGACTTGACTCCCCACCTTCTCGGTGTCTGGATAATAGTACACTGCAATGTACTTGTCGATAGTCAGACCACCTCCTGGACCACCACGAGAATGAAGGTTCACCACTTCCCCTCATCTAGAAAGACTTGTGATAAAGTATATGTCCTCCATCTCTATGGTGAGGGACATTCCATCGATATGGAAGGACTACGAGTCTGGATCCCAGTAATCTACCAGCATCTATAACAGTCTTGGTTTGGCCCTCAAACCACCAAGACACCGAAACTTGTACAGTCCACATGCATGTAGAGGTTGTTGATCCATTAAGTCGGCCCTTACTGCTTCCTCTACTTCACCATGCTCATGCTCTCTCCACTCTAGGACCATCCTGCACAAGAAATTGCAAATTTGCCCATTATTTTATTGAAAAAACCATATGCGCGGCCTCATACGCGACTGTTTTCAAAACAGCCGTGTATGTACGCGGGTTTGAGGCCATTTTCTGCATATATCTAGCCCTATATGCGGAAAAAACATCGATTTCCACATGGGCCATAGCGCTCATTTTGGGTTGGCCCAAAAACCTCATTTGACCATGAAAATTCATAAAAATTGTATCAAAATGCAAGAGGAGAGCATGAGTAAATACCTGGAAGAAATGATAGTGAATTCTACCGGCTGGATCTCTGGAATTCGCTGTTGAAAATCAGAGCTCAAATGGGTAAAAGTTTCAAATGATTTATAATATTTTGAATTTTTTACTATTTATAGAAAATTTTCAAATATTTGAAAATTTTTACCCCCTTTTCTATAGTTTCGACATTTTCTAACCATTTTGGACTGTTTTTGACATAATTCGTGATGTAGAAGGCCTTTTTCAGTGCTGTTTCAGTCTTTGGATTGACCCGTTCGTGTCGATCTTAGGTATCATGTCTAAACTGGCATATAGGTTAGGTTTCATCACTGTTTGCATTTTGCATAACCTTATGACCATCTCATCATGACCTTTGGTACGATCCCACTCTATTATGTCACAAAACCTTCTTGCTGCTTTAGAAGTGGTATGATATGAGTGGTAGAGCTTTGCCATACATGGGTACCCTAGTTAGCGCCTTATTTGCATTTGGTGCCCATGCTGACATTTTCTCCTTTAGGGTGTGGGAGTTTGTTGTATAGTACTGCCATGACATTTCGCAAGAGCCTCATACTCCTGTTGATCTTTTGTTAGCCTATTTCCCTCAAGAATCCCTCATGTCAAGTTGTGAATGCATTATCATGAGTTTTAAATGCCTTATTGAGCTTTATACTGGCTCCCCTGACATTGCGTTTCATCCATACAGCCCGAGCTTGTCTCATGACTAGCCATGCAGATCCATTTCTCATATCCTTCGCAGCTTGATTTCCTTTTTACCGAGAGGGGATTTTCCCCTGAGTGTCGATATCCTACACATGTATCCTTGCATTGAGCATAGGTATGTTCCACTGCTTGGAACTAGTTTGTAACTATAAAGCTATTTTATTCTTTTTTCAAGCTTTTTAAATAATTGAAAAAGTCCAAAAAAAATTAAAAACCAAAAAGCCAGACAAGGAAAGATGTTATCTGTGGCAGCTATCGAGGTGTGTTTCCTTCGAACATAGCACTGTATATCACATCCATTGGTTGGGTTATAGTTTGAATTTAGGAGCTATACTCATTTATCTGAGTTTATCTCCATCGACTGGTTAAAATTCCAGTCCCTATGGAGCCTCTGTCAATTCCTCCTGTGTCACAGAGATGTCCTAGTTTGTATATCGGGTCTATGCTGCCTTCATTCAGTCACCATATGCCATTATGATCTTGTTCAGAGGAAGTTGAAGCCTACGTCGGCCATTCCTCAGTTATCTTGACTTTGCATGTCGACCATTCTTGGTACAGTTACTGGTTCGTGCACCTTATGATCGAGTCCTTCCACATTATACAGCTTTGCTGAGTACCTCATGTTGGATGATGGGGGATGCCTTAATTCCCTCCTTCCAGCGGATTTCATCCCATCGAATTCAGATCATTTATTCTGGGATTGGAATCTAGAGTCCTTTTGAGTGCCTTGAGACTTGTAGTCATCAGTGGCAGGTTCTCTCACCATCGACAGTTCTTGGGAATACATCAATGTCCCTTGATCGATGGATCCTCTCAAGTGTTCGACCTCAACACATTTATTCACACTTGTTAGTTTGCACTCTAGTACCTTGATTCCCATTTTCATTATCAATGGGTGATCTCGCGTCTATTAATGGTATACATTAATGACCGGTAATCAGACGATGGACTACTATGTTCGACCTCGACACCTCTATTCGCATAGTAGGACATGTACTCGTAGAGGTTTGTGTAGAAGACTTTTCATATTGGTGGCATCTCTTATATGCTACCTCCTTGATCGTGCCAATGTTCATGAGATTTCAACTATTGTGACTTGATTCCAGTATATGTCAGATATTTCTAGCCACTATGGAGATCTTGATCTGTTATATCTTCAGCCATTATGGAGATCATGGTCCTATGTATATATTCATCATGGAGATTTTGATCTATGTATATTGTACATGGCGATGACCACATATGTGATATCATGTATCATGCCTATTCATGGCCATTGTACTCTTATGTATCTGGGACTGCTATATGTATTTGCAGTTATATGCAGAGTTGTATTATTGTACTATACTAATTGGGTGGCTGGTCTTCCATTTGGGATCCTTCATAACTCCACTTCTGGGATGGACTTATAATGTATTTCGGCCATCGTATGACCCCTCTGACCTCACACATTAGGGGGCATCTGTTATAGTTGATTTCACCACTCCAGGTGAATCACACTTTGTATGGCCTTCCCTTGTCCTGCTGCAGACTCCTTAGACCCCATGGACCATTTTTTGTCCTTTGATGTTTCCTTGATCATCCCTAAAAACATATGAAAAATTATACACGCAACTTTTAAACCTATAAGCGCGTATATACGTGGGTTTGACCTCTAAAACCGTGTACATCAGGATGTGTGCATAATCCAAATCCTTTTGGAGTTTTCCTTGACATGGATCCGACTCATTTGAATCCTAGCCTTCCCTATGCCTTGAGATCACTTGGATTCGACCTTTCATTACCCCTTTGAAAAGCTATATAAGGAACCCCTTGGTACATTGAAGGCATAAGAGAGAATTGAGAGAAAAGAAACTATAGTCCATTGTTGCCAGAACTTATGCTTCAGTCTGCATCCCTTTGTCCCTTGGAGCACTAGCATGTTCTTCGCAAGCTTGCCTTTTGCTTGTGATCTTGCTATTGAGATATGGAGGATTGAGGTGGTGGAGGCCCAAGTGGGGGATTCAGTTTCTCCAGTTCGCAGACATGTCGTCAGAGGTTGTATCTTGTAATCTCTGATTTATATTAATAGAAATATCTTTTCCTGTCCAATAATGTGTGTTTAAATGAATATTTTATCCATGGGATTATGTCAAATGCTTGTACATTATTGTTGAGGAAGTAATCTATCAATTCAAGCTGAAGATTGGAAAGCTCAATGGGGATCTACTTCAACTGTCCGGAATAAGGTACGAGGTCTGATCCTTTAGTGTTAGACATTTAATTTCTATTGCATATTGGAAAGTATTGATTTCTGGAGTCAAGCTGTCTGTTGTGGTACCCCAAGCCATAGGAATTTCTCTTTGTAACAACTGCCACTCATAATTGTGTTCGCAATATGATAGGTATAGCGATCATATGGAAACAAATCAGATTGTGATGTGTTTTCCATTGATAGAAACACATAAGTTCCAAGCATGTGATCCAACAACAAGGAGGACAAATAAGCAGATATCATAGTGTAATCAGGCTCTTCGCTCATGTATGCAAGCAAACTAGTTCCCCTAAAGAAGTAAACTATGACTCATCCTGGATGAATACCTTCAATATCAAAGATGAGACATGATGGCCATTGAAGTCATTCGACAGAGATTAGATGATCCAAATATTACAATCAATTCACTCGACAAATATTGGACAAACCAGATCAAAGTAGGAAATATGGATCGACAGTGGGAAATGATTCACGAAGTGAACCTATACAGGAGATAAGGGATCTGCAAAAGAAAAGTGAAGATCCACAACATTAAGGTGATATCCACATTTGATCATAGATCAAAGTTCAAAAAGGATCCTACAAGAAATCGATAGCTCATAGAAGTTGCGGAATCCCATTTGGCGAAAATTGGAAGGCACATCTGCAGTCTGCAATCCACAACACGACTGCGGAAAGAGACTTGCAGAAGGAAAATTGTGGAATCCCAATTTTTGGAAAAATGGGAAGTTGGATCCATAATCCATTTTACAATTGTAGAAAGGACCATTGAGGCCACATATTGATTGTGGAAGTCAGTTTTTGGGAAAACTGGGGATTGCATACCCGCAACCCGCAATATGCAATTGTGGAAAGGAGCTTGCAAAAAGGTTGTTGCAGAAAGATTGAGTTGCAGAAAGACTAAGGTTGTGGAATCAAGCTTGTGGAAAGGAGCTTACAGAAAGGAGCTTGCAGAAAGGTTGTTGCAGAAACTAAGTTACGAAAACTCAATTGTAGAAAGATTGAGTTGTGGAAATACTAAGGTTGCGGAAGCAAGCTTGCAAAAATATTTATTGTGTAAAGATAATGTGTGTGATAGAAATTGCGGAATCAATATTACAAAAGTTATGGGAGAAATATTTGGTCACATTGCTAAATTCAGTTTGAGTAGTTACAAATTCAAGAACATGGCGAAACATGGTTAAAGAAGTTTAGAATGCTTATCAATTCGGTTCCTTACCTTTCATGAGTCATTGAACGGGTTTTGATCAATTATGAAACTGAAAGTCAAGCATACGAACAGGTGAAGTGAATAAATATTGGAAAGAATAAAATGATGGGTGAGAGATATGTGACTAGTGCTGAAATGGGGAGAATATGCAGAAACGAGACAGTGAAGGGAGCCAAGTTTGAATGAGCAAAATTATAAGTAGAACAGACAATGTAACAGAATTGGTAAGCATAGTTATATATGGTTTTCAACATATTGTACTAAAAAATGTTTAAATCTAGGGAATAAGGGTGGTAGGGTGGTGCTAGGGAACACTTGTAGTATTCTGTGCACAAGTTGAAGCTTGTACAAGTCTAGTGGGTGCTAGAAAACCAGGAGAGTTGGTGCTCTCCACAGGTTGTTGAATGTAAATCAGAGGTTGTAGCCTCACTTGAGTTGGTGCTCAAAGAAATTTAATTTATAATAAAATAATTTTCTCTTATGAGTTTCCTTGTGAATATTTGTCTTCGTCCCCATCATATGTGTGATTGATAACAATTACTTTTGTTTTATATTTGTTGCATTATCATGGCTATAAATCTATGAACAATAATAAAGTGTTAAAAGGTCAAAAATTATTTAAGCTTAGGAATAACTGATTCACCCCCCCCACCTTCTTAGTTATTCGAATAATCTCAACAATTGGTGTCATAGCAGGTTCCTTTTATTTAAAGGTATATGTCGGGCACTCTATATGTCTATTAATTTCTTAACAAGCATAGTGTTCAATATTAATTGTCAACCCAGGGAAGTCTGTTTATTCTAAAGCAAATTAGCAAAATATATGCATAAACCATTTCAGTAGCTGATAAATAAAATGCAAATCACTCAATTCTAATCATTCCTCATCCAACTCAGCTCTCTGTAAAGAATCAAATGAAATTACCAATCTAGGAATTGAAGAGAACTTATGTTTCCTACCATATAATTCTTAAGGTTTATAGTTTAAAGATAAATTATCCTAGGATTACTCTTGCAAAAAATGGAAGTCTGAATTTCCAAATCAAAACGACCACTAATAATTAATCAAAGCAACAAATTCATTAGAGAAAATGACCTATCTAATATGGGAAAACTCTAGAAAAGATAAATAACACACAAAATAGGAGCTGAGTGAGTCTGTAACAACTATTAACACACTTCTGCATAAAAAGAAAGAATCAGCTACACAATTGACTGTCACACCACACCACTACAACAAGCTAGAGGGAAACCTGATAATGCAATTACTTAATGAATGCAATTGTAGCTAACTATAAATATATCAAACTGAAATTTCACATTGGAAATAAATAAATAAACTAAAACATCTAATACTACCAACAAATTTGTAAGAAGGTGGGTCCTGGTCTTCGAACATAGATGGTGTCGAAAGCTCACGAAATCTACAACAGAGAAGTGCTGAAAATTGTTACTCCTTTATTAATTTTTATCAAAATACAGTTGTAGATCCTCTGTTATAATCTATTACAAATTTCCAACCCTTGGAGCTCTCTACCTATGCGTACTTATACAAGAGTGAAGCTATTCAGTTACATCAAATTCGGGAATCCATGAAGATCGATGATCTTCAGGCTGCCAAATTAAATCAAAATAGTTACAGCTATTAATTCATCGCATAAGATCAGCTTAGGAATAAATGGACTTTTATTTCGAGTTGTTTCACAAACTGACATGCCCAGCTAAATCAGGAAGATACTCGGGGAGTTTCAATTGCATGCATGAAGGAGAATCCGGGATTCCTTCGCCAATAGTTTGGACCGGGTCATTGAACATGAAAATGACACCAAGCAATACTAATTTATGAATATGAAAATTTGTTGTAGTTGAAACATTTGGTGATTCTGAATCCTTCTTTCAAATAATTGACAGATCAACACAAATGAAAGGTAAAATTCATGATTGTAATTAAAACCAAGCATAAAACGAAATAAGAAATAATAATTTATACCTGATATATTCATTCTTTTTTGCGTGGAAAAGATAAGGATTCAGCTATAAAATAGGGGAAGGAATAGGGAGAAAGGGTGAAACAGAGTAGAGAAAAAGGGGTAATTTCAGGGCCCAACATCGCCTCCCATCTATCTGATTGCATGTCCTCATGCAACAATTCGAACTAGTCTGACTCTGAATCAGACTCAAGAATTTTTCTATGAAAATTTGTGAGGTTAAATGAAGATTCTGGTATCTCCCGTGGTTGCAAAAATCCATTACTCATGATCAAATAACCCTAGCAGTCTCTTTCGGATTTCTTTGTCATCGTATAAGTTCCCTTGTAGTTCCTATCTGGCCACTAGATAAGATGAATCTAAACTTCAAACCTAGCCATATTGGACCACAAGATTCCATACATTTGACATAACCAGGCACTCTAGACAAGGAATATTTGAAATTTTTAAATAAAAATGAGTCCTTTGCCCTTAGGGGTACAGGAGAAAACTCCCATCGATGACTACTTCCTTGCAGAGAAATGTCCTGTTGCCAAGATATCAAACCAAAATAAGTGGAGATGACTTTATGTTAAAATACATCCAACTGATTGACTTTCTTTAGATATGAAAGATATTTCTTGTTCCTAGCAATCAGGGGGACATGAGCTATAGGTTCACCATGAATCCATAGAGTGGAGCTGTCCTCATTCCTCCGAATGTTATGTGAGGCACTTCCCCAATGCACATGATTGGTGACAAAAGAGGTGAATTATATTAAATGAATATCTCCAATATGGAGAATTGGGTTAGCTCGATTATCCATTAAACATTCCATCTCATGCAAGTATAACTCACATAACAGATTCCTCTTGGAAAATTCACTCTGGGTGAAAGTTTCCAAGAACTGAGAAGGTGTTACAACCTGCTAAGGCCTTCCTTCTTTTAAAGACTTAATCTTGAACATAGTTATCTTTTCAAAAATGAATATAGGATAGGATGAGGAGGGGGCTTTGCAGCTCAATAATTCATGAGTTAAGGTGTGCATCTTCTCTTTTTCTTTCTCCATAGATTCATATTTCCTTAATTCCTTTAATTTCTCTTGCATCTTTTCCCATCAAATTTTCTGAAAGAAGATTTCTTTGGCCCATTTTTCCCTTAACTCTTCAATGATATTTTTATGCTCAATAAGGGAAATTATTCCTTAATCATATTGGCTTGCATGATGCTTCCACTTACTTACCTAAAGCTTTAATAATGACACTTCTTTTTCCAATTCTTGATTATTCTTATCTGTGGATGGATCCTGAAATTATGCAACCTCCACTTGTGTCGTTTCTTCCTTTGTTTGAACATCTATAATATGGGATGTCATTCCCTAAGTCTCAGTGTGAACTACTACTTCTTGAGTTTCATCAGTTTCAATTTCAGTCCGAACTGCTACTTCTTAAGTTTTAGTAGTTTCAATTTCATTCTAAACTACTACCTCTTGAGTTTCAGTAGTTTCGGTTTGAACTATTGTTTCAACAAATGTTTTTAGAAACACTAGTTCTTGTGTAACAATGTATGATTCCTTCAATTCTAACGTATCAGATTCAACAAACAAATTAAAATACATTGGTTCTTGTGTAACAGTGTCATGTTCTATCTCCATATATTTGGGCTGCTGGGATATTTCCTAGATTATCTCTGTATCACCCAATTGTTTCTCTTGATCTAAAAGTGAATTGATATCCTTGGAAATGATCTCATAAAGGGAGACATTCAATATTTTCTGAATATTGAGGCTATAGTGCCTCATTTACCTATAATTCTTGTTTAGGAATCACATCCACTTTCAACCCTGTTTCTTTTATTGGTTCCTCATTCAATGTTTCATCTCTTTCTTGGCCTGAATGTGCCAATTTCCAGGCTACTATATCCAATTTTTCAACCTTATATCATGACACTTTAAATAAAACCCCACATTTGGGACATAACAACTCTTCTTTCTTCTGGGTGGAAATTAGATTTTTGAAATGACAAGCAGTTTATTCCAAGGTTTATAGGCCTTGTGTTGCTTGATTTTTTATCACTTCCTTCCATTTCTCCAGTTCCTCTCTAAGTAATCGCACATCCTCCTTCAATAATTCATTTTCATACTGCAAAATTTCTCACTGGGGCTAGGCTTCAGTAGGTTCTTGTGTAACAGTGGATTCCATAGGTAAATTTCCCACTAGTTCTTGTGTTTCAGTGGGTAACTTAGTCTTA
The DNA here is from genome assembly GCA_001517045.1 of Pseudotsuga menziesii. Taxonomy (NCBI): domain Eukaryota; kingdom Viridiplantae; phylum Streptophyta; class Pinopsida; order Pinales; family Pinaceae; genus Pseudotsuga; species Pseudotsuga menziesii. The sequence continues at coordinate 91,137 of LPNX010777041.1, forward strand.
AAATGTGAATTTCAATACTTGCCACTTCTGCTGCCCAAGAAGCTCTGGTTCTTCTTCTCCTTGATGATTATCCCTGGCCTTTAGCAAATTCTTGTGTAATAGTGGCTTCCATTAGTAAATTTCCCACTGGTTCTTGTGTTTCAGTGGGTAAAATAGGAATTTCAATGCTCGCCACTTCTGCTAATGGCATGTATTCCTCTATCACCACCGTTTCTCCAACCATCTCTTCCATGGTTTTTTTTGCTACTGCAGCTCCCCCTGAATCTTCCTCTTGCTCATCTTTACCTTCTTCCAACCCTTCACCCCTCCCTCAATTGAATCCGAGGACCTTTGTTTGACCACTCTATCCTCAATATGCCCTACTGCAGGTGCCTGATGCGCCCCAGCTCTAACAAATTGTTCCCATGTTAAGTTATTTTGTGCCAGAGATCTTTGCACCAATAATTTGATCAACCCATTGTTTGTGACAGAAGAGAGTGGGTGTTTGGATCTTCTAACATAATGTGTCGGTTTTATAGAGTGTGTGAAAGATAAAATGGAATATTTATGAGTCTTCCATGGAGTAAGTGAGATAGTAGGACAAAATTGTAAATGTAAACAACTATATATCTTCCTTGACATGTAATGTACCTTTTTAGGAAGATAGTGACCTGGTCTCAGGGTCTCGTTAATGTCTCCAGTGCTATTCCTCTAGACCTTTGCTGCACCTACTCCCCTGCTGCTACAAAATATTCAACTGCAGTCAAATTGTACCTATTCCGAAAGAACCAGTGATTCCCAATATGAGGCAGTCTTGTGGCTTCTGCTACAATTCATTCTGATGCATCTATTCTCAACCCTCTGATCTCTAAGTGTTCTCTAGTCAAGTTCATAGCGAACTGGAATGTTTTTTCCTCATAGAAACCATTCAATATTTGGAATTAGTCAATCCATCCCACTTCACAAAAAATGGCAAAGACCTCTCTTTTTGCATGCAGAGCATCTAGATTACTGGGTTCATGCCTAACTGGAGGACCCATATTGTGTTTCCTTGACTAGTTGTAATGCTGGTTGTAGTAGCATGCAAAATCATTCGTTCGAGTTGGAAAAATCAAACACAAAAATCAGATAGCAAGGGTTTGCATTGATAATTTGAAAATTTGGTAGAATTAAGAATAGGATATCTTAACAAATTATTGGAGATATGACGATGATTGTTTAAGAAATTCCATTAGAATAAAAATTAACTGGCTACAGAGGATTGTCAAGGATTAAAAAGGAATAATCATTACTACTATATCATTTCACACTCAATAATACTCATAATCAAAATTCATACCTGATCATTGTCACCCTAGTCGTCATTTCCCCGGTATGATTGCCTTTTGATGCCGAATAATCACGAGGGATATAATTACTCACACACAATTTCAAAACAAGTCAGTCATCAAGAATTAATTAGGTGGAGCACGTTCGTGCCAACATTGATTTCTCTAATGTGTGGAGGGAGTGCAAAAGATCTCATCATGAAACAATAGGATTTAGTTGGAAATCCATCTGAGATGCAGCGAAATTTCAGTGAGATTTTCAACGACAAAACTGGCGAGGTTACAGCAAAAGTTGGAGGAAAAAAGGTAGAGTTGCAACACAAAATATCCAAATTTGATGGAAAAGTAGCGTAGCTGTAGTGAAAAATGACCAACTTTAGTGGGGAAAAGTAGCGGAGTTGTAGCGAAAATTGGACAAAAACAGCAGAAAAATTAGCGAAGTTGCACTAGAAATTGGCCAAAAATAGAGGAAAATTAGCAGAGTTGCAACAAAAATTGGCCAAAAATAGCAGAGTTGCAGCGGAAATTCGCCAAACATAGCGTAAAAATAGCGAAGTTGCAGTGAAAATTGGCCAAAAATAGCGAAAAATTAGTGGAGTTGCAATGGAAATTAGTTAAAAATAACGGAGTTACAACGCATAAAATTAAGCATTTGACAGAGTTCCCACTAAGAAAATTTTGATGGAGCTCAATAGAAAAATATGGGAAACTAATAGATTTTTTGTCAGAGGTCTGCAATCTTGTTCACTTGCTCTTTCGAGGAGTAATATCAATGAATAAGGATCATTCAAAATTCTGCAATTGCTTAGACCATCGCGACTACTCCTTCTGCATGAACCTTTGTGCAAATTCTTGTTCACAATTCAAAAACAAAACCCGATCATAGATTAAAAAAGAAAAAGAAAAAACAACGGAAATCAAATAATTTTATTTATATACAATTTTTGTATGGAATTTGCAACAGACTTAAAATTTTTTAGAAACATGGGAATAACCCTTCTCTTGTACCAATTGACAGTCTAGATCAGCTGCAACCTAAGAAATAAATGCATCCGTTGAGATTGGTTTATGATAGAGTCGTAGCCGATTACCATTTTCAAACATATGTGTTTGGTTTTCTTCAATGGTGGTCAAATGAACAGTCATGTTTTCAAATACCTTATCTACTCTATATGGTCCCATCCATCTCGTGCGTAAATTGACTTTAAAATCCCTTTTGAACCCTGAATAATACAGAAAATCTCAGTCTCCTTCACAAAATACCTTCTTCTTTATAAATATATCATGCCATTTGGAGTGTTGATGTTGAATTAATGTTGTTTGATGTATAGCAGCGATGCGCTTTTCATCTAGTTCATTTAGTTGATTCAATTAGTCCTTTGGAGCCTCTGTTAAGTCCACGTTCGTCTCTATGGATGTTCTCAAGGTTTTAATTTCGAATTCAATAAGAAAAAAACCACTCTTTATGTACACCAGTTCATATGGGGATAATCCTGTAGTGTTGCGCCATGTGGTATGGTAGGCCCATAATGCTTCTGGAAGCCTTTCAGCCCAATCCTTGTGAGGACTCTTCACTATTTTTGTAAGGATTGACTTGATCACCTTGTTCATTCTTTCCACCTAGCCATTGGCCTGTAGATGATATGGAGAGGTTACTCAATGTTGAATATGATACTTCTGAAGCAAGGCCTCCATGTTACGAGACACAAACTGTGGTCCCCCATTTATTACATTCTCTCTGGGTACTCCAAAGCAGGTGAAGATCACTGCATATAAAAAATCTGTTACAACTTGATCATTGGATTTTAGCAAATCCACAAATTCCACCCAATTGTTCATATAATCAGTGAAAACCAAAATATAAACCTTATGTCTTCATGGAGGGTTGATAGGCCCCACAAAGTTCAAATCCCATCTATTAAAGGGTTCAACCACTAACTGTGGCTGAAGTGGCATTTCATCCAATTTGTTTGGTTGTTCCATTCTCTGGTAGTTTCCATGGGCTTGAACATACTTCCTCACATATTGAAACATAGTTGGCCAAAAATACCCCATCCTTAATGCTATATGGCTAGTTCTTTTATCAGCAAAATTCCCCCCATAGGGATCATCATGACAGGCCTTCAAAATTTTGTGGATCTTATCCTCCCTCACACATCGCCTGATTTCCAAATTAGGCCCCGTGTAGAAGAGGTGGCCTCCAATCCAACAATATCTCGTACTTTGTTGTATGATCCTTCTCTTCTCTTGTTTGGATAAGTGCGTTGGAATTCTACCTTCATCCAAGTCATTAGCAATGCCAACGTACCATGGGGAAAAAGTTGATATTGCGAGTAAATGTTCATCGAAAAAGGAGTCTTCAACTAGTGAATCATCATCATTATTAGTCAATCAAGAAAGGACATCTATAACCACAATCTCCTTCCCTGGTATGTCAACAACTGTTATGTCAAATTCTTGAAGTAACAACAACCACCTAGTCACTCTAGCATTAGTAATAGGTTTATTCATCAAATATCTGATATCTGAGTGGTCAGTATGTATAAAAGTGGAATATCCAGTAATATAATTCCTAAATTTATTAATGGCCTAAATGATGGAAATAAATTATTTCTCTGTTACTGTATAGTTCAGTTCAGCAGGAGCCAGATTCTTACTAACATAGTAGACAGAGTATGGGATGTGACCTTCCTGCTGTCCCAAAACTACTCCAATGGTTGTATCAGAAGCACCATAAGTGATATGAAAGGCAAGGCCCAATTAGGCCCTCTCAAGATAGGTGTTGTATATAGCCTTTTCTTCAGTTCTAAAAATGTTTCCTGGCATGCATCTATCCAAACAAATTGTGCATCTTTCATCATTAACATAAATAAAGGGGATGCCAATTTGGGAAAAATTCTATGAATATCCTATAATAACCAGCATACCCAAGAAAACTTCTTACCTATTTTTGCAACCTAAGAATAGGAATATTTGAAATTACCTTTATCTTGGATGGATCTACCTGGATTCCTGCAGCAGAGATAAAATGTCCCAAAACTACAGCTTCACTCATCATCATGTGACATTTTTTGGTGCTCAGGGATAAGTGTTTTTGTTCACAGCGTTTCAGAACTTTTTCCAAGTTCTTCAGAGCTTCATCAAAATTGTTACCATATGGAGTGAAATCATCCATAAAAACTTCCATACAATAATTTACCATTTGAGAGAAAATACCAATTACAACCCGCTGAAATGTAGTTGGCATATTACACAACCCAAAAGGAAGCACCTTGTATGCAAAGGTGCCCGAAGGAAAAGTGAAGGTGGTTTTGTCTTGGTCTTCAGTGGCAATTTGAATTTGGTTATATCCACTAAAACCATATAGGAAAGAAAAGAATCATTTTCCAGACATGGTGTCTAAAACCTTATCGATAAAAGGAAAAGGGAAGCGGTCTTTTTGTGTTGCTTTATTCAGTTTCATGTAATCTACACATACTCGCCATTTCCCATTTTTCTTAGGTATGATCACTAGTGGGGAAACCCACTCGCTGTCTGAAATAGGGTAAATCAAACTTGCCTCTAAAAGTTTTTGGTTTTCTTCCTTCATGATATCTCTCAAATTCGGGTTCATTCTACGCTGAGGTTGGTGTACGGGATTTGAATCATTCTTAATATAAATATGGTGAGTACACAGTTATGAGGGGATACCCCTCATGTCTGTATATTCCCACGCAAAATCCCCCTTATGTTTTTTTAGCAGCGTAATGAGACGTTACAGTTCATTGGATTTGAGATTAGGGTTGATGTTCAGTGTTTTCCCTAGTTTGACTTCTACTGGAACACTCTTTGAGTTATCAATTACTGGAATTATTTCAGTGTCACTAACTAAGGATTCTTTTGTGATTTCTTCCTATTCTTGTTCTTTTAATGTGTTGTTTAGGATATGATATGCTTGTTTAGTGACATATGTAGGCTCTCTAATGAAATTACAAATAGTGCCATCTTCAGTTTCTGTTTTAAAAGTAAAGTCTATCCCAATTGTTAATAAAGTTTGAATATCTTCCTCCTCCTCTAAATCCATCAATAATTGAATTTCATCGTCTAGGATGGGTTTGGATGGAGGATATATTGTCAGTTTTTTAATGGAAATTCCATCAGAATTTGTCATGGAACCTGATATACAGCTAATGTATGCATCTGTTGTATCCAACCATGGTCTTCCTAAGATCAATGGGTGTCCCCCCAGCTATGAATTAGGCTATAAAACAACAAAGTTTGTAGGGTCCTCCCACGAGTCAATGGAGACTACTAGGTCGTCAAAGATTCCTTTTGGTTTGATAACGGATCTATCATCCGTTTCTAGTATGGTCGGGGTAGGCCTGAGATTAGCGAGTCTCAGTTTATTTATAGTCTCAATGGTCATAATGTTTATTGAATTTCCTAAGTCAACCAAAACGTTAGACATTTGGATATTCCCAATACATACTGTAACAGTGTGGTTACCTGGGTCATCGTATTTAGCCACTGGTACTTTCCCCATCATCAGTTCAGATAAATTCCCCACTACATGCACTGTAGGAGGATCCTTAGGCTTCCTTCCTTGTTTTTTTACAACCAGGTCTCTAATAACTTTGGCATCAATCGGTACATCATGTAGGGATTGTAATACTGTAATTCTTACATAAAGATTTTTCAACTCTCCAAGAAGGTTGAAACTAGGTTGCTATGGTTGTTCCATGGCCTTTTGCAAGGTTAATCATGCAGGATATGGTGGTTCTCTCAAATACTGTGTAGGTTGAGTCTTAGTACGTGTCTCTGTAAGTGTTTTAGTTGATGTTTCGTCGTGTATCTCAATCGATTTTTTACCTTGTCTCTTGACATCCTCAATAATGGGGATCGTTGAATTGAATGAATTTTCAAATTGTAGATTCATTCCTTCATCAGTCATAGAGGATGGAACATCCTCAATGACGATTGGTTCCACTAACATCCCTGATCATAAGTGTAAATTATTGCAAGAGAGAGGGGAAATGGAATAAGCTGGGATGTTAGAAGTTTCAAATTGTTGCACTGCCTTATTGTTAGGATTGGGGTTAGGTTGAACAGAAATTTGAGGACGGAGTGGTGCACCCATTTGTGTAGTATTATTTGGGATTTACAATTGTGGTTGTTGATACTGTGTATAGGATGGATGATTATGGGGAAACTGGTTCCCTGTATAAGTGTTTCTCCATACTGGAGACCAAGGGGCTTGTTGGTTCGGATGCGGTGCCCATGAAGTCCAACGGTTCGGATATTGTACTACAAGTTACGAAGGTTGGTTCCACTATGTATTAGGATATGATTACTGTGGTGGAAATTTATTATTAACATTATTCTAGGAATTGAAAGGTGTAGGCTAAGAATTCATACCTGGAATCTGAGGTTGCCACGGCTTCTTTTGCAAAATAAAATAGGAATGATTTGTGTCTATAGTGGATGCTTGAAATAATTTATCATTTGGAAGTAAGGGGAAATCTTTAGTATCATGCTCTAATTTTCACATATCACATACCTACACTTTATCAAGTGGACATTTTCTCAATGGATGCTTCTTCCTGCACTTAGGGAAGAACACCCCAAGTACCAGGTCTTCAGCCACTTGTTTCTATTTTTATTTCATGACATCCAGTTGTGAATATATGGAACTCATCATGTCAATTTTAAAATTCTCAAGGATATTTCCAATATCCACTCGAGTAGGTCCTCCGCGACCCGACTTCTATGCTAATGAGAAAACATCTCAGTCCCTTGTGCTGATTCTCGAAGAGCCTCTAGATTATCATTGCCATAAGTTGAAAATATGATCAAAAGGTTCTTTGGAGATGTCTCCCTTCCCTAACATATTAATCACATCCATACATTGTTTTCTTATTCCCCACAACAGAATGATCTTGAGGACATCCCTTCCAATAGTGGTATGGCCCGATCTCTGCACATTATACAGGAGCATTTCCACAAAATCCTCCAAATTTTCATCATCTTTTTGCACCATCTTAAATAATTCTTCTATCTTATCCTTTGTTTTGCAATATTATTGGTACTTCGCAATAAATACCTATTTCATTTTATCCCACGTTGCAACAGTTTTGCCACCCAAACCCATAAACCAGTGTAAGGCATTATCTTTCAAGGTAGTGGGAAATAATTTTAGTTTCTTCTCACTAGAGATATAATCATAACTTCGACAGAGAATGTCAAACTCAAAGAGGAATTCATCTGGATCTTCTATGGACCTCCCATGAAAGTGAGGTAACACTGAAGGTGAAATATTGTTCATAGGGGTCTGTCCATATGTTTGTCGAATATGGAAATGAAGTGTGGCAACTGACTCCTCATGCTGGAGGTCACCATTATCATTATGATTGTCCCCTACTTGTTATTCATGATCATCATGATGACGCTCACTATTCATTATTATCTCTTCCTCTTGATTTTCTCGATTATTATGATCTTCAAACTTCTTTCAAAACTGCAACCACTCCTCTTTAGTGACTTCCTCGCCATTGATTTGATAGACCTCCTCTGGTCCTCCTACTCCCACAGAACTACCCCTATCTCCTGGAATTCCTTCCATAGGGACACCAGATGGTGCCGCATATCCTAATGATCTCTACACAATTGACACTGATGCCTCTAGCCTAGGATAAACAAGGCTTCTTCTCATGGATGATGGTCCATGATATCGATCTCTAGTAGAAGAATCAACCCTAGAAATTAATTCATCAACGAATTTCTTTCTCTATAATCTTGGGATACAACCATGACCTCTTCCACTTGTCAAGTTAGTGTTTTAAGGGGTTCTAAGAATGTCCCATTCAGTTCTTCTCGTATTCATGCAAACCTATGAATCATGCAAGCTTGTAAGTCATACCTGATCTTCAGGTAAGGAACTCATTCGGTATATTTAAGGATGTCCAGCGCTTCATCGCGTCTTATCGCTCCTGCACCCAAGAATCAGAAATGCTAAGGAAAATGAGCCAGTTCAACTACTAAGTATGTCTATCAATTACCTTCCTCGACAACGATGCCAAAATGTTGGGCACTCTATATACCTATTAATTTCTTAACAAGCAGAGTGTTCAATATTAATTTTCAACATAGGGAAGTTTGTTTATTCCAAATGCAATTAGAAAAATATATGCATAAACATTTTCAGTAGCTAATAAATAAAATGCAAATCACTCAATCCTAATAACTACTCATCCAACTCATCTCTTTGTAAAGAATCAAAAGAAATTACCAATCTAGGAATTGAAAAGAACTTATGTTTCCTACCATATCAATATTAAGGTTTATAGTCTAAGGATAAACCATCCTAGGATTACTCTTGCAGAAAATGGAAGTCTTAATCACCAAATCAAAATGATCACTAATCATTAATTAAAGTAGCAAATTCATTGGAGAAAATGACCTATCTAATCTGAGAAAACTCTAGAAAAGATAAATAACACACAACATAGGAGTTGAGTAATTCTGTAACAACTATTAACACACTTCTGCATAAAAAGAAAGAATCAACTACACAACTGACTGTCTGGCACCACACCGCTACAACAAGACAAGGGGGAACCTGATAATGCAATTACTTAATGAATGCAGTTGTAGCTAACTATAAACACATCAAACTGAAATTCCACACTGGACATAAATAAATAAACTAAAACATCTAATACTACCAACAACTCTGTAAGAAGGCGGGCCCTAGCCTTCGAACAAAGAATGATGTTGAAATCTCATGGAATATACAACATAGAAGTGCTGAAAATTGTTACTCCTTTATTAATTTTTATCAAAATATAGTTGCAGTTCCTTTGTTAAAATCTCTTTCAAAATGCCAACCCTTGGCTCTCCCTTTCTGTTCGTACTTATACAAGAGTGAATATATTCAATTACATCAATTTTGGGCATCCATGAAGATCTATGATCTTCAAGATGCCGAATTATATCAAAACAATTACATCTATTAATTCATCGCATAAGATCAACTCAGGAATAAATGGAATTTTAATTCAATCTATTTCACAAACTAGAATTCCCAGCTAAATGTGGAAGATACTCGGGGATTTTCAGTTGCATGCGTGAAGGAGCATCCAAGATTCCTTCGCCAGTAGTTTGGACGGGGTCGTTGAACATGCAGCTGATGCCGAGCAGTAATGATTTCTGAATATGACAAGTTGTTATAGTTGAAACACCTGGTGATTCTGAATCCTTCTTTCAAATCATTGACAGATCAACACAAATTAAAGGTAAAATTCATGATTGTAAGTAAAACCAAGCATAAAAAAAATAATGATTTATACCTGAGATCTTCATTCTTGTTTGCATGGAAAAGATAAGGATTCAACTGTAAAATAAGGGTAAGAATAGGGAGAAAGGATGAAATAGAGTAGAGAAAAAATGGGTAATTTTAGGGACCAACAGTAGATCTATAAGCTTAAACATGACAAGTCATGAAGGTACTGTAACCAATAAGGTTACTCTATTTGATGGAACAAATTTTTCCTTTTGGAAGGTTAGAATGAGCACATATCTAATTTCCTTAGGTGTTGATGTTTGGGATGTAGTAGACACTGGCTATGTAAATCCAATTTTGCTAGCCTCCAAAGATGATAAGTTGGAATTTAGTTTTAACAGAAATTAAATGAATACTATCCTGAGAGGTCTTGCAGAAGATGAGTTTTTTAAGGTGGTGCATCTTGAATCTGCAAAAGAGATGTGGGACAAACTTATAAGCAGTTATGAAGGAAATGAGAAAGTAAAAGATGCCAAATTGCATACATATAGACTAAAATTTGAACAGTTAAAGATGAATGAGGATGAGACTGTTAGTAAATATTTGTTAAGAGTTGAAGAGACCATGAATGCTATGAAAGGTCTTGGTGAAAAGATTGAGGAAGCACCCTTAGTTCAAAAATTTTTGAGATATTTTCCTAATAGATTTAATCCCAAAGTTTCTGCAATAGAAGAATTAAATGATCTTAAAAATATACATATTGACTCCTAAGAAATCTGACTGCTTATGAAATGAGGATTACTAAATATAAATACACCACTAGAGAAGCATCCTTTAAAGAAGATAAGAACACTTATTCTGAAATGGATGTGATTGAGGAAAAATTTGTAAGAAGGTTGATGAAAGGATGAGGTAAATATAAAGGCATAATTCCCTTTAAATGTTTCAATTGTGGTTAGATAGGAAATTTTGCATATAAATGTCCTCACAAGAAAAAGGGTCATACTTCTGATGATGAAGAGAACTACACATTTAATAAATACAACAAAGAGGCTAAATATAAAAAGAAAAACATGTGTGCAAATGATGTTGATTCCTTAGAAGAGATAGACAATGATTCATGTTGTGAATATAAAGTGAATAAGTTTATGCTTATGGCCATAGAATATTTTTAAAATAAATATAAAAGAAGTGACATGAATGATGAAGAATCTAGGGTTGATATGGAGGGTGAACTAATCATTTCTTTTAAAGAGATTGACAAACTCAGACTAAAGAAGAGGAAACAAAAAAATTTGATGATGTAGTATGAAAAGAATGAAATAAAACCAAGTGAAGCTTTTTCTCTATTAAAAATAGAATTAGAAGAGGCCAAGAAAATAGAATATATTCTATAACAATTAATGGAGAAGAAAATGAGATGTGAAGCATTGGAAGAAGAAGTAGTGAAAACTAGAAAAGGATTGGATTATTTGTATCACCAAAGTATGTCAAGTATTAAAGCTTCAAAAGAACTGAATAACATTTTGAGTACACAACAATATCCTTTTTTAAAAGCAGCCCTCGACTATGAAGAAGGATCAAGTAGAATTCACTCAGAAAACAAGAAATAAGGTAAGTTGATTAAAATTCAAAGAATCAAACAGTCAGAATATGAACATACCTTGCAAACAAAAGAGAATGAAAATGAAACAAGCATTAGAATTGGGGTTTCTGATCAGAAAGATCAATCAAGAGTTTCTCAAGAAAACATCCAACAAAACTTTGAGGCAACCAATTCCAAGAAGACAACAAATATTCAGGTACCAAGATTTTTTCCATGGCTACTGTTATTGTTGTTCTAATTTTGGCCATAAAGTTGCAAATTTTCCTTTTAATTTTAGAAGTATGAAACTGAGGATGCCAAATAACGATGAATTGTTGCAACATAGAACAAGACAGTCATTGAGTAACCAACAACTTCATACAACATAGTTTACAACTGAAAAAAGAACTCACAATAGACATACCAACCCTTTTGATCTATTGTACAATGAGCCAAAATGTTATATTTGTCATAATTATGGACACCAAGCCTTAAAATGTCACATGAAGAATTATATACCAGATTCAAGAATGAGTTACTCAGCTAAAAATGTAAAAGTTTGGAAGAAGAAAGAAAGTAACAAGTGTGGATTAGTACTTTATTCTCAAAAGCAAAAGGACCCCTGTTATATTGACAGTGGATGCTCCAAACACATGACTAGTGATAAAAGTAAGTTTTTGTTTCTAAGTGAAAGTAAATCAGGAAATGTAACTTTTGGAAATGATGCTCCAGGGAAAATCAAGGGAAAAGGAATGGTAGGTTTGAGTAATAGAAAATGGAAATATCAATATATGTTGTTTGTAAATGGTCTGAAGAATAATATTCTCAGTGTCAGTCAGGTCTGTGATAGATGGTGTGAAGTTGTTTTCACTTCTAGGGATTGTAAAATAAAATATGTACCCTCAGGACAATTAGTTGTAAGAGGCATAAGGACTGAAAACAATGTCTATGTTTTGAAAGAAGAAAAATAAGAATGTCATTTAAGCAAGTATGATGAAATCTGGCTATGGCATAGGAGACTCGTACACCTAAGCTTTGATCACATAATCAAACTTCGAAAGAATGAAGCAGTAAAATATCTTCCAAAAATATCTAAGCCATATGATTCTATGTGTAAATCTTGTCAAATGGGAAAACTGACTCGCACACAGTTTAAATATAATAATTTCACATCAATAGACAAGCCTCTTCCATTAGTACATATGGATTTGTGTGGATCATCAAGGAAGGAAGTCACAAGAAGAAAAAAATATTTAATGTTGGTGATTGATGATTACTCTAGACACTCACATGGGTTTCCTTTCTAAATGAAAAATATGAAGCATTTGAAAATTTCAAAGTATTTAAGGCTCTGACCGAGAATCAAACATGTAAAATACTGAAGGTGGTAAGGTCTGATAGCGAAGGAGAATTTATTTCAGAATACTTCAAAGAGTTTTGTGATAGACATGGAATAAAAAGAGAATATACTATCCCAGGGACTTCACAACATAATGGGGTAGTTGAGATACATAACATATCAGCTCAGTAGATGCTGCCAATCAATGATGAATGGAAAACTATTGCTCACACATATTGGGTAGAGGAAATTCACACACCTGTCCATATTCTTGACAAATTTAATCTAAGGCCAAACAACAATAAGACTCCTTATGAACTGTGGTCTAGAAGACCTGTCTCTATTAAACATTTTAAATTCTTTGGAAGTAAATGCTATATTAAAAATCATGATGAACATCTTGGAAAATATGAAGATAGGGTCGATGAAGGTATTTTCCTAGGATATACCACAAACAGTAAAGGATATAAATGCTATAATAAAAGGTTCCATAAATTGGTTGACTATATTGATAATAAATAGATGAAGGAATTCATATGAATGATAGTCAGATAAGTAGTATTGAATCAAATACATAGGATACAGTTGAAGTTGAGTAAGAAAAAGTCCAAGAATAAGAAAATGAAGATTTAGAGTTAGATGATGAAAGTACAAACATTTAGGAAGAATCAAAACAGCAGAGAGAAACAAAAACACCTTCCAGACTTGTTAAAAAGAATCATCCTGAAAATAAGATAATTGGTGACAAGAATAAAGGAGTTTAGACCAGAAGAAAATTGATTAAAGCTTCAGAAGAATCTCAGGTTGCTTTTATATATATGATTGAACCTAAGAACTTTGAAGAATCTAGTGAGGATGAATATTGGATTAGAGCCATGAATGAAGATCTTGATCAGATTGAGAAGAATAATACTTGGGAATTTGTTCCTAGACTTGCAGATAAGAATGTAATAGGATCCAAATGGGTGTTTAAATATAAGATAAATGAACAAGGTCAAATTGTGAGGAATAAATACCAATTGGTTTGTAAGGGGTATGCACAAGTTGAGGGATAGGATTTTCATGAAACCTTTGCACCAGTGGAAATATTGGAAGCTATCAGAATGTTTCTTTCCTATGCCAGTCATAAGAACTTCAAAGTGTATCAAATGGATGTTAAGTCAACATTTCTCCATGGAGATATAGAAGAATAAGTTTATATGGAGCAACCTGAAGGATTCCAACTAACAAACAATCCAGACCATGTATGCAAACTGAAGAAAACACTATATGGATTGAAACAAGCGTGAAAGCCTGGTATTATAGACTGGATAAGTATCTACAAGAGAAAGGATTCAAGAAAGGTACCGTTGACAGTAATTTGTACATCAAATCTCAAGATGATGATTTATTAGTTTTTTGGTTTATGTGGATGACATTACTTTTGGATGTACTAATGATTCTTCAGTTTAGTGGTTTGCTAATACCATGCAATCCGAGTTCGAGATGTCAATGATAGGAGAATTTTCATTCTTCCTTAGTCTCTAGATTATTCAGAGTTTTGAAGGATTAGTTCTCTCATAAGAGAAGTATTTGAAGGAGACATTGAAGAGATTTCAGATGGAATATTCTTCATCTGTTAGTATGCCTATGTTGTTGGTTGTAATCTTAGCAAGGATGATCCCTCACCTGATGTTGATCAAAGAACATATCGATCCATGATAGGTAGTTTTTTTTACATCATAGCATCTCATCCTGATATAATGTAAGCTGTTGGAATGGTAGGTAGATTCCAGTCTACTCCTAAGCAAAGTCATTTGGTGGCTCTTAAAAGGATATTCAAATATTTGAAGGGCACACTGACTTGGTAGAATATCTAATGATGACTTATGTGGTATATTGGTAAAATATAATTTAAAGGAATAAATTAACTCTAATATTATAAAATAGAGTTATCCCACATGCATCATTGTAATTATATCTTTTGTAACCAGTCTAGATATAAAGAGGTGGAAATTCATTTATCCCACATGTGTTATGGGATGTATTATAATCCAAATATCTTGGTATATAAGAGAGGTGAAGGAGGCCCTTTTGGGTATGTGTTGATTGTAGTTCATCACACATCACATGTTGTGTATTTCATTTGTACACACATGATTGGGTGATGGAGCTTGATGTGATGCATATGTGAGGATTCCATGTAATCTTGGAGATCTATTTGCATAATAATGGAAGATGCAACCCTTTCCGTGGACGTAGCTCATATTGGGTGAACCATGTATATCGGTGTTCTCTTGTTGTTTTATTTTCTTCAATTTTATTTCATTCTTTATGTTTCTTGGTATATAGAAGGATAGACTAGTAATGCTTTCCATATTGTATATTGTGTTATGATATTATTTCATTTGTTCACAATATTCTAACATGGTATCAGAGTAGGTTGCTATCCTCTAACTTCTTTGGTAATTTTTTTATTTTTTATTTTCAAGCAACATATGTTCATTATTCTACTTGGTATTTTCATTTTTTTGTGGTTTTGTGAATCGATCTATAATACCCATGTGGCATTTTTTAGATCTGTGCTTTATTCTACATATTTGAATTTTTTCTTTCAAACCCTAACCCTTGTGGAGAAGTGTTTAATGTAAAATTAGGTGGAAACTTTCAGATTTTTTTTAACACTTTATGTGTATTTTTTTAAGAAATAAATTTCATATCTAAGTTCCTCTCGCAAAAATTCTCTTATTCAAAAAAGCAATCGTCTGATTTCATGTTCGGGAAGCAAAGATATCATTGATTTAAAATCAGTTATTTTTCATAAATTTTCCATACAGACAGAGATATTTCATAGCAAATTTATTTTGATTGAGTGCCCAGAGTTTTGTTCTATTTACGTAGGTGGATGCAGAATTACTTCTCTAGTTCTGCAAACAGGCTATATTACAACATCCGGGAAATATTGACCGAGTTATAGTCATTTTAAATTTTTTGTTTTTTCTGCTTCAGTTTTCTGCTGTAGAGTGACAGATCTATCTTTAAGCAGCTATTGGGATTCAGTTTTGGTGAGAAAAATCATTTTTTATTCATCTCTTATTTTGAAATTATTTTCATGAGCTTCTTGATCTCTTTGCATTAGGGTTTCTATTCTTATTCATCATGTTTACAGAGGTTGTATTATTCTTGTTTATGTCTATAACCTTCTTTGTGTGGAAGTTGTTTTGACATTTTAAGGGACATGGATCTCTAGTATGGTCATGGTGACATCAAGAAATGAACCTATTCTTAGGAATTAGTTGTTTAATGGCTATATTTTCATATCTATAAGTGATATCATTGTTTTATTTGATCAATTTTTTTTTGCTCAATATTCTAACATGGTCTCTCTTCTAATAATGATAATGATGATTCTATATGTGTTATCTTGTGATCATTATTTAATTTATTTATATGTTATTGTTGGCCTTTGTGTAAAAGAAATTTCATAGTTTTTATAAGCCATCTCTTTATGATCATTATATTCTCTTGCTAATTGATTTCTTGAGTAAAATCATTTTTTTGAATCTATGTGATAACATGAGTTGATCACAATTTGTTATATGTTGATCATGTTAAACATTTTAATCTATTTTAATATATATCATCTCATGTTTATTTTGATCATATTTTACTCAATGCTTATATGGATTTAAACAATCTTATAATCTTGAAATCTTTGTCATAAGCACCTTGTTCTTGTTGCATTGATATTTATATTCTTATGATTGCAGAGGTTTTCTTGCTCTTACTTGTCTCTAACGTTCCTATATGGAAGAATTGACATGTGTTTCTTGTCTCTAACGTTCCTATATGGAAGCATTGACATTTTCAGGGCATTCATCTCTTGCATATTAAAATGATGTTAACAAGAAATGAACTTATGCTAAAGATTAGTTATTTAATGACTATATTTTTTCATATATTTAAGTAGTATATTGGATCATTATTCTATATTGGTATCTATTATGCTCACTCATGTTTATGATCCTCTATTTATTATTTCACATCATGTATTTTTTATAATCTTTTGATCAAAATTTATATGGTCTTTTATAGAAGCAATTCCTATTATTTATATGTTCTTCAACAATGTTGTTTTATCATCTCTTATGATTTTTGGGCTTGTCATGTTTATTATATGATTTAATCTTGGAATTTCTTTTGTGTAGATTTGCTATCTATGTTGTGGGATAGTTTTCTTTTTCTATTCATTTCTTGTTTAAGCATATGATGGTTGCAGATCTCTAGTTTTTCAGCATTGTTCCTCTTTTTCAACTTATCCTTGACTGCAACAAAGATGGTTGATGTTACGAAGGAATCTAATGTTGAATTTTATCATATTATGTCACAATATTCTAGTAATGTTGTATGATGAACATCCATCTTCTTCTATTCATGCATCTTTAAGTTGTGTTGTGAATATTTTCTGCTTGGCTCATGTTTCGATGGAAAGACCATTTGGGTCTTGTATTTGCAATGTAATTGTCATTAAGAGCTCTCCGAAGACTGTTGCGATGTATGGATACAAGGTTCTTGTATTCATCATACTATTTATTGCAGATTTCTTTCAGCTAACATTTGAGTTACAGGTTGTGATGATTTTTCATCCACATGTTTTGTTGTACTGGCCATACATTGTTGTGTTATGCAAATGTTCATCTTACAACTTAGTTCGGATGCAATTTCAAGAGAAGTGGATGTTGTCTTAATCAACTCCATGAGGTGAAGTGTGTTTTTTATTTGCATCGTATGGAGCAATTTTGAAGTTTTCATCAAGGGGGATGTTAGTGTGTTTCCACCCTCTTTCCATTTGTATTCTTTCTCCCAGTCATCATTAAGGGGGAGTGTTAGAATATGTAATGATGACTTATGTGGTATATTCGTAAAATATCATTTAAAGGCATAAATGACTCTAATATTATAAAATAGAGTTATCCCACATGCATCATTGCAATTATATCCTTTGTAACCATTCTCTATATAAAGAGGTGAAAATTCATTTATTCCACATGTGTTATGGGATGCATTGTAATCCAAATCTCTTGGCATATAAGAGAGGTGAAGGAGACCCTTTTGGTTATGTGTTGATTGTAGTTCATCACACATCACATGTTGTGTATGTCATTTGTACATACATGATTGGGTGATGGATCTTGATGTGATGCATGTGTGAGGATGCCATGTAATCTTGGAGATATATTTGCATAATAATGGAAGATGCAACCCTTCTCATGGACATAGACCATATTGGGTGAACCACATATATCGATACTCTCTTGTTATTTTCTTTCCTCCAATTTTATTTCATGCTTTATGTTACTTGGTAGGTAGAAGGATATACTAGTAATGCTTTCCATATTTTATGTTGTGTTATGATATTATTTCATATGTTCACAATATTCTAACGTGACTTATGGTCTCTGGTATCCTAGAAATCAGAATCTTCAGTTAACCACATATTCAAATGTTGACTCGGAAAATTGTTTGGATGAAAGAAAGAGCACAAGTGGAGGTGCATTCTTCTTGTGTGATTCTTTAGTTGCATGGCTGAGTAAAAAGAAAGGATCGATATATTTATCTACTACATAAATTGACTACATTGATGATACAGGTCGTGCCCAGGTACATGCTGGGGACAACAGTCGATTGAATGAGCCTATTTTTGTTATGGCAGAAGCATTTAAGAACCAGCAAAGCAGAAAACACACCAGGTCGACAATAAATATACACAAAGACAATATGCAAGAATTCAAACCAATTTTTTACTTATGGTCCATGAAATATGCAGGAATCAGATGATGATCAGAAAATATTCCTATATTACATAATGTACATGCTTATATAGGATGATGAGGATTTAGGTGACTACCCGCTACATTCAGTTACAAGAATTTATAACGGTCAGAAGTTCACCCGTCGTAGAGCATGTTGGTATGATGTATTCGAGGAAAACCTGTTGAGGGCGATCCTGTCAAATGCGAACTTGTCAGTTGAGCATGTTGAGGAAAACCTTTCGGCTACCAAGGCGAACCTATCGAAGGTGAACATGCCAGCTACTGGTTGGATCATTCCTCCTTCTGTAGCACCCTGGTTTTGAACCCATTTGCATTAAAAATGTATATGATGTATATCTTGTAATTAATCATGGTGTGGAGCTAAAGGAAAATCCCCACCATCGATTTAACGTTTTATGTTCTGGCGATTAAAATCATTGCCAAAGGTATATTCATGCTAGCTAACACATTATAATTTTGGCATCATGTAAATACACATTTTAATTAAAATACCCACAACCGACTATGTCTATGCAACAAATAATGAGACGGGGGCATGATTTTCCTAAGGATAAGGAGGGGGAAATATTTAACCTTTGAGGCCAATGGGGAAAATCCAAATGTCAATGGGAGAAACCATCAAACAGTAAACTACCTTTCTTGTCTCATTGACCCAACCATTTAATTCTGCTAGAAATTGGTTGAAGTAGTTATTGCATGGGGATGGGAAGAGTATGGGAAGGAAATTCGAATTTGGGGAAAACCCATTTTTGGGGAAAATCAATTTTGAATTTTGGGGCAAGTAAACACCCAAAATGCATGCCCATTTGGCCATACATCCACGTTCTTCATTTTTTCCTCATGCAGGGAAGCTTGGGAGATGTTTCACCTCCACGATTTTGTTATTATATGTTTCTCATTCATGATTTGGGGTCCTGGGCATTTTTCCTCATCATCATTCACCCACATTGGGGCTCCCTCAAGCAGATGGGAATTTGTTGAGTGTGAAATTCATGATTTTGGATTTGCTGTGTATATTTTCCCCTCACATGGGTAGTCATTCTTCATTTTCTAGAGGTGAGAATTTAGTTTTTGTGATGTTCTTGTTGTTGGGTTTCTTCCCCAATGTTTGCCAAGCTGAAAATCATTTTTGTGTTTCCCAACGATTTAGACGAGAGACCAAATCCTCTTGGGTGTTGTTGTTGATTTCCTTTTTGGCCATGTTAGGGCCAAAATGTCCCTGGGATATGATTTGTTGTTAGTGGGTTGTTCTTAGACTCCTTGGCAATTAATCTTGTGGTTGAACTATTTTCCTCAACCCAGAAATTGTGTATATTGTTGTGTATGCAATTGGTATCTGGACTGTGTAGGAGTGGAAAGGAGTATGCTTGGCAAACCTAGTGTTTTATAGGAGACTCATAGATAGAGCTAAAGGGATGGCTCTCTTATCTACACCCCCCTGAATAGCACTGGAATTGAAGTCATGTCCCGAGGGACTATGTAGCAGAGAAGGGAATGATTCCTTATGTTGGGTGTGTGTGGATGTCTTATGAGTCAAGCTAGTTCTGGTGTAGGCATCCTTAGCTCTTCACTGAGCCCACTAGCTTAGCAGACAGTGATTCCATCTCCTGATATCCTGATAAAGCCAACCTGTTGGCTTGGTTATGTGTTGTTGCGTACTCTTGGTCTGATAAACCGAACCGTGTTGGCTTGTTTGAGTCTTCACATATCTTTGGCTATGTGTGAGTCTGCTTAATTTCCTTATTTCTTATGGGAATCATGCCCAGCTCGGGGGTGGAAGTGTTTCTGAGAGATTAAGGAGCACACTAGCGTAGGGTTGGGTGGAATTTTGCAGTGACATAGCTGGTTGCAGGGCGTTCTTCTTCATAAGATAAGTATTCTTGTGTTTAAATACATGCAATTAAATTTGATAATGAATTACAATGAACATGATGAATGCTTAAATGTATGGTTTTGCTTCCGCTATATGATGATAATGTATGCATGTTTTAGTTCAAAGCATTTCAATTTTTATTAGTATGTTCATGGGGCTAGTTTCCCGGGTAGATAGCAGCATCGGTAGCGTCCTCTTCGCCGGTTGGAGGGTCGAGGATGTTACACCTTCCTTAAGAAACAATGGTCTCCACTGTGTATTCATTCAGGTGAGGAAACTTGTCAGCAACTTCATTAGGAGAGTACCATTTTCCCAATTTGTCCAGCATTAGCCACTTGAAACAAGGGAAGGGATTTTTTCCTTGTAAGGCATATGCGTCATCCCACAATGGTGTCACAAAGAAGAGGTTCCTGAACATATGGATGGATGTCTTTGGGTTCTGCTGTCTCCAAGTCATTTTGTTCCAGCAATGGTGCATGATATGGTCGAAGCAGATCTACATTTAAAAGCTGGATGTAGGCCAAGGCATGCATGAATGTCGAGCTGAAAAGTGTTTTCTCCAATCCGTTTAAGGATACTGTATGGACCATATCACAAATGTTTTATCTTTCTGTATGGACCACTGAAGCGCTCCTTCTTTAGATGTAACCAGACCTAATCACCAATTTGGAATGAATGAGGAATACGATGCTTGTCATGTCGGGCCTTAGCTTTTTCATTTTATCGTTGCAACATTTCGTGTGTTTGCTTCTGAATATTGTATATTTGATCTCTGAAATCCAATGTTTTCTCCAATTCTCATTCTTCGAAGTCGATGTCGTTCAACTGTGTAGAGGAACTGAGTAAGTCGATAGGCACTGAGGGTTGAAATATGTAACATATATCAAATGGAATTTTTCTTGTAGATCCATGTTGATCATGATTATAGCTGTGTTGTATGTATGGAAGGTTGCAATCCCATGTGCATTGATGCTTATGGTTGTACATGTGAATCAATTGTACGACTAAGCAATTTGCAACTTCTGTCTGTTCATTTATCTACGGATGGAAGGTTGTCACCAAAGAAATTCTTGTATTGAGTTGTTTCCAGAGAGTTTTCCAAAAGGTGTTTACAAATCTAGCATCTCTGTTGGAAATAATGGTCATCGGGAGGCCATAGTGTTTCCACACATGTTCAAAGAAGAGCTGAGCAGTCTACTGTGTTGTCATAATCTTCTTGCATTATATGAGTATAGCCATCTTGGAAAAAATTTCGACTACTACTAGTATCGTGTAATGATAATGTTTGGTAGTAGGATATCCCATCAAGTAATCCATAGAAATATATTCCCATGGTTGACTAGGAATGAGAATGGGTGTATATAGTCCTTGTCATCGATTCATCGGTATAGAAATGGTACAAACCACTCACAATCGAATGTACTTGTTGACGTCATATTTAAGTGAAGGCCAGTAAAAATACTTTTGGAGGATAACAAGTGTTTTTGTGAATCCAAAATTTCTTGCAGTATTGCTATAGTGTGCATCCCAAATGAGCTTCTGTCAGTGCTCATCGATTGTTACAAAAAGTTGTTCAAGATTGTATAGTAAGGTGTCTTTCAAGAAGTAGTTGGAATTTGAAAACTTGTTGGTCTGAAGCTGTCGATAAATTGTAGAAAAATCGTAGCCTACCAAATAAAATTGTGGCGAAGTAGTGGTGTGATAAACCTACATACTCATCACTGTAGATAGTAGATTAATGGGTGGTCTACTGAGACAATCGACTACGGCATTGGCTTTGCCTTCCTAATAGTTAATTACCAACTGAAATTGTTGCAGGTAATTAATCCACTTGATTTTTGGGTTGTTTGTAGATTCGAATGTCGGAGTGAACTACAAAGGTTTATGGTCAATGAGGATGGATGTTTCCTTGCCAAGAATGTAGTGTCTCCATTTCTTGAGAGATTGCACAATGACATAGAGTTCTTTTTCATACATCGAGTACCTTCTAACTATGTCATTGAAAGTCTCAGAATGAAACACTCCTGGGTGACCTGACTGAGTGACCACTGTGTCGAAGGAATAGTGTGATGCATCCATCTCAATCTCAAAGGGACGATGCAAATCTAGTAACACAATTACTGGTACAGTACAAAGCTTGTTTTTTTATTTTTTCAAAATCTTGTCATTGAAAGTCTCAGAATGAAACACTACTGGGTGACCTGACTGAGTGATCACTGCGTCGAGGGAATAGTGTGATGCATCCATCTCAATCTCAAAGGGATGATGCAAATCTAGTAACACAATTACTGGTACAGTACAAAGCTTGTTTTTTATTTTTTCAAAATCTTGTTGGTGTGTCAATGTCCATTTGAAGACAGTTTTCCCATCTCCTTTCGTCAACTGATTCAGAGGCAATGTGATGTGGCTTAAACCTAGTATGAATCGTCAATATAAATCCACCAAACCAAGAAAAAATATTAGTTCATGAATGTTTTGAGGAATGGGTCATTCTTTGAGGATCTGTACTTTTTAGGGGTTGACATGAGTTCCTGTAGAGTTAATTACATACCCCAAATACTTGATCTTGGTCATTGCAAATGAGCATTTTTCCATGTTCAGATATAGATGATGTTGCTGGAGAGTGTCGAAAACTTGTCGAAGTTGTTTGACATGTTCTTCCCATGATCAATTGAAAATCAAGATATCATTGAGATAGACAATGACACATTTACTGATGAAAGGTCATAACAGGTCATCCATATATATCATGAAGGTTGTAGGTGCATTGGTTAAGCTGAAAGGCATGAATAACCATTCAAACTATCCTTCCTTGGTTTTGAAAGTCGTTTTCCATACATCAGTGGATTCGATTGGAATCTGGTGGTATCCTGACTTGAGGTCGAGTTTCGTAAAGAAATTAGCACCTTTCATATTGTCAATGAGTTCATCAATCTATGGAATATGATATATGTTCTTCACTGAAATTTTGTTGAGAGATTGATAGTTGATGCACATGCACCAAGTCTCGTCTTTCTTTGGAACTAAGATTATTGATTTTATCAGAGTGAGATCGCATTTAGGATTCCCCTGAGTTTGCGGTGACTCTCATGAGAATCTCGTTGAAATGGGTGAACATTTATGTTCGTTGGCGAGCTAGTGCTTTTTCTATGAGTTGCTATGTCTCATCAGTTTCATGTCTATTGGTTGCTTCTTCAACCATCTTTTCTGAAGTCGAAGGAAGTGTTTGCATGTGTTGCTGAGTTTGCAAGCATGTTTGAACATGCATACGTTAAATACTTTGATGGAAGTGCTTATGTAAATTAAGACTCTGAACAAGATCTTTCTCTGATACCAATGATCGAGTTCATGCCCAGATGCATGTTGGGGACAATAATCGATTGAATAGGTCGAGTTCTATTATGGTGTAAGAATATAAGAAGAACCAGCAAAATAGGAAACACACTAGGTCGACAAGAAATATACACACATACAATATGCAAGAATTCAAACCAATTTATTACTTCTTCTCCATGAAAGATAGAGGAATCAGATGATTATCAAAAAATATGTCTATATTACATAATGTGCATGCTTATATAGGATGGTGAGACATTTGGGTGACTACCCACTATGTTCAGTTACAATAAGTTATAAAGGTCAAAATTTAAACCGTCGTAGAGCATGTTGGTATGCTGTATTCAAGAAGAACCTGTTGAATGCGACCTTTTTGGCTGAACATGTTGAGGAAAACCTATCGATGGTGAACTTGTTGGATTCCAAGGAGAACCTATCAGCTTCTAGTTGGATCAATTAATGTTGCCACTTTCTTTACACAAGTACTCTATATGATTAAGAAACTAGCATATTTGGAGGTAAAATATGTTGATCACATTCCTCTCCATTGTGATAATACTAGTGCCATTAGTGTTTACAAGAATACAGGCTTTCATTCCAAGACTAAGAACATACTAGTTAAATATCACTTCTTAAGGGAGAAGGTCACAAATAGAGCGGTTCAATTGAATTTCATTCCTTCTACAAAACATATTGCTAATATATTTACTAAACCTTTACCAAAGACACAGTTTGGGTACCTACGCCATAATTTGGGTATCATATCTTATTTTGAATAAATTGTTCACTTTGATGGGGGGATCTATCTTATAGAGTCTTATTTGACATTTATTTCAAAGGGGGAGAAGTTTTTGTTGCTATAGATGATAACCAGTTAGTGATTACAAGTGCAACATGCATCCAAAATTTAATGGTTTCCATCAATGCCAAAGGGGGAGACTTGGAATTATGATAGGTATTGCGATCATTTGAAAATATATCATATTGTGATGTGATTGTAATTGATGGAAACACATAATTTCCAAGAATATGATCCAAAAACAAGGAGGATAGATAAGCAGGCATCAGAGTGTAATCAGGCTCTCTGCTCATGTATGCAAGCAAACTAGTTTCTGTGAGGAAGAAAACTATGACTCAACCTAGATGAATACCTTAAATATTGAAGCTGAGACATGATGTACATTCATTTCATTCAACAAATATTGAATGATATAGAGAGTACATTCAATTCACTCAACAAATATTGGATGAACCAGATTAAAGGAGGAAAGATGGATCGATGATGGGAAAGGATTCATGAAGTGAACCTATACAATAGATAAGCGATCTGCAAAATAAAAGTGAATATATGCAATGTTAAGGTGAGATTTTTCACATCCCAAACCCTCCGACCAATGAAGAGGATGCGACTATACCTTACTAATCCCAGGAAAACTACTACGCCCCATGAACAACATAATAAAAATGCAGTGAAATAAAAAAATACATGTGCAGATGTGTAATTCATCAAACATACAATAGAAGAAAAATTCATTCAATCACACAATAAGCATTCATCATTTTCATTCATAAAATAATACATTTGCAAGGATTTAAGCACAAGCGATACTTATCTTATATTAAGTCTGTCTTGCAACCAGCTACATCGCTGCAACGTTCCACCCAACCATAGGCCAGTGTGCTCATCAATCTCTTAGCAAAACTGCCACCCCCGAGCTGGGCATGATTACACAAGGAGTAAGGGGAAACTAGCAGGCTCACATGTATATAAGGATACACAACTCAGCCAAGCCAACACGGTTGGGTTTATCAGTCCAAGGTTACATGACAATACATAGCCAAGCCAACAAAGTTGGGTTTATCAGGTTATCAGGAGCTAGAAATGTTGGTTGCTAAGATAATGGGCTCACTAAAGATATAAGTACACCTGCACCAGAGCTATCCTAACTTCTAAGACATCCACACACACCCAACAAAAGGAATCATCACCTTCTCTGTTGTGTAGTCCCTGAGGCCATGAATTCCCTTCGAGTGCTATTCAAGGGGTGTAGAGAAGAAATCCATCCCTCTAGCTCTGTCTATGAGGTTCCTGTTCATGATAGTTTTATAAAGCAAACTAAGGCTCCATTTCCACTCTCAAATAGTCCAAATACCAACCAATGTGCCCACACAACAAAACAACAACTCTGGGATTGAAAGGAAATGCCACCGAGCAAAACTAGAATGAAAATTGGGTAATACACAGCTCAAACTAAGCAATTCAACTCCACAGTCATTCTTGGACCTATCATGGCCAAAATGACTCAACGAAAACCCACAGAAACCCAAAATTCATGGGGAAACCAGCAGTGATCTCTCAGTTGCATGAGGATAGAAGAATACAACATGCGTGAAGGTGGAATCACCTACGTGAGGAAAAACGAGAGCAGACCCCTGCATGAAGATGGAATCACGGAATGGAAGAATGACTGGATGGATGGTTCCTTTCCCCCATGAGGGAACAAATGCTCCTGCCTATGGCTTGCATGTGGGAAAGGACTAATTCCCCAATGCCCCCCAAGGGTTAGAAATCCCCCCCCCCCTNTAACCTTAGGAAATCATGCCCTTTTCATTCTTGTTGCATTGAATTAGACGACTGCGGGTCTTTTTAATTAATTTTTCATATGTACATGGTGTCCAACATTATAACATGCCTGGATAGCACAAAATACCATCGGTGTCACTGAAACATAACACAAAAATCAATGGTGGGTCATTTTCCTATATCTCCACACCATAATATATACATCATATACATTTAATGCAAACGGTGTCAAAACTAGGGTGTTACATTCCCCTCCCCCTTCAATAGCATCGTCCTCAGTGCTTTACTAAATTGAACAAAATGCTACACTGTCATCGCCTTAGTGTTCCGCATAATTGAACAAAAATGGATGCGCCAATCGCATGGAATCCTCTAGCTCCCATGTAGCCTCATCAGGATTGTAGTGCTCCCATTTCACCTTTACCTGCCCTATGGCTTAGATCCGGAGCATTGTGACCTTCCCATCGAGGATGCACATTGGCTTGATTTGAAACTCTCCCTTGGGTTCCACCTAAATCACATCCCAATTTATCACATGGTTAGGATCATGTACATATCTCTTAAGCAAAGAAACATGAAAAAAATTATGATCTCTAGTGCTAGCAAGCAATGCAAGTCTATATGCAACTGGCCTTATTCTTTCGAGCACTTCAGATGGCCCACAATATCTAGGTGACAGCTTGGAACAACTCCTAAGCTTCAAGGAACTCTTCTTTTCCCTCACTCTGAGATAAACATGATCCCCAACACTGAACTCTATGTTCACCCAATGCTTATCTACATAGATTTTCTATCTATCTTGAGCTGCTTTAATATTCTTCTTGATCTTTACAATCTCTTGCTCCATCTCCTTGAGAAATTCTGGACCAGGCACAAACCTGTTCACTGGATTATCCCAATTCACCGGTGTCCTACACCTCTTGCCATACAAAGCTTCATACGGACTCATCCCCAAGGATGCTTGTTGTCCATTGTTATAAGAAAATTTTACCAAGTGTAAGTAATCTTCCCACTTGGTTGGTTTTCCCATCACATACATGCGAAGAATGTATTCAAGCACTTGATTTACTCTCTCTGTCTTCCCATCAGTCTGAGGATGGTAGGCAGTGCTGAAGTCCAACTTTGTACCCAATTCTACAAATAACCCCTTCCAAAAATTGGAAGTGAACTTGACATCTTTGTCAGAGACTATTGCCTTAGGAAATCCATGCAATTTGAAAATATCCTTCAGGAAGACCTTTGCAATGTCATCAGTCTTATGTGTAGAATTAACTGGTATAAAGTTTGTTTCCTTTGTCAAGTTGTCCACCACAACCATGATGGAATCATGTTGTCTCCAAGTCATCGACAATCCTGTAATAAAATCCATGGAAATAAATTTCCACTTCCATTCTGGAACTAGAAATGGTTGCAACAAACCTACTGGGTGTTGATGCTCAACCTTTACCTATTGACATTTCATCCACCTTGAAATATATTCAGCCATGTCCTTTTTCATTCCTGGCAAGAAATATTGCTTTTTGGCTATAGCAATCGTCTTTTGATATCCTGGGTGACCAGAATATGGAGCTTAATGGATGTCATCCATAATAACCCTCCTCAAATATGCTATATTTGGAATATAGACTCTGCCTTTATAAGTAAGAAGTCCATATTCTTCCAATTTATATCCCTCATACCTCTTCTCAAGACTTTGCTACTACAACTTATCTTTTACCTGCTCATACAATTCATCTCCAGCACTATGATTAACAATCTGCTATCTCAAATATGACTGGAAAATACTAAGATATGCCACGTGTATTTCCTGCACCTTTCTGTTGAGTGCATCAACTACCTTGTTCTCCTTTCCTTTTATGTGCTTGATTTCAAAATCAAACTCACATAAAAAATCCATCCATCTAGCTTTCCTAGAATTTAATCTTGGGTGATCAAACAAGTACTTCAGACCACAATGGTCTGTCCTTAGCTCAAATCTTCTGCCCATTAAGTAATGCCTCCACATCTTGAGAGCATGTACTATGGCTGCAAGCTCTAGATCATGAGTGGCATAGTTATTCTCATGCTCCTTTAGCTTTCTTGACTCATAACATATCATGTGGTTGTCCTGCATAAGGACTCCTCCAAGCCCTTGTCTGCATGCATCATTACACACCACAAAATATTTTTCGGGGTTTACAACTTTCAAGACCAGTGCACTTGTGAGAATATTATTCAACCACTGGAAGATTTCTTCACACTTCAATGTCCATTCAAACTTTATACCATTCCTTTTCAAGGAAGTGATGGCATGTGCAAACTTAGAGAATCCTTCAATGAATCTCCTATAATATCCTGCAAGTCCCATAAAAGATATTACATCTGTCACATTCCTTGGAGTAGGCCAATTCATAACGGATTCAATATTCTCAGGGTCTACAAATATTCCCTCTTCTGAAATAATGTGACCCAAATACATAATTCTATCTCTATAGAAGTCACACTTGCTCAACTTTGCATACAACTGATGCTCCCTGAGAAATTGTAATGTTAAGCTCAGGTGCTCTGCATGTTCTTCCTCACTCTTAGAATAAATAAGGATGTCATCAAGGAAGATAAGAACAAACTTTTTCAAATACTTGTTGAAGACACTATTCATCAAGAACATAAATGTAGTTGGTGCATTTGTGAGACCAAATGGTACCACTACAAACTCATAATGCCCATACCTTGTCCTAAAGGCTTTCTTATGAATGTCTTCATCCTTTATTGTTACCTGATGCTAACAAGACCTTAAGTTAATCTTAGAGAACACCTTTTCTCCTTTCATTTGATGAAAGAGGTCATCAATCCTAGGAAAAGGATACTTGTTCTTCACAGTGACTTTGTTCAGATGTCTCTAATCAATACACAACCTGAGTGTACCATCTTTCTTCTTTACAAACAAAACTGGTGCTCCCCAAGGAGACACACTCGGCCTGATATACTTCTTCTCCAACAACTCTTGCAGTTGCATCTTCAGCTCTAGCATTTATGGTGTGCTCATCCTGTAGGGTGACTTGGACACTGGTGCCACTCCTGGCACAAGTTCGATTGTTAAATCAATGTCCCTCTTTGGAGGAAGCCCCAGAACCTCTTTAGGAAACAAATCCCTGAATTCTTGCAACACATGAATGTCCTCCAACCTAGGATTTTCATTCTATGTTGCCTCCAAAATATGAGCTGCATACAACTAGAAACCTTTCCTACATAATTTCTTCAACTGCATTGTTGAAACCTGCCTCACTAAAACCACCTTTGGAATGTCTTTCACAATCCTTGAGTTCCCTTCTTCATCCATGCATTCAAAATTATTATTATAATAGTCAAGCTTTACCCTTTGAGCTTCTAACCAATCCATCCCAATTAGAACATCATAGTAACCAAGTGATAGAACTTTCAAATCTACACAAGTGGCCAATCCATTCATAACCAATGGAAATTTATCTACCACTTCACTAACCTTACTCTTCGTTCCAGCGGCTAGCTGAAATAACCAAGACTTCTTATGCTTTATTCTCCTAAAAGCAAAAATCTCCACTACTCTAGGAGTAATGTAACTGTGAGTAGAACCAGGGTCAATCAAAATAGAAACATATTTCTCAACAATCTTACCTACAACTTCAACCACATTTGACTGGTGATCTTCCTAGCGGTCCTCTAGTGCTGCATAAATCCTAGGGATGGTCCTTGCCACTTGACCCATTGTTTCTACCTCTTGAATGTTGTAACTAGGCCTTGCATTCTCATTCTCAAGTGGACAATTCTTGCGCATGTGGTCTTCTCCACATTTCCAACATTGGAGTGGTCCTCTGTTCTGTTGTGGATATTTAAGCCTTTCTCCCATAGATTTGGCTCGCTGCTTCTTAGCTTGTGATGGTTGCTTCTTCTAATTTCTAAAGTTAGAAGGTTTGAAACCTTTCCTCCTTTGATTAGAATTCTCATTCCTTTTATCGTTCCATGTCTTCTGGTAATAAGGATTTCCCTTACTATGCTCATAGTAGTACTTAGCTTTCCTGATTGTTTCTTCTATGGTTCTAGGCTCATAGAACTCAATTGTGTCTTTGTAAGACTGAGGAAAACCATTCAAGAAATGTCGGATCTTCCCTTTTTCATCCATGATGTACCTAACATACCTCAATAGTTACAAGAAATTATTTGCATATTCTTCCATGGTCTGTTGTCCCAATCTGAGCTCATGGAATTCTTTAATATTATCATCATAGTACTTGTCAGAGAGGTACTTCTGCTTGAAGTACTTCTGAAACTGTTTCCACTTAATTCTCCTTTCACTGATCCTCTTTACTTGCTTTAGGTGCTCCCACCAAATGGATTCCCTTCCATTCATATTGAATATGGAAACCCTTGCCTTCATGTTTCCTGAATAATCCTGAACTTGGAAATAATTCTTTATCCCAAGAAGCCAAGCTTTAGCCTCTTGTCTAGTCTTTACATCACCGTAAAACGTAGGAGTTTTAGCCTTCTTGAATTCATCTCAAGAGTGATCCCTGTGGCGCCTCTTTCTCTTTCTCTTATGAGAAGAAGAGCTTGAATCCCCATTGGATTCTTTTGAGTCAGATGATCTACTAGAAGTCCTTCTTCTTCTTCTTCTGGTACTACTCTTACTATCTTCTGGTTTTACTGTACCATGTCTGGAGTCCATATTTCTTTGCAAGTTTGTCAAACTTTGCAACATAGTAGCATTCAATTGATGCTGCTCTTCCTGGGCTTTAATCAAGATTCTCATGGTAGCTACAATGTCTAGAAGAGTCTCTTGAAATATCCTTCCATTAGACTCTATATCATCATTTCCCACTCTGGCGTTTTCCCCCATAGAATCTCGTGCACGCTCGTAGGAATTCTGTGCATCATATTAGTCATGGGTTCTCGTGGATGAACCACAACTTACCTTACCAAACTGCACTACCTGGAACACTGCCTTAGAAAGTGGCTATGATTCTGCAAAATGTGTTAATACATACAACTATTAACCACATAACATTCACATGAATTATACACTACTTACCTTTACTAGTAAAAATAATACATTGACCACTTTGTCAAAACATAAAATTTTCTTTCCCAAAGAATGACTGTCTGAAGGGGACGAAGGGGGTCAAGGGGGGAAACGCCCTCATTTTTTTTTTGTAAATCTTTGATTTTCACACAATCCAGTGCATAAGGCAATTGTTGTTTTTCACCTTCCTAGTCCCTGCAATCCCACTGAAAAAACCTGCTGATTTTCCCTGCCAAAACCTTTTTTCGTCTCAATATTAAGCTTTCAGCTGATCGGTGTAAATTAGCTAATGTATCGGCTTAATATCACCCTTCTCCTTCCACCATAGGTGATAAATTTTCAATTTCCACTCGATCGGTGACCTTCCGCTGTAGCGGAAACATTTTAGACTTCCACCCGTCGTAGCGGCTCCGTCTTCGTCTTCCA
Source organism: Pseudotsuga menziesii (assembly GCA_001517045.1). NCBI lineage: Eukaryota > Viridiplantae > Streptophyta > Pinopsida > Pinales > Pinaceae > Pseudotsuga > Pseudotsuga menziesii. The sequence continues at coordinate 122,692 of LPNX010777041.1, forward strand.
TTCGCCGCTTCAGCGGCTCCTTCTTTCCTTCTCACCCGCCGCCATAGCAGCTTGATTTTTGGGTTCCAGGCCATTTTGTGGCTCTGAATTCACCTTTTATTGATTCCATAGTGGCTTACTCTTTCTTTATTAGCCACAGCTGCAGCTCCACTCTTTTCTTTTCATCCACCGCTTTGTGGCCTGGTCTTTCTTTTTCCTCTCACTTCTGTAGCGGCTCGATCTCCATTTTCTTTCCGTCGTTGTGGCTGCTTCTTTGTTTCCTGTACGCAACATGCCAGCTCCTTCTTTTGGTTGTGCCCACCATATTTTCCACTCAAACTTCCTTTTCCAGCTGCAACGTACCGGCTCGAAGCTTAAGTTCCATCCGCAACGGCGGTAAAACTTCAAACTTTTCTTCTGCCCCGAGCCACTGCCAACACTTAATTTTTTTTTATTTTTCCTTCTTTATTTCTTTTGTGGTCACCATAACGGAAGACTTCTCATCTTCTAGCCATCATTGTGGCTACATTCTTGGGACCCAGCTGGTGCTGCGACTCCCTTTCTTTGACTCCGCCCATCGTGGCTCTCTCTTTGGAAGACTTTGGCCGTCGTTGTGGGTCAATTTGCAACTTTCGGCCACCATAGCGGCAGAGAAAAAGGGAATGCTACTGCCGTAGTAGTTCCCTTTGGATGATGCAGCCACTATAGCAGCTCTTCTCCAGGTTTCTCAACCACCATGTAGAGGGGAAATTTTCACACTTAGAAAGATTTTGAAAAATTCTCTCTCGTGGTTTGTGCTCAACAGAGGTTACCCGCCATCTGTTAGTTGATATTTTAGCCCACAGAGGCCCAATGCTACAACCTGAGGGATCGATACCAATCTGTGACTTCCCCAACCCTCTGACCGAAGAAGAGGATGCTACTATACCTTACTAATCCCGGAAAAACTACTATGACCCATGAACAACATAATAAAAATACAGTGAAATAAAAACATACTTGTGCAGATGTGTGATTCATCAAACATACAATGGAAGAAAAATGCCTTCAATCACACAATAAGCATTCATCATGTTCATTCATAAAATAATATAGTTTCAAGGATTTAAGCACAAGAGATACTTATCTTATATGAATTCTATCCCGCAACCATCTATGTCACTGCAACGTTCCACCCAACCATAGGCCAGTGTGCTCACCAATCTCTCAGCAACACTGCCACCCCCGAGTTGGGAATTATTCCACAAGGATTAAGGGGAAACTAGTAGGATCACACATATATAAGGATACACAACTCATCCAATCCAACACGGTTGGGTTTATCAGGGCAAGGTTACACGACAATACATAGCCAAGCCAATAAAGTTGAGTTTATTAGGCTATCGGGAGATGGAAACGTTGGTTGCTAAGCTAGTGGGATCACTTAAGAGATAAGGACTCATGTACCAGAGCTATATTGACTTCTAAGACATCCACACACACCCAACATAAGGAATCATCCCCTTCTCTATTGCACAGTCTCTGAGGCCATGAATTCCCTTCCAATGCTATTCAGGGGGTGTAGAGAAGAAAGCCAACCCTCTAGCTCTGTCTGTGAGGCTCCTATTCACACTAGATTTATCAAGCACACTCAGGCTCAATTTATACTCCCAAACAATCCAAATACCAACCACCGTGCCCACATAACAAAACAACAGCTCTGGTATTGAAAGGAAACGCCACCGAGCAAAACTAGAACGATAAGCGGGTAATACGTAGCTCAGACTAAGAAATTCGAATACAGAGTTGTTCTTGGCCATAATGTGGCAAAAATGACTCAACAAAAAACCATAGAAACCCAAAATTCATTAGGAAACCAACATCAACCTCTTATTTTCATGAGGATAGAAGAATACATCCTGTGTGAAGGTGGAATCACCTGCGTGAGGAAAAACGGGAGTAGACCCTTGTGTGAAGATGGAATTATGGAATGGAAGAATGACTAGATGGATGGTTCCCTTCCCCCCATGAGGGAATGAATGCTCCTGCCTCTAGCTTGCATGTGGGAAAGGACTGACAGTCCTTCCAACTTCCACGGCTTCCCATGCAGACGTCTTCCCAAGGTAATAACTGCCCCCAACCAACCTATTACAACTGATTTTACCACACATGGTGGATCACATATTTATGGCCTTCCCTGTCCCTCTGCAAACTCTTTGGACCCCATGGACCATTTTTGTACCTTTTATGTTTCCAATATCATCCCTAAAAACATGCATTATTTGCTATATGCTACTTTTAAACCCATTCTCGCATATATACGCGGATATAACCCTTAAACCCTCATACATCGGGATGTGTGCAAAAGGCCAATTAGTTTTGGAGTTTTCCTTGATGTGGAGCTGAGTCATTTGTATCTTGGCCTTCCATATTCCTTGAGATCACTTGGATTCGACCTTCCATTACCCCATTGAAGCACTATATAAGGAACCCTTTGGATACATTGAAAGGACGAGGAATTGTAGAGCAAGAAAAATATAGTCCATTGTTGCTGAAGCTTATACTTGAGTCTGTATCCCTTTGTCCCTTGGAGCACCATGTGTTCTTCCCAAGCTTTCATTTGCTTGTGAGATTGCTATCGAGAGATGGAGGATTCAAGTGGTGGAGCCCTAGGTGGAGGACTCAGTTTCTCTTGTTTGCAGACGTGCCAACAGAGGTTGTCATTCTTGTAATCTATGATTTATATTAATAGAAATATATTTTCCTATCCAATAATGTGTATTTAAATGAGTATTGAATCCATGGATTCTTTCGAATGCTTATATGTTATTGATTATATATTCTAGAGTAGGTCTAACACCATTATATAGCATGCTTACCTTGTTTGTTGATTGTTGAGAGAGAAAATTGCTAACACAAGCGATATTGGAAAAGCTCAACGAAGATGTACATCAACCATCTGGAGTAAGGTATGTTTTGAGATCCTTTAGTGTTAGATGTTTATTTCTCTTGCATATTGGGAAGGGATTGATTTCTGTGGTTATTCTGTCTATTGTGGTGCCCCAAGCCATAGGAATTTTTCTTCGTAACAGAATTGGTGACCATACTGGGGAGCTCCTAGCCATTTCCTTTGGGGGTTTTATCGGCATTCAATGTTCTTGAATTTCTCTAATTTCTCTGTTTCTGAGTCAGGTCTAGGGGCATGTTTTCCTAGTAGTGTCTGATAGGAGTAAATTTTTTCTCAACTTGTCTGCTTACCTTCTTTTTTATCTCTTTTTCTTCCTGTACGCGAGTTTTATCTTCACAATCGCATGTACACACGGTTTTTCCTGGAATACTCACGTATATATGTGGATTTTCTGCACACAGTCGCGTATGCCCTGAGTTTTTCTTTTTTATGGAATATTAAGTGTTACTTGGTGAGTTTGGATGATTGTTGAGTCTTCTTGGATGCTTCTGGAGTCTGTATACACCTCTGCTTTTTACCAGAGATGCTTTTTAGTTTAAATTTTTGAAAATGTTCTTGTCATTTTATTTTCTATTTTTTGTTTTGGGATTAGTGCATTAGGTCTCTTTTACCTTAGTGATTTGCTTGGGTGCTTTTAGGTAGTGCTTGTAGAGTCTGGGGGTTGTAGAGTCATACTTTTTTTTTTATCTCTTTTTAATTCAAAAAATACAAAAACATTTGCTTTTTGCATCATTATGCATTGTTGCATTTTGCATTTTGCATGGTACTTGCATTAGGTTTGCTTGGAGAGTATTAGTCAGATTTTCATATAGGAATAATTGCATATTCATTTGAAGGAAAAATTTTCACTTCACATAGTAGCATACCTTGTTTTTCATTTGACATAGTGCATTTGCATTGATTGTTAGGTGTGCATTTTACTTCTTGTTGCGTCATAACATCATTAGTTGCATGGTCATTTGCCCTTTTGAGTAATAAGCCAATTAAAATCAACGCATAATAAAATGAATTATACTCTTTTCTTTTATAGGGTGCACCAACAAGATTAGGTTTTAGGGTCTTGGAATAGTTCATTGTGAGTAAATTCTCCAAGACCACTAAATGAAACATTTATGTGTCTGTCCAGGTGAGAGTGTGAAATTCCTTTATATAATTAGTGTTTCTCAGGATCCTCCTATTATAAGGGAGTTAAGCACGAGGCAGTGTGAGTGGTTATTGATTGGGATGACCTTTGGTCATAACGGAGTAGCACCGAAGATATTTCCAGGATTGTATTCGTATCTGAGGGATATTTTGAGAGTTTCGGGCTTTGATACCCTACCCATACGATCAATCTCACCTGCAATTGTCTACCTGAGCATTGATTATATTGAGGTAACCTTAGTTTCCTTACCTAGGTTATCGAGGGGGTACTTTACAGATGTTATTCTATAGGTGTCCTACCCAGGTAGGTGTCGTACAACACAGTCGCTATATGCGTTGAAGCGGAGGGCCACTAAAATTGGTTATGAACCTCCGCTTGTTGTGTATGGGAGTCTCAATCCTCTCCTAGGCGAGAAATACCTACTTCATTCGAGAGCTCACCTATCCTACCCTTGTTTTCTTGTGATTTTGATTTACATTTTATAGGTGTATTCTCTGTGCATGCTAGTTTTCCTAGGGTTTGTGTAATTAGATCTAGTCTTTTCATTTTTTGAGTCATTGTGGATTTGGGTGCAGCACTTTTCCGTTCTTTTTGTTTAGTAGGACTTCTTCCTTCCACGTCTCCTCCTCCTTTGGGAGAGAGAAAAAAATAGTTCGGGTGGACTACCTCTCACTTTGATTCACACATGATGGGAGATCACGAGGATGAGATTCCTGAGATGTCCTCTCCACCTCACGAGGTTGGGGATGCAGATTCTACTCCCGTGTATGATCCTTAATTGGAAATACCTTCACATTCTGGTTATGATCCCTCACTCACAGGTCACCGGTATTGGTTTCCAGGCGACGAGACTCATCATGAACCCATAAGAACTAGTCATGTTCATTATGGCATGTATGATATCCATGCATCCGATCTGGCACATCATGTTGAGTCGGAAGTTGAACCTAGCACTACACCTAGGGGCACTCCTATTCCTTTCCGTGTGGAGAGATTTTGGATCACTAATCACATTGTACCTTCCATCCTAGTGGTGGAAGCTACCTCACATGTCTGTCCTAGACCTAGTGTTAGTACTCATATGCGGATACCAGAAACAAGACGAGTGACCATAGGGAACACCACTTACATCCCTCCACATGTCCCTCCATCCTTTAACCCTATTCCTTAGAATGAATTTTTGACTACCCTTCCTCCCCCTCTTTCATGTGGTCCTTTGGGCTAGAATATTGCTACTAGCCATGTTCGTACTACGACGTCTCACATGGTAGTATCTCAGAGTCAAGTACCTCCTATTGTCTCGGGAGGTCATATTCTTGTTTCTGGATCGTCTAATGGTCCATCACAAGGATTTACCCATATCCCTAACTATGGATCTTCTCATGGGACATCCCATGGGACACCTTATGGAGCTTCTCATGGATAGTCTTATGGACCACAGTATGGACAGAACTATCAACCCTATGGGTATGGGTATCAACAACCTTCTTACTCTTCCAATTATGGATTTGTAGCACCACATAGTCAAGGTACACCACATCATAATGCTTCCATGCAGCCCTATACGGGTCAAATGGGAGGAGGATATTATGGCCAAGGCCATTGTATTTATAGCAATCAGCCTTACATGAACCAGAACTATTAGGGAGCGTGGCATAGACCGGATCAACCTAGGCTCCCTTTCCTCACAATGTTGAACTTACCTGACCTATCGAGACTTATGAATGATCCGGTATCTCATGACCTGGATTGGCAGACCGTCCCTAACAAGCTTCCTTCAGACATTCCCAAGTTTGAGGGAAAAGCTGGAGAAGATCCTAGTGATCATGTCACTACTTTTCACCTTTGGTGCTCTTCCAATTCCTTACATGATGATTCAATCTGTTTGAGGCTATTTCAATGCACCCTTAATAGGCCTGCAACAAAATGGTATATAGAGTTACCAAGGGGGGAATTCGTTTTATTTGATGACCTTGCCATGAACTTCCTCAATAACTTTCAACTAGTAGTGCATTATGACATTAGCACCAAGCTCTTGTCAATATTTTGGTAAGACAAAGACACACATATCTCAGATCATATTCAAGAGTGGCATAGATGGAAGTGGTTGATTAAAGCCTTTATACCACCGGAATTTCTCCTTGAGTGGTTCCTCAAATCGTTGTTACCTTACATCACAAAGGATGTTTCTACATCTGGAGTCAAAAACGAGGAACAAGCTATCTTTAGGGCACAAGAGTTGGATTTGATCTATGCTCAATCCAAACTTTTGTATGAGATTATACCTAATGCTCCGCGATTTAGTTTCGATCCTAAGATCAAGACTGGACCACATGTTTATGGAATTGTGGGTTGTACAAGTGCTAAACGTATGGATTCAGTTGTGAAATAAGTGATCCAATTGTCTATTAATCAATCCACGTCGGGACAAGCCATGACTTCGTTTCAACCCACCCAAACGGTGAGTGTACTTTCTATGCAATCGTCAGACCAATATCCTATAAGGAATAAGAAAAAGGGTAAAAATAATCATAAGGGTGGGAAAAAGAACTAAAATTCTAATTATAATGACAAGAACTCTCGTAATGTTGGGGGGGACAAGTAGTCTAAACATAAGGTAAAGTTTCCTTGAAAGTTGTGTAAGGAGGACCACCTCACTCACTTGTGCCCTCATATGGAAGATGCCTTGAGATTCATAGCACAGGGCCCAGCTGTGCTAAATAATCCTTTACCTCATAATCAAAATATGAACTCGAGGACCATTGATCCTCATTGTGCATCGGGTGGAGATCAAAATCCACTGAAATCCAATACTGGTCATGGTTGCATCAACATGGTACGTGCTAATAAGGTTGTGACTCGTGTGAAGGATTATTGTTCGTCACAGCCGGACCTTGGAAAAGAACCCGCTCCACTAGAGAGCCCTTTGCGTATCAAAAATCCTATGGATAAACTTGAAGTTGCACCTCACATTCCTAAGGGAGTCCTAAAGCATTCAGTGCACAAGCCTAATGCCCGAGCCACCCAAAACTATTCTATTGTCAAGGATTTGGGCCAAACTCCTTGTGTGATGTCTGCACTTGAAGTACTTCAGAGTTGTCCTCCACAAAGGAAAGCCTTGCTTTCTGCTCTTGGGGTTAATGATGATAATTGTTCTTCCGTTATCAAATTTGAAACCATGGGACTACATCCTCGCTTTCCTTACTACGTGTCTCTTTTGATTCATGTAGAGTGTCTTAATATAACTGTCAAACGCACTGTGATTGATGAAGGCGCTACTGCTTCCGTGATGCCTTTGTCATGTTGGAAGGGTTTGGGTTCTCCTGAGTTGTCTCAATCCACTAAAATGTTGACTACCTTTGATGGCAGATCATTTCGGCCGCATGGGATTCTTCCTTCTCTTAAGGTCCAATTCAGAGGGAAGACCATTGCGATCGAGGTCAAGGTGGTTGACGTGCCCCTTGACTACAATCTTTTGTTGGGCTGGAATTGGATGTATAGTATGCAAGACGTAGCCTCTTCTCTCTTTCGAGTGGTATGCTTTCCATTTAATGGGAAGATCATTACTATTGATTAGACATCATTCCGTAATCCGAGTGTTAGTGCATCATCGGGAGCTTCTATCCCGATTATCGATCGTTCTCAGCCGGTAATTGGGAGTGTGGGTGTGGGTATGTATCTATCTCTTATGGGAACCTTTAGCTGTCCTGCACCTGTTCTTATGATTGGATCTAGTTTTGGTGGGGCTTCATCCTCATTGAATTCGATGTCTTTTCACACTACCCATATGGAAGATCCTTGGATTCTTCCTTCATCGAGTCCTTCAAATATACCTATCAAAACGGATGTGCCATTGCCTACAACGATGATAGCATACCAAGCAAATCTTGATTGTGTTGCAGAGCCTAGTCCTTCCTCTTCGCGAATGGAGGAGGAAGACCTGTATGTGCTGCCTACATGGGAAATTGAGTCCTCTCACGCACATTATTTCCTCGACGATGTTTTTCCATCAGATGAAGCCATTATTGAGGCCATGTCTAGGGTTGAGCCACCTTGGGAAGAGTTACATCATTGATCATATTTTATTCCCGAGCTTGACCGTATGGAGTGTGAGGAATTTAGGGAGATTCTTAGCAAGAAGATTGGTAGTCCTGTGGTTCCATTGAGTTCTCCTGTTTAGATGGCCAATGGGAACATGGTGAATTTATCACCTACTATTCCTATCAATATTTCTCATGATCCTGGCAAAGTTGAGAACGTCTACATTGGGGCAGATTATTCACCTGATGAGATCAAGGAGTATATGGAGCTATTTAAAGAGTTTTGTGACACCTTTTCTTGGTCATATAAATAAATTCTAGCTATTGACCTGCATATTGTCGAACATGAAATTAAGACCTATCTGAATGCGAAGCTGGTTCGACAACGTTTGCGTGTGGTGAATCCTAGAAAAACACCTGCCATTAAGGCAGAGATAGAGAAACTATTGAAAGACGGTTTTATCTATCTTGTTCCCTTGACGAAGTGGGTTTCAAATCCCATTCCAGTTGATAAGAAGCAGGGAGCGATCCATATATGCACTGATTTTCGTGATTTAAATCATGCTTGTCCTAAGGATAATTTTCCCACAACATTTATTGATCAGATTTTGGATGAGTGTGCAGGAAGCGAGGTATTCTCCTTCATGGACATTTTTTCCAGATATAATCAGATTCAGATCAAACCCGAGGATCAACATAGAACTACATTTATTTGTCCTTGGGGTACTTTTGCATATCGGAAGATGCCTTTCGGTCTTGAAAACACTGGAGCTACATTTCAGCGGGCTATGACCTTAATTTTTCATGATCTCAAAACGATTATCAAAGTGTATTTGGATGACCTTGTTGCTCATTATTGTCTAAGAGTGCATCATCCATACCATTTGAGATTAGTATTCGAAAGATGCCGCCATTACCAGGTTAGGTTAAATCCTCATGAGTGCCTCTTTTGCATGACTGTTGGTAGCTTGGTAGGGTTCATTGTATCTAAGGAGGGTATAAGAGTAGATCCCTTAAAGGTTGAGGCAATACTTCAATTGTCTCCCCCGCGTAGTATTAGACATCTTCAGTGTTTGCAAGGCATGGAAAATTTCTTGTGGAGATTCATGGTTAATTTTGCCAATTTGACTAAAGGCTTTATGCATATTTTAAAGAAGGACACTACTCTTTGCTGGGATGAGCGATCCTAGGAGTCCTTTGATGCTCTTAAGTGAGCCTTAGAATTGGCCCCCATGCTTAGTCCACCTGACTATAGCCACACTTTGTTAATTTATGTGGTTGCATCCATGGAGACGGTTGGTATGGTTTTGGTTCAGGAGGATGAGGAGATCCACGAGCATGTCATATATTATTTGAGCTAAAACCTTGTTGAGGTGGAAATCCATTATTCCCATGTAGAAAAACTTGCCTTGGCCACAGTTCATGCGGTTCAGAGATTGAGACATTACATTCTCCTTCGCCAGACCTTGGTGGTAGCTCATGTCAATCCGTTTCAGTTCGTCCTCACTAAAAGGATGATTGGGGGAAAATACAATAAATAGATTTTTATTTTGCAAGAGTTCAATCTCGAATTCATTTCAGCGAATTCAAATAAATCGTTGATCTTTGTGGAGCTCATATCTGATTTTCCAAGTGTGGAGGAGGAGGAGGTTTATGAGGATACGTTTGTCGATGAGCATATTTTCCTTATCTCAACTTTGGACCCATAGTATGGGGATATCATTGTATATTTGCAAACATTGAAGGTCCCTACTCACCTTTCATGGGATGAGCGACGACGATTACATCATGTAGCTAAGAACTACCTTATAGTGTATAACACTTTGTACCATCGTGGGGTAGATTCTATTTTACATCATTGTTTAACCCATGATGAGGCTGAGGTTGTGCTAACTGATTTCCATGGAGGGGCATGTGGTGGTCATTTATCTGGGATTTCTACAGCCCAAAAAATCTTGAGAGCAGGATATTTTTGGCCGTCAATCTTCAAAGATTGTGTCAATGCGATCAAGAAGTGTCACCCTTGCTAGGTGTTTGCATGCAATATGCACTTGCATCCTACCCCGTTACATCCTATTATCACCATCGATCCCTTCACCAAGTGGGGGATTGACTTCATGGATTGCAACCTAGCTTTGGGTGGGGGACATCATCGCATTATAGTGGTTGTTGATTATTTCACGAAATGGGAAGAGGTTATGCCCACAATTAAATCCGACGGTGAGACAGTCATGCATTTCATTTTCAACCAAATTATTACTCGGTTCGGCATTCCTCCTGAATAGGCACTTCCATGGTAGGCACTTCCAGAATAAAATGATGGAAGAGTTGGCTTCAAAGTTAGGGTATAAGTAGGAGCATTCCTCTTCTTATTACCCTCAAGTGAATGGACAAGTTGAAGCAGTGAATAAATCACTTAAGTCCATTCTACAACGAACCATCGCACAAAGCACGATGAATTAACATATCATGTTATATCCTGCTTTGTGGGCCTATAGAACTACGGTTAAGACTGCCACTGGTTTCTCTCCATATCATCTTGTGCATGTGGTGGAGTCTGTCTTGCCGGTTGAATGTGGAATCCCTCCGTTGAATTTAGCTATAGAGATTTTACCAGACACTTCCACATTAGAGGAACATTTGGTCCACTTAGAGCAGCTTGATGAGCAGCATCGATATGCCTTAGTGGCTCCAGAAGTAAATAAGCATCACGTTAAGGTACAATATGATAAGTTTGTCCATTTGAGGAAGTTTAGTGAAGGTGATTTGGTCATGTTGTGGGATCAAGCTAAAGAACCCTTGGGGGCAGGGAAGTTTAATCCCATGTGGCATGGTCCTTATGTAGTCAAATGTGTGTTAGAGAAGGGTGCCTATGAGCTGGTGGATTATGAAGGGACAGCCTTAGTGGAGCCTAGAAATGGGCTCTATCTTAAAAAATACTATGCATGAGCTTCAGCCAAGGATGATTGTTGTATATTATTGTATAGTTTTTTAATTGCATAGTTAGGTTTTCTTGTGGTGATCGGGTTTGTTGATTAGCTTTCATTTCTTATGGAAGATGTCTATGGACTCTTCCACTTACATAAGATTCCCTGATGGTGCTAGCCATCACACTCAAAACTCAGCTTCAGTTGCTTGGGTGATTTATACTTTTATGGGTCAAGTATTGTCTTCAGGAGGCATATGTTTAAGGCCTTCTTCAAACAATGTTGCTAAATATAGTGCCATTATCAAGTTATTGTGGGATGCCATTTCACATGGTGTTCTCTCTCTTGAGGTACGGCTTGTTGCAGTTAGTGGTTTCATAGCTTAATGGTTTGTATCGTATTAGTGATCCAGTTTTATTATGAATATTCTTACATGTGAGATTGCTAGAACAGAAATTTGAGAATATAACATACATACATATTTCAAGAATTTTTAATCAATTTGCTGACTCATATGCTAACTATGTGTTAGGTTGGCATTTGATTCATAGACCATAAGCATATCACAAACATACATTTTTACACACATGTAAATAAATAAAATCGATCATCATAAAAGTTTTCCATTAAACATCCAAAATGTGACGTCATAATACATAAGTGTCATAATACAAAATTGGGGCTTCTGAGCCACCAAAATATAATACACAGTAGTACAAAAAGAAATACTCTCAGGTCTCTAAGCCTGTGGAGGAGGGGGGTTCTAATTGTGGTAACACACCACGACTCTAGCTAGCTATTGAAATAATCGAACCCATGCCCATGGTACACCAACCACCTGGTGCTGCATGGCCTCAGGCAAGTCCTCAACTTGCGCCATGGGTACCCTATGTGTCAAGCATACAAAGTTTGTGTGGATGCTTTGGAGTGTCCACCCTGCATCTAAACCCATGATGTCATCTCCTCTTCCCCTCCATCTATGATGAGGGAAACCATACAGTCGTTGTGGTCCAAAATATGCATACACATGATAGATTGTCACTATGTGTCATCACACCAAAACATGTCTTTTGAGTCAATATATCAAAAAACACAAAAAAATTTAATAATTCACAAAACTTAAAAAGATATTTTGGGATTCGTTACCTATGTCGCCATATGCTGCTCCTAGTGGTAGGGGCATGTCTGTATCTCCCTGGAAATCTATCCCTGCATAGGGTTAGTCATTGATGGCAATGATCCACCTCTGCCACCATGGAATGAAGTCTGCTGGGTAGGGGTTAGCCACCCTACCTCCCCCAGGTCTATGCATGATATTTGCCCAACATCTTGGGCCAGATCTCGAACTTCATGTGGAGGAATGTCCACTCTAGGGCTTAGCCTTGGTACACGCTCAAATAAGAACGTGCACAGTATGCTACCAAAACCAAAGCTTCTCACCCTGCCCATCTTGTAGTCACTGAGCTGTTGTTTCATTTTACTCAATAGTGTAGTGCTCCAGTCATACACTGTGTAGTGCTTCATTATAACCTTAGGTTTGAACCCATTCTATCCTATCACAGAACCTTCTTGTTGCTTTTAGAAGTGACATGATGTGAATGGTAGTGCTTGACCATACATGGGTACCCTAGTTAGCTACTGTTTTATATTTGGTGCCCATACCGACATTTTTCCTTTCGGGTGTGGGAGTCCTTTGTATAGTATCACCATGAATTTATGCAAGAGCCTCATACTCTTGATATTTTTGTTGGACTTTTCCCCAGGGCTCCCTCATGTCAAGTTGTAATTGCATTATCATGAGTTTTGCTTACCTTATTGAGCCTTATGTCGGCTTCATTGACTTTGATTATCAACCATATAGCCTGATCTTGTCTCATGTCTAGCCATGCAAAGCCATTTTATATATCTTTTGCGGCTTGATTCCCCATTTTTCTAGGAGGGGACTTTCCCCCGAGTGTCGTTATCCTACACGTGTCCTTGCATTGAGCATAGGTATGTTCCGCTGCTTGGAACTAGTTTGTTTTCCCCTTGACACTCGTCTCCTCCTAGTCTGTAACTATAAAGCACTCTTATTCTTTTTCAATATTTTCAAAATATTTGAAAAGATAAAAAAAAATCAAAAAACCAAAAAGCCGGACAGGAAAATATGTTATCTTTGGCAGCATTCGAGTCGTGTCTCCTCCAAACAGAGCACTGTATATCACATCTGTTGGTTGGGTTAATATTTTGACTTTGGGAGCTGTACTCATTTCTTCAAGTTTATATCCACTGACTGGTTAAGCTTCCAGTCCCTATGGAGCCTTTGTCGATGACTCCTGTCCCGCAGAGATGTCCCAGTTTTGTATATTGAGTCTATGCTTCCTACATTCAATCACCATTCACCTTCATTCTCTTGTTCAAAGGAAGTTGAAACCTGAGTCGGCCATTCCTCAGTTCTCTTGACTTTGCATGTCGGCCATTCCTTGTATTGGTACTGGTTCATGCACATTATGATCAAGTCCTTCCACATTATACAACGTTGCTGAGTACCTTGTGTTGGAGGATGGGGGATTCCTTAATGCCCTCCTTCCAGCAGATTTCATCCCATCGACTTCAGATCATTTATTCTGGGATAGGAGTCTAGAGTCATTTTGAGTGCCATGAGACTTGCAGTCATCAGTGGCTGGTTCTCTCACCATCGACAGTTTTGGGAATACATCAATGTCCCCTGATCGATGGATTCTTTCAAGTGTTCTACCTCAACACATTTATTCACACTTTTTAGTTTGCACTCTAGTACCTTGATTCCCATTTTCATTATCGGTGGGTGATCTCGCGTTTGTTAACGGTATACATAAATGACTGGTAATCAAATGATGGACTACTATGTTTGACCTCGACACCTCTATTTACATAGTAGGACATGTACTTGTAGCGGATTGTGTAGAAGAACTTCTATATTGGTGGCATTTCATATATGTTACCTCCTTGATTTTGCCAATGTTCATGAGATTTCAGCTCTCATGACTTGATTCCAGTGTATGTCAGATATTTTCAGCCATTATGGAGATCTTGATCCATTGTATATCTTTAAATTTCATGGAGATCATTATCCTTTGTATATCTTCATCATGGATATTTTAATCTATCTATATTGTACGTGGCGATGACCACACATGTCATATTTTGTATCATGCCTATTCATGGCCATTGTACTCTTATGTATCTGGGACCGTTGTATGTACTTGCAGTCATGTGCAGAGTTTTATTATTGTATTATATTGTTGGATGACTGTTTCTTCCACCTGGTTCTTCATCACTCCACTTATGGGATGGACTTATAATGTATTTCATCCATCGTATCACCCCTCTGACCTCACACATTAGGGGGCATCTGTTACAGCTGATTTTACCACACATGGTGGATCACATATTTATGGCCTTCCCTGTCCCTCTACAGACTCTTTGGACCCCATGGACCATTTTTTTTACCTTTAATGTTTCCAATATCATCCCTAAAAACATGCATTATTTGCTATACATGACTTTTAAACCCATTCTTGTGTATATACACGAATATGACCCTTAATCCTGCGTACATCGGGATGTGTGCAAAAGGCCAAATAGTTTTGGAGTTTTCCTTGATGTGGAGTCGATTCGGTTGTCTCTTGGACTTCCATATTCCTTGATATTTCTTGGATTCGACCTTCCATTACCCCATTGAAGCACTATATAAGGAACCCTTTGGATACATTGAAAGGAGGAGGAATTGAAGAGCAAGAAAACTCTAGTCCATTGTTGCTGAAGCTTATACTTGAGTCTGCATCCCTTTGTCCCTTGGAGCACTATGTGTTCTTCCCAAGATTTCCTTTTCTTGTGAGCTTTCTATTGAGAGATGGAGGATTGAAGCGGTGGAGGCCCAGGTGGAGGACTCATTTTCTCCAGTTCACAGATGTGCTGACAGAGGTTGTCATTCTTGTAATCTCTGATTTATATTAATAGAAATATCTTTTCTTGTCCAATAATGTGCATTTAAATGAGTATTGAATCCATGGATGCTTTTGAATGCTTATATGTTATTGATTACATATTCTAGAGTAGGTCTAACACCATTATATAGCATGCTTGTCTTGTTTGCTGATTGTTGAAAGAGCAAATTGCTAATACAAGTGAGATTGGAAAAGCTCAATGGGGATCTACATCAACCATCCGGAATAAGGTATGGTTCGATATCCTTTAGTGTTAGATGTTTATTTCTATTTCATATTGGGAAGGGATTTATTTCTGCGGTTACTCTGTCTGTTGTGGTACCCCAAGCCATAGGAAGTTTTCTCTGTAACACAACCCTGGCAATTAATTCTAGTGGTTGAATGAGACAAAGGATGGGTGAGTAAGACAAACAGGGAGGTTGACATCTATATGGGTTCATCACTTGACACTTGGTTGTTCCCCAATGTCCCCCAAGGGTTAGACATTCCCCCCCCCCCCCCCTTAACCTTAGGAAACCATGCCCTTTTCATTATTGTTGCATTGACATAGCCGGTTGTGGGTCTTTTTAATTAATTTTGCATATGTACATGGTGTCCAACATTATAACATGCCTAGCTAGCACAAAATACCATCAGTGTTACCGAAACATAACACGACAATCAATGGTGGGTCATTTTCATATAGCTCCACACCATAATACATACATCATATACATTTAATGCAAACGGGGTCAAAACCGGGGTGTTACAAGATCCGCATTTGATCGCAAATCGAAGGTTAGAAAGGATCCCACAAGAAATAAACGACTCTCAGAAGTTGTGAAAATAGATTTGCAAAAAGAAATTGTGGAAGCCCATTTCGGGAAAAGTTGGAGGCATGTCCGCAATCCGCAATCTGCAACCCAACAATGGAAATATATTCGCGGAAGGAAAATTGTGGAACACCAATTTTGGGAAAAGTGGGAAGGTGGATCCATGATCTACAATCCACAATCCACAATCTAATTGCAGAAAGGACCATTGCGGCCGCATGATTGTGGAAGCCAGTTTTTGGGAAAACTGGGAATTGCATACCCACAATCCGCAATTGCAGAAAGGAGCTTGTGGAAAGGATCTTGCAAAAATGTTTTTGTAGAAACTAAGTTGTGGAAACTCAATTGTAGAAAGATTGAGTTGCGGAAAGACTAAGGTTGCAGAAGAAATCTTGAAGAAAGTTTTATTGCAAAAAAGAGCTTGTGGAAATGTTGTTGTAGAAACTAAGTTGCAAAAACTAAATTGCGGAAAGACTAAGGTTGCAGAAGCAAGCTTGCAGAAAGCTATATTGTGGAAAGATATCCTGTGGGACAGAAGTTGTGGAATTGGGATTACAAAAGTTACACAAGAAATATTTGGTCACGTTGCTAAATTCGGTTCGAGCATTTGTGAATTCAAGAACCTGGGGGAAGATGGTTAAAGAAGTTTAGAATGCTTATCGATTGGGTTCCTTTCCTGCCATGAGTCATTGAACAGTTTTTTATCAATTATGAAACTAAAATTCAGGCATACGAATAGGTGAAGGGAATAAAGATTGGAAAGCATAAAATGATGGATGAGAGAGATATGTGGCTAGCACTGAAATGGGGAGAATACACAGAATAGAGACAATGAAGGGAGCCAAGTTTGAATGAGCATAAAAAAAAGTAGATTAGAGAATATAATAGAGTTGGTAAACATAGCTATATCTGGTTTTCAGCATATTGTACTAAGCAAAGTTTAAATCTAGGGAATAAGGGTGGTAGGGTGGTGCTAGGGAAGACTTGTAGTATTCTATGTGCAAGTTGGAGCTTGTAATAGTCTAGTGGGTGCTAGAAAACCAAGAGAGTTTGTTCTCTCCTCAAGGTGCTACTTGTAAAACAGAGGTTGTAGCCTCACTTTAGTTGGTGCTCAAAGAAAGTTAATTTATAATAAAATAATTTTCTCTTATGATTTTCCTCGTGAATATATGTCTTTGTCCCCATCATCTGTGTTATTGATAACAATTACTTATGTTTTATGTTTTTTGAATTATCATGGCTGTAAATCTGTGAGCAGTAATAAAGTTTTAAAAGGTCAAAAATTATTTAAGCTTAGGAATAGATGATTCAACCCCCCCTTCTTAGTTATTTGAATAATCTCAAGAAATTGTTGTAGAACTGTTGTTGTGTGTTTGTCGTGTCCTAGGAGTGTCAAGGTTACTTGATGAGGATTGTAAGACATTGTCCAATTACTGAGAACTACTGCAAAGGGTGTTCATGTTATAGGTTTTCCTTTCTTTCATACTATAAGGTGGCTCTGTTTGTAATCCCACATGGGTATAACCCATCTTATATTGTTGTAAATGTGAGAAAAATTTCCCAGAACCACTTTAGTTGAATTCATGCCTAGAATGATCCAAATTGATGCCCATTTGAACCTGTAACTTCACGTGCATGCTTATATCCTTTCTATCACAAGTGGGAACTCAAAAATGAGTGGTAACAACTCTCTTGTGGATGGGAAATTGGAATGTTATCAATGGAATTTGGTGCACTTACGGCTCATGGGTTTTGTATTTGAACTTGGGATTGCGACTTTAATTGATGGATTCATAGCCATCTCAATATGATGAGGTCACTAAGTTGAATCTATATTTTAGCAATGCTTGCAAGATTGAAAAAATAATTTGCAGTTATTCAACTCACTCGTTAGTCTCTCCTTCAACCATTGGGAGTTACTTCCATCAATGTTTTGACATGGTTGATAATGGGGAATTATTCTTAATGTTCTATATCCTAATATCTCAGTCTCCAATGGATTTTCTACCTAATCAAAGTATTGTCTTGTTGAACAAACCATTAACTTGGTTTAATTTCAAATTGATTTGTGTCCTACATTAAATGTGACTTCTAACTTTTTCCTTTTGAATCTTACAATATAGATGCATGATTTTGATTTGTGTGCTCATTTGCATGACTATTAATACGTGTTTAAATTACAATGAAAATTTTAATATGGGACCATATATTTTCACATTGGAAGCTATTAAGATGCAAAGGAAACACCACATCTTAAGATATATGGGAATGTTAAAGATGTGGAAGATCTATTATATGTATTGTGACTAAAGAAGAACCTATAAACAAGAAGTCAAATAGTAAAGCAACATTCCAAGATTGAGTATGATGACAAGGGTTTTATAAAAGACAAGAGGTATACATATAAAGTGGTTGCAGAAGTTGTTGAAGGTGATGCTCACATATATATAGTTAGAATAACAGGATAACAAGAATTGGTGGACGAAAATAACTCCAAAAATCAAGTATTGCATCAAAGGTATGGATATCTTAATTCCCAAATATAGCACATTTGACTAAATTTAATATGGTTCATGGTTTGCCTCCAATTCATCATGATTTATTGTGAATCTTGCATTTTATACATGCAACATAGAGATAAATTTGACAAAAATAGTTGCATGAAGAGAAAACATGCATGTGGAAATTGTGCATAGTGACCTTTGTAGTCCCATGAGAATTTAATCATTGACAAGTGCAAAGTATTTTATGACATTCATTAATGCCTTTCCAAGAAAAAAATGGTTGTTTTTTTGAAGTACAAGCCATTAGCTCTTATAACATTCAAAGAATTTAGAGTGATGGTTGAAACTTGAAGGGAAAAGTGGGAAGAATATTTAGGTTCTCAGAAAATTATTGCAACACTCAATATATTTCCAGGAAAATTACGTCCTCGTATATTGCACAACAAAACCTCATTGTAGAGAGGAAAATATGACCACTGTGGAAATGACCAAGATCATTGTTAAGGAACAAATCGCTCAAACATCCTTTGAGTTGAAGCATCTCATCGACCCAGTTTCAATAAATTTTCTCTTGCACACAACAAATCTCAATATATCGGCCCAACAGAGAAAAGCCCAGTTGACAACACCTGCAATGCAGATGCAGTCTCACCCGAGATATCTTCCTATGGGTAACTGCCAGAACCAGGTTTCTGTAGTTGGGTGGGGGATTCCACATCCCTTGGAATTTTTCCAAGGCACTTGACCAAAGTCTGTGGATGGATTATTTATGCCTACTATGCACAATTAGACTACAACACACTTCTTCCTTTATAGATAATATAACAACAAACCCGAGTGCAACATAGATGCATTCAATGTATAACAGTGTGACTAATATATATAAACAAATTAATAAGAAAATACATAAGAATACATTCACATAAACATGTACACATGCAACTTAAATACATTCAACATTCACATATATAACACAGAATCTAATGTGGAAACCCATCTGGGAAAAACCACAAAGGTGCTCTTCATGTGGCATGAGAAATATATGGCACCTTTGGTCTGTGCATTAAGTTGTAGAATATGTTCTAGATCTTCCTTGATTATCTATACATACTTATTTCTTCTCTCATTCTCTCTTATATTTTTTCACTGATATTTCTCTACTTAACTCTACTACTTATCCTCACACAACCTGGATCGACTCAGTCTCTTCTACACTTCTCTGCACTCAGTTGCAGATTCTCAACTCAATGCACATAGCAAAGCTAACAGACACACTTACAAGAAACCAGAATCTAACAAAGACTCTAGATATAAT
The DNA here is from genome assembly GCA_001517045.1 of Pseudotsuga menziesii. Classification (NCBI taxonomy): domain Eukaryota; kingdom Viridiplantae; phylum Streptophyta; class Pinopsida; order Pinales; family Pinaceae; genus Pseudotsuga; species Pseudotsuga menziesii. The sequence continues at coordinate 142,328 of LPNX010777041.1, forward strand.
TAGGATAACCCACATATATCTTGGGTTCCTCCGTTTATAGACTCTTTACATGTCTCTCTCTCAGTCGAATTCCTAAACTTAGCAAATGGGTTGTCTTTCCTATTCTAGCAACACATGTCAATAGGCACTAACGACCTAGCTTACAAAGATACCTTTATACATGCAACTTATACCAGCTCTAGTTGACCTCATACCCATGATATTTCTGACATGTCTCTTGTTAACCATTGTGTCGCTACATGCCTTCTTACATGGACCCACTCCATCGCATTCTTTCTCTGTCGCATCATTTCCTTTTATCATGGATTTTCTTCTGTTGCAGCTTATTCTTCTATTGCAGATACTTCTTTTGTCGCAAATTCTTCTTCTGTCACAGATTCTTCTTCTATCATGGCTTCTCTTATTCAAATCCTTCTTCTTTATCTACCTTTGTTGCACCTCATTTTCCTTCTTTTCCTTCATCTACCATTCCTTCCTTCTTTCTTTCGTTGCCTATGTTGCAGCTCATTTCTCTTCTTTTTCTTTAGTTCTTTTCATACTTAAGAAGAATTCTAAGTGAATTATGCTTACCTTTCTCGAGGCCCAATAGGACCCCAACACTCACATGTGGCTTGTCCTGATCCACACAACGCTTATTCCTCCATTTGTTCACTTGTGTTGACTTTTCTTTGAAAATATTGTAATATTTTTGTTACTCTCTTCGCTTCCTGTCACACTTATCCCTCCGTATTCTTCAATTGCTCCACAAGGTCGAAACTTATATCTTTCGGAATTACCTTTTGAAATGACTCTACTGCTTCTTGCACCTTTTGATGTACATGTTGAATGATGCATGTAACTCTTCCATCTCCAGCATGCATCTCTTCAACCTTATCTATGCATTGTTGTTGTTACGTGCACTACCTTCGTTACCTACTGTTGCAATTTTTGCATCTCTATTGCCGTAGTCATTTTTATGCTAAGGGAAATTTTTTCATTGCACTCTTCATCCTGTTCATTCCTGCTTCAATTGTGCCCAGCTCCTCTGTGACTTTCACGAACTTAGTATCATCTATGAGCGCTTCCCAAAACCAAGAGACTTGGTTGAGAGCTCTAGCACACACTACTGTTGCCTCTTCAATATTATGCACATCTTCCCTTGTTGTGGGTATTCGTTCCTCCAACACCTCAGGGGGTGTGCTTGGTCTTACCTGCACCTCCAACTCAGTGAATTTCTTTTGGAGGTCTTCTGTTATTTCGCAAAGTCAAGAAACCTTGTCTTATGGTGATTTCCTATGTTATTCCATCCTCCACAAATTTTGTACAAGAAAGGCCTGCTTCCTTGTCGATCCTATGGCAATTTTCTTACCATGTATTTTTCTTCTACTCATCCTCTTGTACTACTAGTTTCATCTTCTTGACAATTTTGTTTGTGGCCTTTTCTTGCTTAAATAGTGTTCCTTCTTGCACTTTTATCTCCACAACTGCAACACTCTGTATTGCACACAGTTCATCCATTTCCATCAATGAGAAGGCTATCGTTATCTAGCCTATTCTCTTGGAAAAATAATTAAAATATGGAGTTCATAGATCGAGAACTCCTCCTGATACCTATGTTCTTATTGGAGGAACTGGAACTAATATTCCAATTAGTTGCACTTCTGAACTCTCTATTGGATCCTGTGAATCGTTGCTTGGGGTTGTATAGTCTACAACAATTTTAACATCTTCAACACCTTTACACAAACTTTTGAGTAAGTAAGTAATCGTACCTGTAAGCTCTATTTGTCACTCCTCTATGGTTTGGAATATTTTTTACGTATCTTCAGCTATTGCCTCAGTCCTGATCAGTTGCATATCATCTTTATCCAAGCTGATGGTATTTTCACTCCTATCAACTTTTCTCTTCTTCTTCCTCCTGGACTCTACATGTTCCGTTTCAAAGACTTTTATTTTCTTTTCTATGTATGGTTTTGTCTAAGTTGAACTAGAACGACTCTGTGTTGAGTCTAAATCCTCTGAAGAATTTTATTCTTCATTTCCATCATTTGGTGGTGGTGGATCCTCTTGTCGCAATTGCTCTTATTCTTGCATTAGTTTATCTTCTAGCACCGAAACGTGCCATTCGTCCAAAAATTCCTCAATGATTTCTTTAACATCTTCCTCTAATAGTATGAATTGTGTTGCCAACCATTGGATATGTGGGTCCTATTGTGGCTACATGTTGACATGGTGTGCACCAAACTTGAATCTAACAACTTGATGAAATCATTTGATAGTGGCATCATCCAACTTGCACGTGTTCCTTATCTGGTGCCTTATAGCCTCCCCATGAATAAAAAATTCAATGTTATTTTATGTTTTTTGTTTGTTCCTATTATTTTCAAACCAAAGGTTTTGGTATCGTGCTCCTCTGCAGTGCACCAACATATCTACCCCTTGGTAGTTCGGTGGGTCGGACCATGCAATGAATGAAATTAAAATTAACAACCAAGAGTAGTGAAATTCCCTACCCTCCTCTTGTGATTCAATGGCATCTTGCAATAGTTCGTTCAGCAAGAGTTGTGACCATTTGATTTGAACTCCGTCCATGCATATTTCATCCAGTGTGATTGTACCCATAGTACATTGGGTTGGGTGCATCTTGAACATTAACTTTGAGGCCAATACCTTCGCATCAAAGAGAATAGTATAATCATTGATGGAGGATATAAAATATACTATTTTCTCTCTCACTACGTCGTACTTCTCCTTTATTCATGCAGCTATCATTGCTTCTTGATCCTTATGTGGCATTGGGTTTGTTCCTACGAATGACAGACCTATGATGATTGCAATAAGTTCAACATATACAGATGTAGGATTTCCAAGCCATAGGAAACCACCATGAAATAATACCAACAATTGATTAACACAAGTTTTTATCGGTATGATGCGGCCAAAATCCGGAATATATATCAATGACAGTATGTCAGACCACTCCATTGAGACAAATCTCTTCAGTGCATATGGTGTTTCTTGCACTGTCACCATATAGTTCTTGTGGTCCAGGTGTTTTTGCTTCTTTGTGTTGCGGTCATCAAAGGATAACTCATGTAGTTTCGACAAGATATCCTGCTATCAGTGGGGCCCTTGTTCAATTTGGGATTTTAACTTTCATCACATCACTATGTCTGAGCAGCACATAAGGTGGAAGAAAATTTATTGTCTGAGAATCCTCTTCATCTGGTGGGGGTGGCGCTGGGGTTGTCGATGACTTTCCCTTCTTGTTTTGATTACTAGTGCACTTGCCCTATGTGGTCCAGACGAACCGGCTCTGTTTGCATGTGCTTTTCCAGATGGCTAGTAGGGGTTTGGCTCTACAACTAGAGTGATCTGTTCAAAAGGTGGTGTAGTATGTGCAGTAGCTACTGTGGTCTGTGCAGTAGTTGGTGCGGGCTGTGTAGTAGCTGGTGTGGTCTGTTCAACAACTGGTGGAACCTCCACCTGTGGTGGAATATAACCAGCAGTGTCCTCCATGACTATCGTAGGTTATGCAGGCTCAAACTTGGATTCAACAACTATACTTGTGCTAGATATGGAAATGACCATGCTACGAACAATTCACTTCAGCTATCAAGGTTGCAGATAACAATGACTCTTCTATCTTGCAATAGAATGAAATGAACTTAGGCACGAAGGATGATATCATGCAGCCATTTTCCATAGCCACTCTTCACACACGTGGGAAATCAATAGAAATGAATTTGTACTTTTAGGCACATGGGATTACCATCTGATTCATTAACAAAACTTTTATGCATGCCTCCAATTACCTATCATTTCAAACGTTAGTTATTGCCATAAATCCATATGTGAACAAAAATAACGTTGCCATATTTTCTTGGGTTTTCCAAATTAATGACCTCCATCCTGTCATATCTTGTATTTTTGTATCTCATGTGATAGCGTTGCAATCATTGTGACTTGATTTTTATCTTTACTAAAGAACCTTTCTTACAACAATGGCCTTGTCCTTGCGAACTAGAATACTGTGACCATAAATTTTGGCTCATCTTTCCTCTCCTTATTTACAACCAAGTCACAACTATCGTAATATGGTTTCAGTCGACTCCCATTAACGAGTCCTCTAACTTCTGTCCCATCTAATTTTTGTAGTCTCACTTCTCCTCCATCGGTGATCTCTTTGACAATGTACGATCCTAACCAATGAGTTTTTAACTACCCTGGGTGCTTGAAGAATTTTCTATCATACATAAGAACAAGACCTTGACTTAAAATTTCTTGTTCTTAATGTGTCGATCATGACATACCTTATGTATTTGCTTTTCCACGTTTTGATGAAAACCTGTGATAAAATGTTCTTCTTCCAACTGAATTAGTTGAAGTAACATGTCTTCAAAAGCATTGACATCTATCATTTTGGTGATCACAACAATTCTTAGACTCGGTGCAATGTACTCCATAGGCATGACAACGTATTTCCCGTACACCAACTGAAATGGAGTCTGTCCTACCAAATTCTTACACGTCGTGTGATATGCCCATAATATTGCAAAAATTGTTTGGTCCCAGTCATCTCTTTGGGAATTACAAAACTTTGTCAATGTGTTTTCCATAATTTTTTTGAATTCTTCAATAAATCCATTTTCTTGAGGGCGATATGGGGTTGTCCTTCTATCCTAGAACTGAAATTCCTCTATCATTTCTTTAATCACCTGATTAACAAAAATGTGTACCTTGATCGCTAATTAAAATTTTTGGGCACCTGAATCTTGTCACAACAATTTCAAATAGAAACTTCGCAATAGTCGCAGTAGTACTATATTTTACCAATGCTGCTTCATCCCACCTGGTTATGTAATCAACCGTAGTGATAATATATCATGCTCCAATGCGCTTCCCTATCGGACAGATAGGTCCTACAAAATCAATGACTCATTTATCAAATGTCTGCAATGTTATCTGTGGTACCAATAAAATTTCATCTCTTCGGGAAGGATTTCCATTCCTTTGGAAGACATCGCATTCGCGACAATAATCCCAGTCATCTGCATGCATGGTGAGCCACCATAAAGCTACTTGCAAAATATTACGCACTGTATATTTTCCTGCATAATGGCCTCCAACAACACCAACATGTTCTCCATTTAATATCGTCGAGCGCTCATGCTCCAAAACATGGCACTGAAGAATCTCATTAGGACCCACCTCATACAAGTTTCCAGTGATCAATTGGAAATCTACAGCATGCACAACCAACTACTTCTTTTGTGTAGTGGTGAATCCAGCTAGCGCATAACCTGTACTTAAAAATTGCATGATCCCTTGATACTGATCATCAAACATAGTTATCACAAATAGTTGTGCATCAGGAAAATTATATTCCATACTAGTAGGTTGTTCTCCACTTTCTATCCTTGAAAGGTGGTCTAGCACCAAATTCAACCGACCAGGTTCAACAAATATCTCAAAATCAAATTCCTGGAAAAAGAGAAGCCACTGGCATATCTTCTCCCCCAACATTGGCTTATTGACCAGGTATTTCAATGCATAATGGTCATTGTACATCTTGAAGTGTCCTCCTAGAAAATAGTGTTTGAATTTCTACAGCTCATATACCATCGCTAGCCCTTCTCTTTCCATCATGGTATAATTCTTCTATACAATTGATAATTTTCTGCTAGTGAAGGCAATGTGATGATCAATCGATCCTTCACCAGGATGTGTGAGTACCACACTAATCACAACAAACGATGCATCGACATGAATGTGGAACTCTTTTTCCTATTCTATAAACACAAGTATTGGTGTAGTAGACATATTGTTCTTCAGCTTGTCTAGACTTCCTTGGAAGTCTATTGTCCATTGAAACTTAGTATATTTTTATAACAGTGTTTCCATCGGAGCAGTCACCTCTGCATATCCTTTGATAAATTTCATGTAGTATCTTATGTGTCCTAGTGTCTCTCTTAACTATTTAACTATAGTAGGTGGTGGTAGGTCGAGGATGATCACAATTTTGGCTGGGTCAACCAAAATTCTATCGCGACAGACCACGTCTCCCAACAAAGATCCAAAAGGTGCACAAAAGATAAATTTACTCAAATGTAGGGAAATTTGATACTAGCTACAGTGTTCCAGCATCATTCTCAGGCTCTCTATATGGTATTTTATGATCCCAAATATTGTCCAATCATCGAAGTAGACTTCAAGAAATTTTTGTATAAAATATTTAAAGGAAGCCACTAGGATTCTGGAAAATATCATAGGCACATTATTAAGTCCAAAGGGTATTACCATATACTGGAAACATCCCCACTCAATCGCAAAGGTATTCTTGTGTCGTTCCTCCTATGCAATCCTGATTTGATGGTAACCAGAAAAATACATCATTGAAAGAATACATCTCTTACCCTCTGACATTCTCCAGTACCTCATCTCTAAATGGAGTCAGGAATGGGTCATGTAAACAAGAATCATTCAAATTTCTCAAGTCGACACAAATTCTTACTTCACCTGAGGTATTCTTGTTTAGTACTACAATTGTGATAACCCACTCTAATTCCTAGACAAGCTCTATAACACCTGCCTCTAGCATTTGATCCAATTCATCCTTAACCTTTTCTTTGTATCGTGGATTCAATATGTATGGTTGTTGCTTGACTGTTTTTGCATCGGGCCTTAAAGGCATATTCATTTTTCCAAGATATGTGACTATTCCTTTCATCTTTGAAAACTTTGTAGGGAACAGATCCTAAAACTCATGTAATAAGTCAGTGATCTTCCCTATAGTCTAATCATCCCAATAATCTCCAATATTGGCGAACTTTGGAATTTTAGGCAAGCCAATATTTACTTTCTTAATTTTAAGTGGACTTAGGAATTGGTGGCTAGAAATTCCAAATCCTTCCAGTGCATGCATACATTTCAATTAAGTTATGTTTATGTCGAGTGGATCTTCATCATCCGGTTCTCTCATGATGTTGTAACATTCCATCCAATGGTGGATTGTTGTGTTGCATTGATGGAAATTTGTAGTTGCGAAAGGGATTTCCTCAAATATATTCTCTTTCATTATCTATAGCGAAGCATCAATTGTTGGATGATCACTTGCAAACTCAAATTTGTGTGTGAAGCTTGTAGGTAACTATTCCCACTCGATATTTCCTCATCGTAGTTCCAATTATGTGTACCAATTCCTTGGTACCATATCCAATGTATGTAAAAAGTGATGAACCCATTCTTTTCGCGGATACTCTTTTCATATCGTGTGACAATGCTCATTATGTTCGACAAGATTTGTCGATCATGTATACTTGTGATCAGTATAACCGATATGTTCTCCAAATCTAATCTCCAGAAATCTTATGCATTGCGGCCATTCATAGATAGATTTTTTATGTGTACCCCACCATCTAGTGGTTGTAGCTTTCAACACGAAGTCTAAGGTGGATAATCATTTCATTTCTGTGACTTTTGCTTCAAATTCCACCATAAAATTCACAAGGTTAGGTAAACCTTAGTATGTAGGTATCTTGCTTTCCTTGACTCCTACCCATCGCACAGATCTTGTAATTCTTGTGCATCTTTGCATGGAAAATTCATGCAACCGATTTTTCCAATTTTATAATACTTTGTCTGAATCAAATGTACAGGAGATAACACTCTACCAACTCTAATTTCCATCAGTTTTTGGATTTATATGGTCATCTCTTGAAGACATGATATTATATAGCTGATCCACGTAATTAACTTGCCCTTCATTTTTCACTAGATCGACATATCTATGTCCTTTGAGTGGATCAATTGGCACGAACACCCTTATATCTGAATCTTCAAATGACAAGATTCTTTTCTTAAAATTAATTATGGTTTGATTATGTAAAATCCCCAAAATACACACCTAAAATATCCATATAAAAGAAAATTGGCATATCATATATACATAATACACATCATACATCATTAAAATCCTTACATGTTATTAGAGACATATGTCATATTTTTTCATTCTGTTATTGAAACCATAGTTTATTGCTACTTGACCGGTTGTGAAATGCACATGTTTACTAAGGAAACAATAAACTCAAGTGTTCTTCAACCTACATGTGATGTTTTGTAATCATTATCTTGTTCTTCCAAGTTTGAACTCAACTCTGAAAATTAAGCTACAAAACATCTATCTTCTTAGTCCAAAACTCCTAAATTTATTAGTCTCTCTTCATTTTACCTTTCCGCAATAACCTTTCCATAGGGACCATTCCACAATATATATTTCCACAAATATCTTTTCGTAAAAGGGCTTCCGTAATGATCCTTCCATAACTATCCTTCTGCAATTCTCTTTCCGCAAATGTGGATTGCGGATTGCGGATTTCCCCTTTTAAAAATCACTCTTCAAAAACTATCCTTCTACAATTACCTTTTCGTAATATGTGAATTGCAGACTACAGGTTTCCCTGAACACTTTTTCGAATTGAAACTTCCACAATTACCTTTCTGCAATTTGCAGATTGTGGATTGGGGGTTGAATTTAAACTTTTCCTGAAATAACTTTGTGCAAATACCCTTCCATAGTTACCCTTCCACAGTTACCTTCCCATAATTTTTGGATTACATATTGTGGGTTGACTTTAAATTTTCCCCAAAAATAGTTTTCCGCAATTAACCTTCCACAATTATTCTTCTACAATTGCAGATTGCGGGTTGACCTTAAATTTTCCCAAATGAACCTCCCACAATTTTCCTTCCGCAACTATCCTTCCGCAATTTGCGCATTGCGGATTGTGGATTTATTTTGAAATTTTTCCAAATGAACCTTCCACAATAAACCCTTCCGCAATTGCAGATTGCAATTTGCAGGTTGACTTTAAAATTTTCCTGAAAAAGCATTGTGCAATCACCCTTCCACAATTGCAGATTGTCGGTTGTGGGATGACTTAAAACTTCCTCGAATGTGTCTTTGGAAATCATATTTCTGCACTTATATTTTTTTCGGTTTAGAGATTGAATTTGTTAATTTTTTTAGTTGTGAGTATTTCTACTACCCATAGGGTCTTTTGATATTTCAAAGAAGAAATCTTTAATATTATGTTCATCAGTCATGGTTACAAGCTTTAGAACACAAAGTCCTTTTGTGGGTTTGCCAAATTGTTTAACTTAAGAAGTTAAGATCCTGATTTATCTATTCGTCTTAGTTCTGGAACCATAGGGTCTTCTCTGCACAAATTAATTCATAAACATATCGATTAAAGTCTATTGCTTCCATTAAAAATATGTATTAATAACTCCTATTTACCAATAACAATAGATGATGCCTTCATGACCCTGCAAAAAAAACATTTTAAGAACGTAGTTTATTTTTAATTTGTAATTTATGTAGTGGGGTTTAAATCACACATCCTATTACCATATGAAACATACCCATAAATATTCAATAGTAAAAGAATCATATATAGAGACAAACTCATACCAGTTATGGAAAAACACATTTACATATCAGTGTTGGATGAACGCATTCACATATCAGATCTGGAAAAAACGCATTCACATATTAGATCCGAACAAAACACATATAGATAAGGACAATATGCATTCTTGATCGATAGGGATAGACACATACAAAGGTTGGGTGTGCTAGCTATAATAACACACACTTCCCACAGATTAAAGCAAAAACCATAGATTGGATCTGCTACTTTCACATACTACTGCATAAAATATTGATATGTATAAAGCAGTTGTCGTATTCCAATCTTGTGTACATAAAGAGATTTAGTTTTGAACAATAACACAGGGAGGATATGTGAATCATAATAGAAAATTATTTCATAACCCAAAGTATAATTATAAATCAAAACAATGCTAGGAATAAAATAGAACAAGATCTATTATTCATTCAAGGCATTTACAGTTTTCATCCAGAATAAACTAAGAACCTAATAGATACATTGATGTCAATGGAATACATGTATATTTGAAGAAATAAATAGTCTGCATAATATAAAAACTTTAATGGAACTTGGAATTACAACGATCCCGAATATGGTAGGAAAAGCCACATTCCACCCAACTGTAGATTGGGAACAAATTACTCTCTACCCTTAATCACTCCCGATCTAAATTATGCATTCCAAGAGTGGTGACAGTTAACCTCAGACTTAGATATTCGTCAATCAGTGAGCAATAAATTTCCTACCACCAGAGTGCTCACACAATAAGGATTGAATAACTTTCCTAACACAGAGTTCTCACATAGCAAGGATTCCTTTCCAACATACTGAGCAACATCATGCATCCCTCATATGCTTCCTTTTTATAGTTTATTTTTCCTAGGTATTTTTTGTAAGTAGCCAATTCCTCATGGAATTTCCGCATCTAACAATATCCCTAATTTCCAGGGTGTTTCTAATGCCAAAATTGCACTTCTAACACTTGTTTCAACATCCCTGAGGTTAACTCTTCATTGTCCCACACGCTTGCATGCATAAGTTCCTCATTCAATGCGGTTTTCCTCCTTCATTCATAATTTTATTTAATCATATTGTTTTATTACATATCTCCTCCAAGGACCTATTGGCATATTTCAGATCCATCCAATTTTATTCAATTAAAACAATAAATCAAATAAAATCAAGATTACTAAATAATGTTTATTTCTTGGGGTATGTTACATATTCTCAATCTCCCAATCAATCTCCAAAAGTGCAGGATATGGCTTTTTTATCATCGACAATGTCGATCACTTCAAAGTCTGTGTATGTCCTTAGGCCTTCTATTTTGATAGGTATTTGTGTTAGTCAACCAATGGGTAGAACCTTCGACTGATTTTATAATCTTAACTGAATGGGAGACCAATCCAATCGTAGCTTATTCATGCTTTCTCATGTCTTCCTTATCAATATATTGACATTAGAGCCCAGATCTAGAATGATATAGTCCATGTCATAGTATCCTATCTATGCAGTCATTCGCAACTCATGACCAATTTTCAATCCTTTCCCAACATGGTTAACTATTTTTTCAGTTCACACTTCATCCAGGGTTTCTTCTATGAGTGTTGTCAATTCTGTGACAACATATTTATCATGGATTAGTGCTAAACAACTTTTGAAAAATTATTTGGGCTAACTAACCTTTTCAATTGGCTTCTTCCTGAGTAATTTCTCAAATCTTTCAGGAATATCTTTTACTTATCCAGATTTCAATGTTTGATTGGTATCAACAAATTCTGGTCGCATACCCAAGAATACTTCCTTTTCCTTCTGGACGTTTAGTGGTGCTTTCTTTTGTGTCGTCGATCACACCTGTGGTTGTCCATGCTCTTTATTTTTATATGCTCTTGTCACAACACCTCCTGTTGTAGCGAAAAACAATATTTCGTTCTCTTGGATCAGTCTAAATTATCTAGATGTTTTGGTTGGGGTTCAGGTTCGGATTCCATGTGGGATTGGGATTTCCCATGGTTTGAGTCTGCCATTTTGTAATCAATTGAGGACACTGTTCAACATTATTGTCAAATTATTTATAGTACGTGCATGTATTCATGGGACTTGAAAAACACTGAGCAAAGTGTCATGGTTGTCCATAGTTATAACATATGATTTAGCCTCTTCCTCGACCAAATCCTCCTCCTCCTTGTTGTTGTCCTCGGCCTCAAAAATTTTTAAACCCCCCCACTTGGCTGATGGTAGTGCTGTTGTGGTGGATACTTATTCTATAGATATTGTTGTTGAGGATCATTAGAGGAAATTTCAAATCAAAATGGGCCTCTTAAGGAAAATCAATAAAATAATATTGATTAATTTTGGAGGAAGAAAAGAAAAAAACTACTTTTTTGTTCGTATTTTTGACATATCTCCCTATGTTTTTACTAAAATTTTGATTGGGAGAGCTCGTTGGATGTGTAATTAAATTCCTCATCCAACGAGTACCCACTCGACATAATTTTGATGGCCCTCGCTACCTGAAAAACAAGAAATACCTGAAAAAATGTGATGATGATGTCGTCATCACGTTTTTTCAGGTATTTCTTGTTTTTGGGGTAGAGGGGCCTGTCAAAAGTATGTCAAGTGCGTACTCGTTGGATGTGAAATTTAATTCTACATCCAACGAGCTTTCTTGAACAAAATTTGAGTAAAAACAAAGGAAGATATGTCAAAAATATGAACAAAAAAAGTAGTTTTTTTATGATACCTATCCCCAAATTTATATTAAAAAATTGTTTAAGAGGTGCTCCATTTTTTTATTTTAAAAAATTTTGATTGGCTAATACATGATGGCATGGAATTTGTATTATTTTTGGAAGGCCCATTTTGAATTGAAATTTCCTCTAATGATTGTGTTGGTGGATATTGAGTTGGTTGATATTGAGGCTGCGCTCGTTCAACTTTCATCTTCTCATCATTCTTCATCATGTAGGTATTCATTGTTTTCTCTTGCAGCAGATGAAGTGCTGTGAAATGTTTCTTATCATGTACTACTGATTTACAAAACTTACTATACAAACTAGCTAGCGTACTTACAATCTTATATAGATACAAACATTTTTTCGATTGATGGCCTCTAGTTTTAAATATTCTACACCAAGGAATCCCATGGGTGTTTATCGGGTTCAGTGCTCCTGCTACGACATAGTTCATGGGTGCTAGACAATTATCTTTGTGGTGCCCCTATGTTTTGCACCTCATATACCATAGCTCTTATTGAATATATTTTCCTTTCTTGATATCCTGGCGATGCACCATAAGATTATCTAGTTGTGGCTGGATTTGCATCATTCTTGCGCTAGTTTCTCCAATCGACGATGTATCTACCTTCATATTTATTTCTAGAGCTTCTTCCTATGACACAATATTCGATTACATTAATGGAATCTATATGTGCGGTAATAGTGCACCAATGAACCATTCTTTATGTTGTACATTTGACATCTGGAAGCTTACTTTGGCTATTAATGTCTTGAATCTCTATTCAAAGTCCCAGACAGACTCTATAGGTAGCTTCTTGATTTATCTAATATCTATAATGCACTATGACTTGGACTTCAGTTTTATAAACTCATCTATCATTCTGATTTGAATTTGGTTAATCATTTTCTGCGCAACTCCTACTGGCACTATAGAAAACTTCATGTACCAATCTAGTGCATGACCTCGCAGAGTCCGCACTATCACATACCCCAAATTGCAAAAACATTTTATGTTTAAGGAGACATTATATTTTAATTTTATTGTAAATTTTGTAATTATTGACCAAGTGGGGTCAAGGATGATTGTAATTAATTATGCTGAATATTTTATTAGTTAATAAATAAAATATGAGACAACAACTTAAGGAGGTTGTTAAATGATTGTCTACTAGACACTAGGCGGAATAGACTGGGCTGAGAGCAGATTGACATTTGGGAGCATCCTCAAACTACTTCTAGCTGTTGCAAGGGGCAACTTCCCTATTTTTGTTGTCATGTTCCCCAAGAAAGTGGAACAAGAGTAGATGGCTCATTAAATGAAGAACTGACCAAAATACCTAGGCATGCTTATAATTACCCATCGAATTCAGTAGGTGGCTCTTCAATTTTTACTTGTGAAATTTCATAAGTGAAACTGGTGCACAAGATATTCAATGGAGGGGAAAGGAATAAGTGTTTGAGTGTAAAGGCTGATTTATAGAACTAGTGCTGAATTGCCGAGTTCTCTACTGCAGAAAAACACAAGTATTACCTTTGAATACTTCTGTGGAGATTGCAGGGGTTTTATACCCATCCTCTCACCCAGTGCTTTCAACCAGTGGACCAGTGGACAGGCTCGGGGGTCCTAAAACTAGCAGCTAAGTTATCTTCTGGAATTGGTTGGGTGGAATGGGATCCTTAGGTTGTTGTCTCCTCTATGAGTTCTCAGGTTCTAAACAGTTATTTTATTTTATATTTTGCATATATAAGTATTGGAATGTATGAAATTAAGATATATTTACTGTTATGTCTGGATAAGTTTGTTTTTGAAATTTAGACAGTGTAAACCAGATTTATTTCAAGAAGTTACTGGTTAAAGTTATTGAGTAAATGTTCTAGGGTTATATTTATTTGATTAATGAATAATTTACCTTCCTCTAATTTTCCACTCACCTTATGATGAAGTACTCTAGTACAGTAGGTGTTTTAGAAAGATGAATATATCAAGTTTAAATGTGTTTTGAAATTTGTTTATTTATCTTTTACTGTTAGTTTATTTTAGGATTGATGGTAGAAATCCCTTCACTTTAGAATCCTTTCCAGTTATTTACATTTGTAAATTTTATTTGTAAGTACTCTAAAGCATGTTTAACTAAATCTTACTACAGAGTTTTATAACTGTGTTCAACTTAACACAGTATAATATCTTTCTCTAGGGTTTAAACATATAATTATATATTTAATTACAAACTACTACAACATATTAAAATTAGTAGAGTAAATTCATACATTACAGATAATATAATGTAAATGAGATAATAAACAAATGTTACTAATAAACTATTACATTAATTAAATTAGCAAAAGAATCCTAGCATTTTTAAATATTATAAATGCTATACAGTAAAACAATAAGTAAAGTAAGGGTTATAAGATAAATTGTTTATAAAAGTCAAAACCCTAAAAGTTATAAGTATAAAAGTTTATCCAGAATTCTTTTATAGATAAATAATTCTTCTTATCTAGGGACTACTTATGGTTAAACCAAAAATAAAAACTTAGTTTAAACTTTTCATATTTACCGGTTGAAGAAATTTATTCAAAATTGATTTTCCTAATGGAGTAACTTAGTTACATTTTTCATAACTACTACAATTAGATGTAAACAGAGTTATTTATATAACTAAAAAGAAAGTAAAAAAATATAACCAACCTTTTATATAAACCCTAATTTTTCCTTCACAAACAAATATACAAATTAATAAATAAATTTATAAATTAAAAACCATAACCAAACTCATGGTTTTCTTTTAAAAAGAGTTTTTATTATAAAAATCTTTATCACACTATGTCCAGGTAAAATCAACAAAGGAACCCTTAAAAATTACATAGAGCCTTTCCTGTCTGGGGATTGTAATGCATAAGAACAAAAGCGAGAGTCTTTCTAAGATTTTCCAAACAAAGTATAGGACCGAAATGTTTTATCACTTCCTAGATTAATAATTAAAACAAAACTATAAGAGCTCCAAACCCTGTCGTATTTTTTTTCATACAACAGCTACGGCCATGAAAACTCATCTTCAACGCATTAATATTTTTACACAACCTCTCCATCTCAACCAAACAGACTTCACTGAAGTAAACCTCTAGGTGTATAACTGAGGCTTACCCGAAATTACTGATTCAGTGTGTATCAGTTCAACCCAGTAGTGTTTCAAGTAAAACGCTCCCACCTGTAGCTGTGTTTTCGGCGAGTCTTCACTTACAGCCCATTCGAAAGCACACAGAGACAAGTCATTAATATTATACTAATTTACCTTTATGGAATTTTATTCCAAAAACGAATTAAATTACCCAGGGATGGAAGAATTTATTTTTACCTCGCAGCTTTTGTGTTCACAATCATGGTTGGGATTTTTCTTTAGGAAACCCTTACCCAGTCGAACTCTTAAAGATTTTGCAAATAGAACCACGGTTAGAATGCAAAGAAGAAAGAAAAACCTTCACTTCTCTATTTATGGCAAGGAACTGGAAGTTAAATTCTACGAATACTACAACTGAGGCATTTTAACAACTTCTGACAGAGACCTAGGATGCCCACCTGTTAAACCTATCACTAGATCAAAGAAAAACACTACCACGAAGGAAAGAGACCCAATTATAGACCGATGATGGAATCATGATATCGCTTCAGACGGCTCACAACCATGACAACCGGAGTTCCATACTTTACCATGGTTAATGTAGAGATAAGCTCCAACATATTTTAAAGCTACAATTTGGCGTTTTTACCTAGTTACTGAGAGGTCGAAAAGACCGAAGGCGTGTTGGCTTGTCTCACCACCTAAGAACAACAAAACAACAAATAAAAATAAATGCGGTTTTAGTGAAATCCATCTTGCCACCACGTGGAATCCACGACCCAAAAGATTTTTTGGGTCTCGACATAGTTCATATGGTATGGTAAGCCCCACAATAAATTTTTTTGTTAATACTTTACATAAATAGAGATCTAGGTATTTCATGAATAATTCTTGTAATGTTTATGTCCTATATACTTTTTAGAGTATGGATAGGATTATAGTTCTAGCTCATGCATTGTTAGGAATAGTATAAATACTTGGACTTTATATTTATAGGTTAGGGCTAAGCACATATTGTTTGCTTGTATTTCAAATAGTAATGTAATTATGTAGAATTATGCAACAAATAAATTTGTAATCCTCGACCAAATTTTGTTAGATGTAGTTTTCATAAGACTGCAAAACATGACAAAAGTAGATTCTAGAAAGTTCAGAAGCTTAGCAAACATATTAACTGTAGTGATAAAGTTCTTGGAAAGAAAATAGGTTTTCAGTACCTTCAGTGATAAATAGCTGATGATTTTTTTTGATACTTCATCACATTATAAAATTAAAATGAGTGCTCTAGCAATTATCTCTATTGTTGAGATAAATAATCTTGATCCTGAAACTAGAAGTAAAAGGCTTACCTGTAAAGAACCCGTAACAAGAACATCATTTGACTGCATTAGCTTCAATAATTGAATAAGATAAGTAAGCCTCAGGCACAACCAAAGGCCCCTTCATTAAACAAGAAAACAACTTTTATGATCTTACACTTGCTAAAAAGTTTACACTTGATCTCAGTGTAATTACTTCGCTAACTCAATAACTTGGTAGACTGACCTTTCAATACTTTTCATTTTAATGTTGTGGCAATAAATGTATTATAGATATTAGTAAATGGTTTGGTAGTATATAGTTTAGATATTCTAAAATGTTAACTGTTAGCGGTTAAAGATAACCTCTTTATGCACTATTTTAACGTTAATTGTATTACTATATATATATATATATATATATATATATACACACACACACACACACACACAGTGACCATATGTTCTCTCTTTTTGTTCTCATCCTCGATGTGTCGCATAGTCCATACGGATTCACAGAGAAACCAATGTTGCTCTAGGTATTCCAACCCATCCCCATTAGATATTGGCAACTTAATGTTTGTTCTAGCCATTATGTTGGCTCTTGATACACTTGGGAAAAAAATTTGAGTAGTCAGACTCCCTTTCCCACTATTCATGGCATTAGTGATTTTTGTATTTACAGATCTACTTGGAGACAAGTTTCTAGATCTTACCTCTGGTGATGTATACAGCATTGTAGGTGCACCGTACTTGTGCTATGGTCTTGGTGTTTCTATTGAATCCTCTAATTCTTCCTCTTCAAATATGGGCTGATATTCTTCTTTCTCATCATAAAAACCTTCGTCAATGTGCAACACGAGCTCATAGTATTATTCTATGGTTGTACTATGACTCCCTCTTCCTTGCAGAGTCTTTCTTCTCTTTCCTGATCTAAATCTTCTTTCACTTCTTAGAAAACCAATCTCTAGTTCAACTCTGATCTCTCTAGGGAACATATCAACTTAGTTTGCTCCATTTTTCACACAGTTCTGTTGCGACATGTCCCACCTTCTTCACACAGTTTTCAACTGTTACATTTGCAGATTCCTTTTTCACATACAAGCATATTTATCCAGGTTTTTAGAGACGACAAATATCTTCACAAGGTCTTTGGAAAAAATTTCACTCTGCCTCACTATATGAGGTTATTGTATCGACAACAAAATCAGTAATGTATCCCTCCAAAATAATGTCTACCCAAAATTCAACACCCCTCGACAAAGGGTTGCTCACACTTTTTAGTTGTTGTATCAACTAAGGATTCCACTCCATTGGTCATCCTCCTTTGAAGTTTCTTTGTTGGATTTCCAACTTAGACAAACACTCATGCAACACAATGGGGAATTCAGAAAATAAAATCTCGTGAATATCCATGTAGAGGTATTGACCCAACCACTCTGTTGGGTTCCACCGATATCCTTTACTCTCTTCTCACGCAAACTCTAATGTTTTGAAATCCACCCAATATTGTATTCTAGGCTTCTTCAGACGCCGCAACATATCCCTCACCAAAATTATTTAGGTCAATCAATCACTTTCACCTTCAATCAAGGAGGTTAACTGGGCTTCCTCCTTCAATTAGGGAGGCTAACTGGCCTTCTTCCTTCAATCAGGGAGCAATTCTGGGGTGAACTGAGTGTCATAAGTGCACCTAATTCCTAACTGATTATTGTTTCACCTAGCAATCAGTTAATTGGAGTTGCAAAGGCGCCTCCATCTATTATTTGTCTATTTTTTGGCCAATATTTATGAACTGGAGTCAACTATGGCACATCCAACCACTTTTGATGACAAGTGTCACTTCACTTAACTCTATTGGAGCTACTTAGAGTTAGGGATGTGCTACCACCTTGAGTTGGACATGCAGTGACATGTGTTGAGTCACATTCAGTTAGACTCCGTCATCTATTGCACTCCAATTAAATTAGGACTTAGTGTGAGAGTCACTTATGGATTATATTAGTGGTTAAATAAGTGTGCTGAGTGTTGCTGACATTTAGTTAAGATACACCCATCCATGCAATTGGTATCACCTCCTTGAGTATTCGAATTAGCTTGTCATTCATGCATTCTGCATGACACTGTATTGTATTATTCATTCTTTTATTGATAATATAGAACCGTGTTGATGGATTTGTAACTTCAGAATGTATTCACTTGTATATCTTATGTATTGTACCCCGATGTTTATTCCAAGAAGTATCTATAATGTAACTGAGTCATGTCATGCCCCAATGTTCCTATAGGGAGATTCAATAATGTAAACAAGTCATGTAAATTCATATAGGGTAACCCTCCTTATTGATCAAGGGTTAAAGTCCCTGCATTTGTGGGGCCGTAGGGTTATTAGACTCTCCTAGAGAATTCGGCCCTAGGGAGTTATTGTAAAGTCAGGAATTAGTATAAATAAAGAGTGAGCCTCTCTATTTAACATACATTCACTCACAATTAGTTATAGCACATAAGTGAGAGAGAAGGAGCTGGAATAAGAGAGAGAATAGCTGCCGGAGATCATCTTACTGTCTTTGGGTTTTACTGCTGCCATTGGTGCTTATTCTATCTTTAAGGAAGTTGTGGGGTTTTCTCCTTTATGGTTTCCCCGAGGAAAATATTTGTGTCTATTGTCTCTTGTGATTGATTGTTGTGCATGTTATTTTCTCAAATAAGATCCTAAAATCATACTATCATAATTGATAAAAATATAACAAACCGCAACCTCTTATTGTAGTACCGTCGCATAATTTCATGTGTAATTTGTCATTGAATCACTTGTGAGTTTATACTTTGTCCCAAGCTTGCTGTGACAGAGTTTGATGAATTTGCTTCATTTTTTTATCCTCTGGTCAAGAGAGGGTTCCCCTTATTTTGGGAATAAAATGGACCAATGTTGTCCCAAAAAGAGAATCATGACAGATTGATCGATTGTAGACAAGAACACAGGCAATTTGAAGACACGGCTTAGCAGTCGCTTTCAAGTAAAACTATGGTCGAAAAATTATCTAGTGAATTTGAAGTAATGTTAGCCTTCAGAATTATGTGCACAAAATTACTAGTACCTTCCTATTCATAGAACCTAGAACTCAGCGTATTGGCGGAAGAAATGACAAAGCTAGAAGTGCCAACGATTAACCAATGGAAGGTGAATGAGATTTACAACAAAACTAAATACAAACTACACCAATGATGAAATGCCTAAGCCATGATTAGAACCAAAGATACAGATGTAAAGTAATCAGTTGAGCCTGGATTTTAGAGATGTAGCACCTCTTGGGGTCCAGCCGGAGTGCTGCCTCCATCAATTTTTGTTTTATGCTATCCGTGGAGAAAATTCCACAATACCATTTGTTATGAGTTTGTTGCTAGTTTTGTAATTAATTTCGACTCCATTTCGAGGTTGGTCTCGAGGGCCCAAACAGTATAAATATGCTCCCCATAGAGGGAGAAGGGGTTGGAACCCATAAAACTATTGTGTTTATGATGTTTGATATATTTAATACAAGTCACAGAGCCAAATGTTGGTTATTTAAATGGAAGAATTCTTGTGTATTTCTCAATTACAGTCTGTAACTTTCCTTTGTTAACGTGCATGTGCTTCCTATTATTTCTTTGCATTATGTTTTCTTCATGTTTTAGACTTAGTTTATAATGGTTCAAAATTCATACTTATATGCTTCGGCCATTGTCTTAGACATTCACCAAACATTTCTTCCAAAGTCGGTGTAGAATTCATCCTTGCGGTACTCTACATTGATGGACTATCATTGTACTTCATTTTTAACCAGACCCAGAACATATCAACCGTGATCGAAGTACTACCTTTCTCTTGCAAGCATTTCCTATATTTGTGACTCCATAGCCCAATACATTTTACCTTGTTTCAACCACTAATATTTGATATTCATTCTGTGACAATATGTTTGGCCTTGTTATACATTTGTGAGAGATCCCTCTCTGGAATCAGAGAAGCCAAATCCCTTTCCTAAAGTGGTTTTGTTGTTACCTTGGGATCCACCTTCCCACATCCTTGGGTGTGATTCTGAGTGCTAACAAATTGGCTCCATTTTCGAGGACGAAATTGAATATAATCCCTAGGGAGAACAAAAAGATTCAAGTATGAGTAGGTTTCTACGGGAAAACAGAGACCCTTACAAGTGAATAAGGTTGTGTATTTTCCCTGGAAACTCCACATTGGTTCTAAGTTATCCACATAATACATCCTAGCTTCCCGACACTAAAATCCTGCAATGTGTCGATAACCCTAATAGACTATTTAGGAATAAGGGAAAGGACCAGTTAGCTATTCCTCATTTTGAAAGTTCCTCTTCTCAAGAATTTCATAGTGTCCAAGATTCAATGGAGGAATCTTACTTTAAAAGATCCTTTCCAAAGTCTAAATCAGAGTCATATATGAAGAACACCAATGTGAACCCTAATAGGTTGGAAGCACATATGCTATACTCTCCCCAGAAGAACCTTCAGAGGTTTAGAAGTCCTTCTTTCCAAAATTTTTGACCCTGTACTCCCCCGGTGGTGAAAAATCACCCTATCTTCCAAGTTCCTCCTAATATAGTCCCAAAACCACCTAGACCAATGGTTGGTAGGTTCTCCGTACTAGATCTTCCTATCATGTTACATGACATCCCTCAAGGTTATGCCCAAAGAGTCCCATTCTATGATTAGGAAGACTTTTTGGACCTAGACCTAGTGGATGACGACGATGTGAAAATGAGGTTGTTCATGTTGAGCCTCTCGGGGGAGGCAAAGAAATGGTTTAAATATTTTCCTGCTGTGTCCATTTGTATGTTCGTCATTTTCCATACCACATTCTTGGAAAGGTGGGACAGTAAGAGAATCCACCTACAAGTCATGTCTTAGTACAACATCCTATAGAAGGGTGGTTTTGAGTCCGTACATGAATTTTCTGGTAGGTTTATGAGAACATACAATTCTATCCCTGCTATCATCAAAACACTAGTGGGTGCTACAAAGCTACACTACGTCGATGCCTTTAATAGTGATTTCTATTTTCTATTAAGGGAAAGGAATTCTGCAAATATTATTTCCATGTTTCAAGACACCTTAGAGGTGGAGGCCAACATGACGGCGAGCAGGAAAATTAGGAAGAATATGGAGATTAGGAAATTCAAAGAAGATGGGCCTTCTACCTCCGCTGCTTCTGCTAACAACGTGAAGTTTGAAATGATGTTGAATACGATAGAGAAGTTGATGGATAATTTGGCTGTGGATAGTGGATCGTTGAACAGGGGAAAAAATGAGCTCCAAATCAGGAACCCGAATTTCAAGAAACCCAACCCTTCTCAACCTCCATAGATTATACAAAGGGACGCTAGAAATCCTCGAAACCCAAACGATCAGCAAATACATCAACCTTTTCCCGAAAATATGTTGATGGAAAAGGTGAAGAGGAACCCACTGAAGACCAGATCCATCATTTTGGAGACCTATATTCTGATATATACCTCATAGAAACAGAGCATAACTTGTATGCTCAAGAAGAAGATTTGAAGGGTTTCAAAGAAGAGTCAGAACAGTACCAGAGAGGGTATATGCATGTTGTATATGAGTTTCATAAGAAAATTCAGTTGAGAAATAGAGATGTCATTTTCAATAAAGGGAAGCTCAATCCGAATCAGCCTTCAACAGTCTGCAAAATGATAATAAAAATAAATAAAAAGCAAAGGAACAAGCTCCATGCAAAGAACCTGTGAATAAGGGTGAAAGGTCAAAAGAAATTAGGCCACCAAGGCCTCAAAAGGTAGAAAAAGCTACCCCCACCTTCAACTTGCAGACAAAGATTTCATAGGTAAAAATATCAATTCCCTTTAATGAGCTACTGAGAAATAGAGAATACAGAGATAAGATAACCAGGATGGTTAGGAGTCAAGGAGAGTTTCAACTTGACATCCTAGAAGTGAACGATGATGCTCCTGCTATCATTTTTGGGTCTAGACTCGAAAATGGAGATGAGGAAGAGGTTCCCCCTTTCTACCCGATCCTGAATGTGTACGATATGGTCATGCCTAATGCTATGTTGGATTTCATAGAATCCCATAATTTGATGGCCAAAGGAGTAGTAGAGAGTCTGGGGTTGGAAGTCAGTAGACCTTACAAATATTTATACTTTTTTTATTCCAAAAAGGTAAAATGTCTCAGGTTGATTAAGGATATGGTAGTGACTCTGACATAAATACCCTCCAAAAATGTGGTGATGGACATGGTCGTGGAAGAAATTCCCCCCAATTTCGGCATACTGTTGTCCAGATCCTGGACATCCAAGTTAAAAGGGATCTTACAAATGGACATGTCTTATGCCACTATTCCTATGATCAGAGGGAGTAAAAGACTATACAGCGAGAAAATATCTCCATATGTGGTCCACAACCAACACAAGCTAGATGATCATGCTATATATGCCATTGACACCGACCTGGGGTGGTCTATTTTCTTCAATGATGCTTCTCCCTGCGGCCTCGAAATCTCAGTGTCCATCGAAGAAGAGGAAGGAAAAACTGTCAAAGGGAGTAGCACTTTAGAGGTGAAAGAAAAGGAGGAAGGTCTTTGGACCTTGTATTTTGATGGATGAGTCGCTAAAATTGGAGTCAGCGTAGGTGTGTATATCATTTCTCCCATCCAAGACTCTCAAAGCCTATCTTAACAATTAAATTTTTATTATACTAACAATGTGGCAGAGTATGAAGCTTTATTGTTGGGGTTGCATGCTTTAAAGGATAGGGGGCCAAAAGGATACAGATCATAGGAGACTCAGAACTGGTCATAAATCAGATAAATGACATATATCAGACTAGGCATCCTAAAATGAGAGCCTATATAAATGAAGTATGGGACATGTTCAAAAATTATTTCGTCAAGCACACAATCAGGGTAGTTCCTAGAGGTGAGAACGCGGTTGCAGATTCTTTAGTTGCCACTGCTGGAAGATGTAGAACCCTTGGAGCCGTACGAGGAGAGAAAAAAATAGACATTAGGAATAGACCCTCTATACCTGACAACTACAAACAATGGAAAGTGTTCGAATATGATGAGTAGCTCAAGAGATTTATGGCGTTATCAGATGAGTTTTCCAATACCCAGATAGATAATGAAAACTGTCACCTCGAGAATATTCAGGATATCGAAAGTGGTGAAGAAGGGGTTGATGAAAGTGGAAAGTACAAGGATTCCCTTAGAGGGAAGGACATAGTGCAACTTAAGGGAAATCATTATCCTATAGGCTTGATCCCATTGGAGAAGTTTTTTTCCAAAATGGCGTGGCTAAGGACCCAAAGATGAAGCCCGTGGATGATGCCGTCGAGGATAGGAACGTAGGGACCGAGGATCACCTAAAGATCATAAAACTGTCAAAGAAGCTACCTTCCAAGGTGAAAGGAGACTATGTCAATATGATGAAGAAAGATACTGATGTCTTTGCATGGAGCTATGAATATCTTAAAGAATACGACACCTCCATCATATAGCATACCATTCCCATAAAGCTAGGAGAAAAACCTTTTAAATAGAAGTTAAGGAGGGCCAACCCAAAACTGTTTCCTATCATCAAGAAACAAATAAGGAAGATTTTTTATGCCAAAATAATTGTGACACTAAGGTTTTCAAAGTGGGTCACAAATGTGGTTCCAGTTAGAAAGAAGAACAGTGAGATTCAGATATGCATAGACTTCAGAAATCTCAACAAGGTTTCTCTAAAAGACAACTATCCTTTTCCCAAGATGGATCAAATTTTACAAATAGTTGTGGGATCGGAGAGGATATCCACCATGGATGGTTTCTCAGGGTATAACCAAGTGAAATTGTTTCTTGAGGATCAAGAGAAAACGAATTTCACTATGTTGTGGGGTACTTTTATGTATGCCAAGATGTCTTTTAGTCTCATGAACTATGGGGGCACGTTTCAATGTGCCATGGATATAGCCTTCGCAAAAGAAAAATACAAATTTGTGGTGGTCTATATGGATGAAATTATTGTATACTTCAGGTCTGATAAGGAACACATCAGGCATTTGGAGAAGGTTTTCCAGAAATGTAGAAGATATGGAATATCATTGAACCCTCGCAAATCTAATTTCAGGTTAGAAGAAGGAAAATTGTGGGACATATCATATTGAAGGATGGTATAAAGATGGACCCAGAAAGAATCAAATCCATCTAGAATTTTGAATATCCGAGAATAAAAAAGGAAGTACAATATTTCATTGGATAGGTAAATTTTCTAAGAGGGTTCATCCCTAGCTTCGCCAAAATAGTGATGAATATTACTAACATGATGAAGAAGGACCATGAGATTAAATGGACACCGGATGCAAGGAAAACATTCAGGGATATAAAAAGGGCCCTCACCGAAGCCCTGGTCCTGGTAATTCAGGATTTCAACAAAAACTTCTTGATCTTCTTTTATGTGTCTGACCACACTATTTCCAGAGTGTTGTTGCAAAAGAATGACCAAAACGTTGAACAACCTATAGCGTTTTTCAGAAAAGTACTGAGGGACAGGGAATTCAAGTATGGCATAATGGAAAAATAGGTGTATGCCTTGATAAATTCACTAAAGGATTTCAAAGTCTACATCCTACACTCCCACATCATCGCTTATGTACCCATTAGTACAGTGAAAGGCATCCTCATGTAGCAAGACCTAGAAGGGAGGAGAGCGAAATGGATTGCGGTGTTATTGGAATATGATATTGAAATAAATCCCAACAAATTGGTTAAGGGTTAGGGGATAGCCAAAATGATAATGAAATCCAACTATGATTCCTTGCAGCTGAACTTCCTGACCAACCACTCACTTCAACTAGACGTCAAGATACAAGTAAATCCAAGCTTCTCTACATCCCCTTGGCATTCTGACATCGTATATGTGTTGCGCAATGTACAGGTGCCTACGGGGTTGAAAAATATGAGAGAGAGGTCAATAAAATTAAAATCAGTGAAATTTTGTATTTTGAATGAGTATCTATATTGGAAGGATCCAGGGGCTATCCTCTTGAATGTCCTTCTAGAAGATGAATCTCGACAGACCATAGAAGAGTTTGACAAGCGAGACTGTGGGGGACACCATTCCTAGAAGGTTACAATGAACAAGATTTTAAGGGATGGTTTTTATTGGCCCTCATTGTTCTCTGATGTGTACAAAGAGATCACAAAATTACACCCTTGCCAGGTTTTCGAGGGTAAGAGAAACTCATCCCACTCCCTCTTAATGCCATATCTGTGGAAGCACAATTTTAGCAGTGGGGGCTAGAATTCATTGGGGAAATAAATCCAAACTCCTATGGGAAACACAGATGGATTTTGATGGCTATAGATTAATTTACCAAATGAATCGAGGAAATACCCACCATAAGGGCTACCGATGAAGTGATCATGAATTTTCCAGAGGAGAACATATTAGAATAGTTTGGGTGCCCCGGGACAATAGTAACAGATAATGCAGTGGCTTTTAATTCTAAGAAGATGATAAACTTCTTCCATAAATACCACATCAGTCTCAACTTGTCTACCTCCTTTTACCACCAAGGAAACGGACTAGTAGAGTCTTCAAACAAAATCCTGGTGGGGATTATTAATAAATTGTTCAAAGACAACAATAGGGCTTGGCACACGAAGTTGAAGTACACCTTATGGCCTGACAAGATCAGCACCAAAAGGGCGATTGGTATGTTCCCCTTCCAGCTAGTCTACGGATCTAAGGTGGTCTTCCCAACATCTTTAGGAGTGCCAATGATGAGTTTGTTGCAGTAACAATAAAATGAACCAAATCATATGGAAAGAAGGATAAACCAGATCATTCAATTGAATGAGTTGAGAGACAAATCCTACAATACCACACATATACATCAAGAGAAAATGAACAATGCCTTTGATAGGAAGGTTAAAGAAGAAAAGTTCTCAATTAATGACCTAGTCCTAAAGTGGGACACACCCCAGAAAGATAAAGGGAAACATGGGAAATTTGAACACATGTGGGTAGGTCCTTACATTGTTATGGCACACAGAGGAGAAAATGATTTCATTCTACAATATCAATACAGATCCTTGCTGGAGGGAGGTCCAATGAATGGGTGGTTTCTCAAACACTAATTGACCTAAGAAGAAGAGGTAAACACTTGTACCATAGATGTATATACTTCCCAGTTTTCAAGAAATAAAAAGGTAACCCCAAAGAATATTTGAAGCTCGAGGAGAAGTCCATAATATATAGGAGGGTGACCTTATGTCTTTTTCTTTGTTCTTGTTTACATGCACAACAATACTAATAGATGTTTTGAATTCCGGTGTAAGGATACCCACCCAATGGATTAAACACCTGGTCGATGGATTCTTTGCTACCTCACGGGGAGGATAGAATCCCTAGCTGGAGACACTTGTTAGCACCTGATTTTTTCTAAGTAGATGGAAGGGTTTCAGACACTTAGGGGAAGAAGAAAGGCTTACAAAATTTTCACGACAAGAAATCTCGTGAGGGGGGGAGGGGCGGGGGGGCTATGATGGGATTCTAAAAGAAAGGAAAGGCTCTAAGGAAGGATCTCGAGAGTTGATGAGAGCAGAGTGNTCTAGCCACGGTCTGACAAATGAAGGGAGGCTCAAAGTCCTGAGTCATTAACATGCATCCTCATGTTGGCCATGCAAGAGGAAAGAGAAGATCCCAGTCTGGAAAATGATGAAAGGTAAAGTGCCTTGCGATGGTCATGAGAAAGAGATGAAGCAAATCAATAGTGGAGAGCCATTCCATGGGTTGTAAGTGTACCATGAAGAGGTGCATTTTGAATTGGTGAAATGAGTTAAATGCTAGAAACTTTCAATGGCCGAGATCGTTAGAGGTTTAGATCAACGGTGGAAAGGATTTCCGTCGATATAAAATGCTCGGTGGAGACAGTGCTTCAAAACTTGGGAAATATGTTAAAGAGAAGAACTATCTGATGGTAGAGATCAAGGCAGATATAAATCTATGGCAAGAAGATATTCCACAAGCCATACTTGGACATGAAAAATATCAGTCAAAAGTTGCGAAATTGAGTAAACTTCTCCACTCTAGACGGTGGGATGGTAAAAGAGTTCAAGATCGACGAAGGAGGTTAAATCCCTCGAGTTAGAAGTATGAGAGGGGATGTAAAGAGGATACATGACAGTACAAATTCCAACAGCCAATATCACACAGCTAAAGACTCTTAAATCCCAGATCCATAGCTAACATTTTATCCAGCTAGAAAGATGCATGGTCAGATAAGGGAATAAAATAGTATAAAATTCGGCACGTGGAGCTAGGCCAGTTAATCTTCTGCAACATTGAAAAGTGAGGGTTCAGACTGTGCATACCGCACCACCCTGGAAAAAATTCTAAATCAAACTCTCAACTAACCTGGTACATATTTTCTCTATTAAGTTGTTTTCTCATGGCCGAAATAGAAGATTTAGAAGCTCAAGGCCTCAAATTTCAGGAAGTTGAAGAATCCCTAGTAGATAAAGACTCTGAGGCTTTCAATGCTATCATACTACATGATAGTACAGAGGCTACTCAGAGTAAACTAAAAACTCTTCAGTTGTAGGGAATTGACACTCATGGGGTGTTCGGTTCCTTTTTCTTTTATTTTTCTGTTGAGCAAACCCTTGGTTGCCCAAAATTCGTAGACTGGTGCATAAGTAATTATTCCCCATCTAAAGGTGTGATAATGGACGTGTATAGGTCTAATATGTTGTGTCCCATAAATTCCCTTACCATTCGAAAGACTCTGCTCATCCCTTTGAGTTTACCCAGATGTCCAGTGAGTACGATGAAGAAGAGATACTCCGGTTTTTTCGAGGGTCTCTAGACAAACAAAAGGAATCTTTTCTTAGAACCTGTTTAAATCTATAAATCCCGTTGTCAAATCCTCTATTCCCCATTGATTTTGAAATGTTTAACGAAGAGACACAGTCTATGATAACCCTAGAAACCCATTTCTTAGGTATGGACTTGAACTAATTTGTCACCGAACCTTTATTGAGTCTAATATTCCCCCTTACTTCAGACCAAGTAGCGGTAGAAACATTGAGTCATTTTTCACCATCTGCATGTCTACAATTTGATGAATTCTTGGCCAGAAGTATCAATTGCCAGTTGAGTAATTTTTGTCAGTCAGGAACCTTTAGGTATCAATCTCTCCTTATGAATATGTTTTTGAGCTTCAATGATGACAATCTGCATCTCCCAGAGATGGTTCTAATAGAGGACATGCATAAAGATTTTTGCAAGTTCATGAAGGTCCTCATGGCACCGATATATAAAGTCCTTTTTCAAAAGAGGCTACCAAGGGTCCTTCCATATATGAAGAGGTTATTATAGTTATCTCTTGAAAGGAGAGTAGGGGATTGGTTCCTCGCCAAGGACAATACTATGATCAGGGTTTACTGGTTTACCCACCAACCGTATGTTCTACCAGCGTTTTTGACACTGATAATGTTTGTGTTTGAATTGATTAGGAAAAGGCTCACAGTCAAAGATGAACATTTCATAAGTTTTAGAAAGCTCACGGATATTAAGTTTCCATGGGCATTTGGCCCCTTTACCCTTAAAAATAAATCTGCTTTGCCCATGACTAAAAAATTTCTTAGAGAGAAAGG
Organism: Pseudotsuga menziesii; assembly: GCA_001517045.1. NCBI lineage: Eukaryota > Viridiplantae > Streptophyta > Pinopsida > Pinales > Pinaceae > Pseudotsuga > Pseudotsuga menziesii. Next base: position 171,601 of record LPNX010777041.1, read on the forward strand.
GTTTGGAATGGATGTCACGATCAACTATGACCCTCACCACATCATCTCAAATAGGAGGAAAGACAATAGAAACAATAATTTCGAACATGCTGAAGTGGTAGGGTTGGTAGAGAAGGATAATTAGATGAAGTACCATGGAGAAGCTGACTATGATGAATATATGCCATAGAATTCAACCTCCTCTGCACTAGTAGGTAACTACCCCCAACAAAACCTCTCCAGTGTGGTGGATGCGGCCACACAGATTACCCCTTTGGAAAGCATGTCTGAAAAGGGAAATAAGAGAGAATACCTGGAAGCCATGGATGTGGATGAAGGGGACACAGAAAGAACATCCAAGAAGCATAAAACTAAATAACTAGGTAAACTTGTGCTAAGCGCAAAGGATAAGGGGAGAAAGAAACCTATGAAAATCAAAGTCCCAACTTTTGACTTCTAGGAATATACGTTCAGCAGTGTCCCTAAGGAAGCAATAGATAAATACAAGTCTAAAGCCGAGCTACTGGAGAGGTGCAGAGAAGCTGGTGGAAAATATTTCAAAGAAAGATTGAAGTTATGCGATGAAGTAGAAAAATTGTCGGGCTATAGTACCTCGTTAACAACTGTCAGGGACCAAAATAGGGGTACATTGAATTTGGCCATGATTATAGGAGATAAAGTAGCTGAGCTAAAGGTAGATCCAAAAATAGTCCCCAAAACTGACATGATTCACTTACACCAAGGGATAAGTTACTACCTTTACATTGATCTTCTCCAAGCCACCTTGCAGATATCCAACCTAACAGTTGGTAAGAAAAGAGTTAAATAACTGCTCTGGAAGGAGAAGGTGGAAAACAAGGCTCACCAAGCTTAGATTAGGACGCTCCAGGTAGATATATCAGTAGCAGACATATTGAGAGACAAAGGTACCACCACACAAAAGTTATTGAAGGACAAGGAAGGTACAATCCAACTATTAAATATGCAACTAGACATCCTAGCTACCCAGCTTATACAAACTGTTGAATTGACCGAAATTGAAAAAGAGAAGGAAGCCTTAAACACTGATCTAATCAATTGTAATGCTAGATTGCTCAAATAGGAAGAGAAGGAAAAACATTGGAATAAACATGCAGAGCTCTTGGTCGAAGAAAATGGAGATTTTGAAGCAAGGCAAGCTGAGTTAGAAAGAGAGTTAAAAGAGCTGAAGGAAAAGGATATGGAATATCCTGCGCTTTTGGTTCAATCATCTGAGATATATGGTGCATAATCCCTCTCCCAAGCCATGTCCCAAGTGTTACAGAGAAAAATTCCTATGGCTTGGGGTACCACAACAAATAGAGTAACCGCAAAAATCAAACCTTTCCTATATGCAAGAGAAACCAAACATCTAACACTAAAGGATCTCGATACATACCTTCTTCAAGACGGTTGACGTAGATCCCCGTTGAGATTTTCCACTCTCGCTTGTATAAGTAATTTGCTCTCTCAACATTCAACAAACAAGACAAGCATGATATATATAATTGTGTTAAACCTACTCTAGCATATATAATCAATAACATATAAGAATTTAAAAGTATCCATTGATTCAACACTCATTTAAATACACATTATTGGATAGGAAAATATATTTATATTAATATAAAACAGATATTACAATAGTGACAACCTCTGTCGGAACGTCTACGAATCAGAGAAACTGAGTCCTCCACCACTTCAATCCTCCATCTCTCAATAGCAAGCTCACAAGCAAAGGCAAGCTTGGGAAGAACACAAAGTGCTCCAAGGGACAAAGGGATGCAGACTCAAGTATAAGCTCTGGAAACAATGGACTATAGTTTTCTTTCTCTTCAATTCATCTCCCTTCAATGTATCCAAAGGGTTCCTTATATAGTGCTTCAATGGGGTAATGGAAGGTCAAATCCAAACAATCTCAAGGCATATATAAGGCCAAGAGACAAGTGACTTGGATCCACATCAGGGAAAACTCCAAAACTGTTTGGCCTTCTACACATATCCTGATGTATGTAGGTTTGAGGGTCAAATCCACATATATATATGCGAGAACATGTTTAAAAGTCACATATAGAAAATAAGACATGTTTTTAGGGATGATATTGGAAACATCAAAGGTACAGAAATGGTTCATGGGGTCTAAAGATTCTGCAGAGGGGTAGGGAAGGCCATAAAGGTGTGATACACTGTGTGTGGTAAAATCAGCTGTAATAGATGCCCCCTAATGTGTGAGGTCAGAGGGGTGATACGATGGTGGAAATACATTATAAGTCCATCCCAGAAGTGGAGTGATGAACAACTAGGTGGAAGAACCATCCACCCAACAGTACAATACAATGATCAAACTCTGCACATAACTGCAAGTACATATAGTAGTACCGGATACATAAGAGTACAATGGCCATGAATAGGCATGATACAAAATATGACATGTCTGGTCATCGACATGTAAAATATAGATAGATCTGAATATCCATGATGATGATATACAAAGGATCATGATCTCCATGAAAGATGAAGATATATAATGGATCAAGATATCCATAATGGCTGGAAATATCTGACATACACTGGAATCAAGTCACGAGGGCTGAAATCTCATGAACACTGGCACGATTAAGGAGGTAGCATATATGAAATGCCACCAATCTGGAAGGTCTTCTACATAATCTGATACAAGTACATGTCCTACTATGTGAATAGAGGTGTCGAGGTCAAACATAGTAGTCCATCATCTTATTACCAGTCATTGATGTATATTGTTAATAGATGCAAGATCACCCACCGATAATGAAAATGGGAATCAAGGTACTAGAGATAAAACTAACAAGTGTGAATAAATGTGTTGAGGTCAAACACTTGAAAGGATCCATCGATCAGGGGACATTGATGTATTCCCAAAAAATGTCGATGGCGAGAGGACCTGCCACTGATGACTGCAAGTCTCAAGGAACCCAAAAATGACTCTAGATTCCAATCCCATAATAAATTATCTGAAGTCAATGAGATGAAATCTGCTGGAAGGATGGCATTAATGCATCCCTCATCATCCAACATGAGTTACTCAGCAAGGCTGTATAATGTGAAAGGACTCGATCATAATGTGCACGAACCAGTATCAGTACCGGGAATGGCCGACATGCAAAGTCAATAGAACTGAGGAATGGCCGACTCAGGTTTCAACTTCCTTCGAACGAGAGCATAAAGGTGAATGGTGACTGAATGTAGGTAGCATAGACTCGATATACAAAACTGGGACATCCCTGTGATGTAGGAGGCATCGACAGAGGCTCCATAGGGACTGGAAGCTTAACCAGTTAGTCGAGATAAACTTAGAGAAAATAGTACATATCCTAAATTTAAACTATTAACCCAACCAAAGGAGGTTATACACAGTGCTCTGTTTGAAGGAGACACGACTCGACTACTGCCAAAGATAACATATTTTCTTGTCCGGCTTTTTGTTTTTTTTATTTTTTGTACTTTTTCAAATATTTTGAAAAGCTTGAAAAAGAATAAAAGTGCTTTATAGTTACAAACTAGGAGGAGACAAGTGTCAATGGGAAAAAAAACTAGTTCCAAGCAGTGGAACATACCTATGCTCAATGCAAGGACGCATGTGTAGGATAACAACACTCAGGGGAAAGTCCCCTCCCGGTAAAAAATGGCGAATCAAGCTACAAAGGATATGTAAAATGGCTCTGCATGGCTAGACATGAGACAAGCTTGGGCTATATGGCTGATAATCAAAGTCACGGAAGATGGCATAAGGCTCAATGAGGCAGGAAAAAATCATGATAATGCAATTAAAACTTGACATAAGGGAGTCCTGGGGACAAAGGCCAACAAAATGATCGAGAGGAGTATGAGGCTCTTATGCAAAGACATGGTGATACTATATAAAGGACTCCCACACCCTAAAGGGAAAAAAATTTGGCATGGGTACCAAATGCAAAAAAAGAGCTAACTAGGGCACCCATGTATGGTCAAGCTCTACCATTCACATCATGCCACTTCTAAAACAGCAAGGTTCTGTGACAAGATAGAATGGGTTCATACCTAAGGTTATAATCAAATGGTCATAAGGTCATGAAAAATGCACATAGATGTGAAATCTAACCTATATTCCATTTTAGACATAATATCTGAAAGTGGCATGAACGGGTCAAAACAATGGTCGAAACGGCGCTCAAAACGGACTCCTACATCATCATATTAGTCCAAAACGGTCCAAAGTGGTAAAAAATGGTTCAAAACTATAGAAAGGGGGTAAAAAATTTCAAATTTTTTCTATAAATAGTAAAAAATTCAAAAATTACATATCATTTGAAATTTTTACCCATTTGAGCTTAGAACTTCAATCGCGAATTCCGGGAGCTTCGTCCGACAAAATTCGACATCATTTGTTCCAGGTAACTTCTCATGTCCTCTTCCATTTTCATGTAATTTTTTTCAATTTCCATGGTCAAAATTGATTTCTAGGCTAGTCTAAATTGGTCATTTCAACCCACACGGAAATCAGGGCTTTTTTGCGTATAGGGATAGCTATACGCAGAAAAACCTCCCAAACCTGCATACATACGCAGTTGTTTTGCAAACAGTCATGTATGTAGCTGTGCACATGGTTTTTTAATATATAAATTGACAAAAACTTATTTTTAATGTGCAGGATGGTTCTAGAATGGAGGGAGAGGGAACATGGAGACGTATAAGAGGCTGTACGGGGTGATTTGATGGCTCAACAAGCTCTACGTGCATGTGGGATATACAAGTTTTGGTGTCTTGGCAGCTTGAGGGCCAAACCAAGACTCCTGCAGATGCTAGTAGACTACTGGGATCTAGACTTAGAGTCCTTCCATATCGACGGGATGACCCTCACTGTAGAGGTGGAGGGCATATACTTCATTACTGGATTGTCCTGACGGGGAGAGGTGGTGAACCTATGCTCTTGCGGGCCTAGAGGTGGCCTCACCATTGATCAGTACATTGCAGTATACTATTTTCTGGACACGGAAAAGGTTGAGAGTCAAATACTGACAAAATCCATCCAGGTGCTAGGACTAAAGGCCATACTATTGGCACTCAAATGGATAGCTGGGGTAGCATCACTCCACCAGGCCTCGCAGCCATTGATGTTCTATGCAGTGGAGTGCGTGAGACCCATAGTTTACGATTGGAGTATTGCACTATTGAGTAACATGATGCAGCAGGTTGGTGACTGCAATATGGGAAGGGTACGAAACTTCGGTTTTGGAAATATACTGAGCACGTTCTTCTTTGAGAGTGTTTCAAGGCTAATCCCTAGAGTTCATGTTCCTCCTCACAGGGTTCGAGATCTGGCCCAACGACGTTGGGTAGATGCTATGCACAGACTGGGCAGAGGTAGGGTGCCCAACCCCTACCCAACTGATTTCTTTCCATGGTGGCGACGGTAGATTATTTCCATCGATGATTACCCTTATGCAGGGATGTATTTTTAGTGAGATCCCAACATGCCCCTACCACCAGGAGCAGCATATGATGATATTGGTAACGAATCCCAAACCCTCTTTTTAATTTTTTTGAATTATTTTTTTTTTGTGTTTTTTGATATATAGGCTCAAAAGACATGTTTTGGTGCGACGACACATAGTGACAACCTGTCATATGTATGTAGAAGTTGGACCATGACGGCCTAACGGCTTCCCTTGTCATAGACGGAGGGGGAGAGGAGATGATATCATGGGTGTGGATGCAGAGTGGATGCTCTAAAGAATCCACACAAACTTTGTACGATTGACACACCAGGTACCCATGGCGCATGTCGAGGACTTTCCTGAGGCCATGTGGTTGGTGTACCATGAGCATGGGTTTGGTTATTTCGACAAATAGCTGGAGTTGTGGTGTGCTACCATGATCAGAACCCCCCTCCTCATCCACATGCTTAGATACCTGAGAGTGATTCATTTTTTTAACACCGTGTATTATATTTTTGTGGCTTGGAAGCCCCATTTTGGTATTATGACACTTATGTATTATGACGTCGCATTTTGGATGTTTAATGAAATTTTTTTATGATGATCAATTTTATTTATTTACATGTGTGCAAAAAATGTATATTTGTGATGTGCTTATGTTCTATGAAACAAATTCCAATCTAACACATAGTTAGCATATGAGCCAACAACTTGATTATAAATTTTTGGAACATGTATGTATGTTATGTTGTCAAATTTCCGTTCTAACAATCTCACACGTAAGAATCTTTGTAATAATGTTGGATCCCTAATACGATACAAGCCATTAAGCTGTGACACTACTAACTGCGAATCAAGACGTACCTCAAGAGAAAGAACACCATGTGAAATGGCATCCCATAATAGCTTGATAACAACACTATACTCAGCAACATTGTTCAAAGAAGGACGTAAACATACGCCTCCTGAAGAAAATACCTTACCCGTAGGAGTATAAATCACCCAAGAGCAGAGGCTAAGTGTTGAGTCTGGCGGCTAGCACCATCAACGAATCCTATGTGAGCGGAACACTCCATTGACATCTGCCATAAGAAGTGAAGGCTAATCAACAAAATCGATCACCATAAGAAAACCTAACTATGGAAAAAATTGTACAATAATATACAATAATCAGCCCTGGCTGAAGATCATGCATAGTATTTTTTAAGATAGAGCCCATTTCTAGGCTCCACCAAGGTTGTCCCTTCATAATCTACCAACTCATAGGCACCCTTCTCTAACACATGTTTGACCACGTAAGGACCATGCCACATGGGATTAAACTTCCTTGCCCCCAAGGGTTCTTTAGCTTGATCCCACAAAAGGACCAAATCTCCTTCACTAAACCTCCTCGGATGGACACACTTATCATACTGGACCTTAATGCGATGCTTATTCACCTCTAGAGTCACTAAAGCATCTCGACGCTGCTCATCAAGCTGCTCTAAGTGGACCAAACGTTCTTCCAATGTGGAAGTGTCTGGTAAAATCTCTATAGCTAGCTTCAATGAAGGGATTTCGCATTCAACCAGAAAGACAGACTCGAGTCCATGTATGAGCTGATATGGAGAAAAATCAGTGGTAGTCTTAACTGTGGTCCTATATGCCCACAATGCAGGAGATAACATGATATGTGAATTCATTTTGCTTTGTGCGATGGTTCGTTGGAGAATGGACTTAAGTGATTTGTTCACTGCTTCAACCTGTCCATTCGCCTGAGGGTAATAAGAAGAGGAGTGCTCCTGCTTATACCCTAGCTTCAAGGCCAACTCTTCCATCATTCGATTCTGAAAATGCCTACCATGGTCAGTGACAAGCTCTTTCGGAATACTGAATCGAGTAATAATTTGGTTGAATACAAAATGTGCGGTTGTCTCACCATCGGATTTAATCATGGGCATAGCCTTAGCCCATTTCGTGAAATAATCAACAACCACAATAATATGATGATGCCCCCTAGCTAAAGCTGGGTTGCAATCCATGAATTCAATCCCCCACTTGGTGAAGGGACTGACGGTGATCATCGAATGTAACAGGGCGGGATGTGAGTGCATATTACATGCAAACACCTGGAAAGTGTGACACTTCTTGACCGCATTAACACAAGCTTTAAAGATCGACGTCCAAAAATATCCTGCTCTCAATATTTTTTGGGCTATAGAAAGCCCAAATAAATGACCACCACACGCCCCTCCGTGGCAATCATTCAGCACAACCTTAGCCTCTTCATGGGTTAAACAATGATGTAAAATGGAATCTACCCCATGGAGGTACAAAGTGTTATCCACTATAAGGTAGCTCTTAGATACATGACGTAATCATCGTTGTTCATCCCGTGAAATGTGAGTAGGGACCTTCAATGTTTGTAAATATATGATAATATCTCCATACCATGGATCCAAAGTTGAGATAAGGAAGATATGCTCATCGACAAACGTATCCTCATAAACTTCCTCCTCCTCCTCACTTGGGAAATTAGAAATGAGCTCCACAAAAATTAACGATTTCTTCGATTTCATTGAAACAAATTCGAGATCGAATTCTTGCAAAATAGCAATCGATTTATTATACTTTCCCTTGATCATCCTTTTAGTGAGGACGAACTGAAATGGATTGACATGAACTACTACCAAGGTATGGCGAAGGAGAATTTAGTGTCTCAATCTCTGAACTGAATGAACGGTAGCTAAGGCAAGTTTCTCCACATGGGAATAACGAATTTATACATCTATAAGGTTCTAGCTCAAATAATATATGACATGCTCATGGAGCTCCTCATCCTCCTGAACCAAAACCCTACCAATCATCTCCATGGACATGGCCACATAAATAAAAAATTCACGGCTATAGTCGGGTGGACTAAGCACGTGGGCCGATTCTAAGGCTCTCTTAAGAGCATCAAAGGACTCTTGGGCTCACTCATCTAAGGAAAAGGTGGTGTCCTTCTTTAAAAGACGCATAAAGCCTTTATTCAAATTGGCAAAGTTAACTACGAATATTTGTAAGAATTTTTCCATGCCCTACAAACATTGAAGATCTCTAATATTTCTCGGGGGAGACAATTGAAGTATTGCCTCAACCTTTAAGGGATCGACTCTTATACCCTCCTTGGAAAAAATGAATCCTAGCAAGCGACCAGACTTCATGCAAAAGATGCACTTATGAGGATTTAACCTAACCTGGTAGTGGCGACATCTTTCGAATACTAATCTCAAATGGTAGGAATGACGCACTCTCAGCCAAGAATGAGCAGCAAGGTCATCCAAAAAGACTTCAATAATAGATTTGAGATCATGAAAAATCAAGGTCATCGCCCACTGAAATGTGGCTCCGGCGTTTTTAAGGCCAAAAGTCGTTTTCTGATATGCAAACATACCCCAAGGACAAATAAATGAAGTTTTTTGTTGATCGTCGGGTTTAATTTGAATCTAATTATATTCGAAAAAGCCATCCATGAAGGAAAATACCTTTCTTTCCATACACTCATCCAAAATCTGATCAATAAATGGTGTGGGAAAATTATCCTTAGGACATGCATGATTTAAATCATGAAAATCGGTACATATACAGATCACTCCCTGTTTCTTATCAACTAGAATGGGGTTTTAAACCCACTCCGTCAAGGGAATAGTATAGATAAAACCGACTTTCAACAGCTTTTCTATCTCAGCATTAATCGAGGGTGTTTTTCTAGGATTCATCACATGCAAACGTTGTCGAACAAGCTTCACATTCAGATAGGTCTTAATTTCATGTTCGACAATATGAGGGTTGATACCTGGAATTTCCTTGTATGACCAAGCAAAGATATCATGGAACTCTTTGAACAAATCGGTATACTCTAGAATCTCAGCATGGGAACATTCTACCCCAATATAGACATTCTCAATATTTCCAGGATCGCGAGAGATATTGATATGGATCGTAGGTGATATATTCTCCATGTTCCCATCAACCATATGACCAAGAGAGCTTAATCGAACCATAGGAATACTAATCTTCTCGCTAAGAATCACCCGAAATTCCTCATGCTCCAAATGGTCAAGCTTGGGAAGAAAATAAGATCTATGATGTAACTATTCCCAAGGTGGCTCAACCCTAGACATGGCCTCAATAATAGCTTCATTTGACGGAACAACACTATCAAGGCAGTCATCAGAGAGAATTTGAGGTCAAAAATGGGCCTCAAAAGGACCAAAATGTACTATAAAAATCAACCAATTACATTCTAGTAGATGACATCATCCCCCATGGTTGAGGTGGCATTGCATGAGCTAATAATGCTTATTTGTCACATTTTCTATGGTGGATGAAAACCCATAGTTAACCAAGGTAGTGGTACAAGTACTTTTAAGTCATAAAGTGAAGTACTCACAATAAAATTCATTTCACACTTTTTCATAAAATAATATTATTGTCATTTTCAAGTAAAGTACTCATAATTCATAAAAATCTTTTTTCACATTTTTTTATAAAATAATATATTGTCATTTTCATGTTTTTTAATTTTAAATTATATATTCACTCAATTGTATTTAGTATCATAATTTCAAACTA